>JAGDYQ010000116.1:1391106-1759502 GCA_021962125.1 Bulinus truncatus
CATAAGTATATAGATATATCATTCCGCACCTATTTGTATTCTGTTCATATAATACATAAGTATATAGATATATCATTCCGCACCTATTTGTATTATGTTCATATAATACATAAGTAGATAGATATATCATTCCGCACCTATTTGTATTCTGTTCATATAATACATAAGTATATAGATATATCATTCCACTTTCTATTTGTATTCTGTTCAAATAATACATAAGTATATAGATATATCATTCCGCACCTATTTGTATTCTTTTCATATAATACATAAGTATATAGATATATCATTCCGCACCTATTTGTATTCTTTTCATATAATACATATAGAAGATATATAGATATATCATTCCGCACCTATTTGTATTCTGTTCATATAATACATAAGTATATAGATATATCATTCCGCACCTATTTGTATTCTGTTCATATAATACATAAGTATATAGATATAGCATTCCGCACCTATCTGTATTATGTTCATATAATACATAAGTATATAGATATATCATTCCGCACCTATTTGTATTCTGTTCATATAATACATAAGTATATAGATATATCATTCCGCACCTATTTGTATTCTGTTCATATAATACATAAGTATATAGATATATCATTCCGCACCTATTTGTATTCTGTTCATATAATACATAAGTATGTAGATATATCATTCCGCACCTATTTGTATTTTGTTCATATAATACATAAGTATATGGATATATCATTCCGCACCTATTTGTATTATGTTCATATAATACATAAGTATATAGATATATCATTCCGCACCTATTTGTATTATGTTCATATAATACATAAGTATATAGATATATCATTCCGCACCTATTTGTATTCTGTTCATATAATACATAAGTATGTAGATATATCATTCCGCACCTATTTGTATTTTGTTCATATAATACATAAGTATGTAGATATATCATTCCGCACCTATTTGTATTTTGTTCATATAATACATAAGTATATGGATATATCATTCCGCACCTATTTGTATTATGTTCATATAATACATAAGTATATAGATATATCATTCCGCACCTATTTGTATTATGTTCATATAATACATAAGTATATAGATATATCATTCCGCACCTATCTGTATTATGTTCATATAATACTTAAGTATATAGATATATCATTCCGCACCTATCTGTATTATGTTCATATAATACATAAGTATATAGATATATCATTCCGCACCTATCTGTATTATGTTCATATAATACATAAGTATGTAGATATATCATTCCGCACCTATTTGTATTCTGTTCATATAATACATAAGTATGTAGATATATCATTCCGCACCTATTTGTATTTTGTTCATATAATACATAAGTATATAGATATATCATTCCGCACCTATCTGTATTATGTTCATATAATACATAAGTATATAGATATATCATTCCGCACCTATCTGTATTATGTTCATATAATACATAAGTATATAGATATAGCATTCCGCACCTATCTGTATTATGTTCATATAATACATAAGTATATAGATATATCATTCCGCACCTATTTGTATTCTGTTCATATAATACATAAGTATATAGATATATCATTCCGCACCTATTTGTATTCTGTTCATATAATACATAAGTATGTAGATATATCATTCCGCACCTATTTGTATTTTGTTCATATAATACATAAGTATATGGATATATCATTCCGCACCTATTTGTATTCTGTTCATATAATACATAAGTATATAGATATATCATTCCGCACCTATTTGTATTATGTTCATATAATACATAAGTAGATAGATATATCATTCCGCACCTATTTGTATTCTGTTCATATAATACATAAGTATATAGATATATCATTCCGCACCTATTTGTATTCTGTTCAAATAATACATAAGTATATAGATATATCATTCCGCACCTATTTGTATTCTTTTCATATAATACATAAGTATATAGATATATCATTCCGCACCTATTTGTATTCTTTTCATATAATACATAAGTATATAGATATATCATTCCGCACCTATTTGTATTCTGTTCATATAATACATAAGTATATAGATATATCATTCCGCACCTATTTGTATTCTGTTCATATAATACATAAGTATATAGATATAGCTTTCCGCACCTATCTGTATTATGTTCATATAATACATAAGTATATAGATATATCATTCCGCACCTATTTGTATTCTGTTCATATAATACATAAGTATATGGATATATCATTCCGCACCTATTTGTATTCTGTTCATATAATACATAAGTATATGGATATATCATTCCGCACCTATTTGTATTATGTTCATATAATACATTAGTATATAGATATATCATTCCGCACCTATTTGTATTATGTTCATATAATACATAAGTATATAGATATATCATTCCGCACCTATTTGTATTATGTTCATATAATACATAAGTATATAGATATATCATTCCGCACCTATCTGTATTATGTTCATATAATACATAAGTATATAGATATATCATTCCGCACCTATCTGTATTATGTTCATATAATACATAAGTATATAGATATATCATTCCGCACCTATTTGTATTCTGTTCATATAATACATAAGTATGTAGATATATCATTCCGCACCTATTTGTATTCTGTTCATATAATACATAAGTATGTAGATATATCATTCCGCACCTATCTGTATTATGTTCATATAATACATAAGTATATAGATATAGCATTCCGCACCTATCTGTATTATGTTCATATAATACATAAGTATATAGATATAGCATTCCGCACCTATCTGTATTATGTTCATATAATACATAAGTATATAGATATATCATTCCGCATCTATTTGTATTCTGTTCATATAATACATAAGTATATAGATATATCATTCCGCACCTATTTGTATTCTGTTCATATAATACATAAGTATATGGATATATCATTCCGCACCTATTTGTATTCTGTTCATATAATACATAAGTATATGGATATATCATTCCGCACCTATTTGTATTTTGTTCATATAATACATAAGTATATATATCATTCCGCACCTATCTGTATTATGTTCATATAATACTTAAGTATATAGATATATCATTCCGCACCTATCTGTATTATGTTCATATAATACATAAGTATATAGATATATCATTCCGCACCTATTTGTGTTCTGTTCATATAATACATAAGTATGTAGATATATCATTCCGCACCTATTTGTATTCTGTTCATATAATACATAAGTATGTAGATATATCATTCCGCACCTATTTGTATTTTGTTCATATAATACATAAGTATATAGATATATCATTCCGCACCTATCTGTATTATGTTCATATAATACATAAGTATATAGATATAGCATTCCGCACCTATCTGTATTATGTTCATATAATACATAAGTATATAGATATATCATTCCGCACCTATTTGTATTCTGTTCATATAATACATAAGTATATAGATATATCATTCCGCACCTATTTGTATTCTGTTCATATAATACATAATTATGTAGATATATCATTCCGCACCTATTTGTATTATGTTCATATAATACATAAGTATATAGATATATCATTCCGCACCTATTTGTATTATGTTCATATAATACATAAGTATATAGATATATCATTCCGCACCTATCTGTATTATGTTCATATAATACTTAAGTATATAGATATATCATTCCGCACCTATCTGTATTATGTTCATATAGTACATAAGTATATAGATATATCATTCCGCACCTATTTGTAATCTGTTCATATAATACATAAGTATATAGATATATCATTCCGCACCTATTTGTATTCTGTTCATATAATACATAAGTATATAGATATATCATTCCGCACCTATTTGTATTCTGTTCATATAATACATAAGTATATAGATATATCATTCCGCACCTATTTATATTCTGTTCATATAATACATAAGTATATAGATATATCATTCCGCACCTATTTATATTCTGTCATGCCCCCCCTTCCCTACCCATTTATTTTTCTCCGTGTTTATAAAAGAATCTCCTTATTGTTTCTGTTGGTATGTTATTACTGCCTTTTATTGATTATTACGAAAGTATAAGAGATACTTCTTAAATCTTTGATTTATAACACTGAAGAGCTTTTTTTTCTCATCACTTTAAAGATATGATTGAGAGTTCATGATTATTTCATAACATTATGTCATAACTTGATATGTCTAAGGGTTCTTGATTCTGTCCTTAGTTTAATATGTCTAAGGGTTCTTGATTCTGTCAGTTTAATATATCTAAGTTTTCTTGATTCTGTCCTTAGTTTAATATGTCTAAGGGTTCTTGATTCTGTCCTTAGTTTAATATGTCTAAGGGTTCTTGATTCTGTCCTTAGTTTAATATGTCTAAGGGTTCTTGATTATGTCCTTAGTTTAATATGTCTAGGGGTTCCTGATTCTGTCCTTAGTTTAATATGTCTAAGGGTTCTTGATTCTGTCCTTAGTTTAATATGTCTAAGGTTCTTGATTCTGTCCTTAGTTTAATATGTCTAAGGGTTCATGATTCTGTCCTAAGTTTAATATGTCTAAGGGTTCTTGATTCTGTCCTTAGTTTAATATGTCTAAGGGTTCTTGATTATGTCCTTAGTTTAATATGTCTAGGGGTTCCTGATTCTGTCCTTAGTTTAATATGTCTAAGGGTTCCTGATTCTGTCCTTAGTTTAATATGTCTAAGGGTTCCTGATTCTGTCCTTAGTTTAATATGTCTAAGGGTTCCTGATTCTGTCCTTAGTTTAATATGTCTAAGGGTTCCTGATTCTGTCCTTAGTTTAATATGTCTAAAGGTTCCTGATTCTGTCCTTAGTTTAATATGTCTAAGGGTTCCTGATTCTGTCCTTAGTTTAATATGTCTAAGGGTTCCTGATTCTGTCCTTAGTTTAATATGTCTAAGGGTTCTTGATCATGTTCAGAATGTTATATTACCGAGGGTTCTTGGTTCTGTCATAGCTAAGCTGATATGACAGAAGCTTATTATTTATCTTTCTTCACTTACTTAATATCACTGCTGCTCCTTAATTCTGTCCAAACTTAACATTACTGCTGCTTCTTAATTGTCTTAACTTAATAAGACTGCTGCTCCTTAATTCTGTCTCAACTTAATATGGCTGCTGCTCCTTAATTCTGTCTTAACTTAACATTGCTGCTGCTCCTTAATTCTGTCTTAACTTAATAATACTGCTGCTCTTTAATTCTGTCATAGCTAGGTTTATCTTTTTTTAGACATCTTATTCCTGTACATACAACAACTCTTTGATGCTGTTAGAAAGTTGATGCTTTGATCAGAGGTGGGTTCAGGCCTGGACGCAGTAGAAAAATGTGAAGCTTAAAACAGAGTCAGGAGTTAAATAAACATACACGTGTAAAGTATGTGAGCTGGGAGTCTTTTTTTACGTCTGGGCCCAAGTAGTGCGCCCGGTGGGCCTAAGACGTGCACCCTGTGGGCCCATAGTGTCACACTACATGCATCACACATAGAAAGTACGCTACATGTATCACACATAGAGAGTCACGCTACATGTATCACACATAGAGAGTCATGCTACATGTATCACAAATAGAGAGTCACACTACATGTATCACACATAGAGAGTCATGCTACATGTATCACAAATAGAGAGTCCCACTACATGTATCATACATAGTAAGTCATGCTACATGTATCACAAATAGAGAATCACACTACATGTATCACACATAGAGAGTCATGCTACATGTATCACAAATAGAGAGTCACACTACATGTATCACACATAGATAGTCATGCTACATGTATCACAAATAGAGTCACACTACATGTATCATACATAGTAAGTCATGCTACATCAATGCAGCGGCGATGTGTCTCTCCTGTAAATAAGCAGACGAAAATAATTTCTGCTAATATTGATGATTTTAGTTATTCTGGCGTTTGTTAAATTAAAATTAATTTCGATTTTTTAATTAATTTTCTTTGTGTTCCTAGGTTTCTGGATCAAACAAACAAACGTATTTGTTGTTTTATGTGTGTGAAATATAAAAAAACTCGGCGGCTTTAAATACAAAAATCCAAAAAAAAAATAAAAAATAAAAAAAAACATGACTACTCACCTTGAATTTTTATTGCTGTTTTTGAATCTGTCATTTGCAATCTGTTATCATGATGTAATATAATTGTTGTATATACATAAACAATATCTGTTGTATATACATAAACAATATCTGTTGTATATACATAAACAATATCTGTTGTATATACATAAACAATATCTGTTGTGTATACATAAACAATATCTGTTGTATATACATAAACAATAGTTATTTTCTATCGTACAATATACAACAGCAGACTTTTTACTGTGTGGCTCGCGACTTTATGGACTCCGTATTAAATGACTAAAATAAACTAATAATTGAAAGTAATTTCTGATTAACCCAGGCCTAGTATATAAACATCGGATTTAAATTACCCAGGCCTAGTATATAAACATAGGATTTAAATAACCCAGACCTATTATATAAACATAGGATTTAAAAACCCAGGCCTAGTATATAAACATCGGATTTAAATAACCCAGACCTATTATATAAACATCGGATTTAAATAACCCAGGCCTAGTATATAAACTTCGGATTTAAATAACCCAGGCCTGGTTTATTCGTTTATCTTGCATGCCGTATTGTTACTCTGGGCCGAGTGTCAGTTGTATGTAATAATAAGATTATAGGATCAGTGAGCCTAACTCATATAAATTAATAAGATTAAAATATTCTTAAAATATATTGCGCGGGCCGGGTCAAGCCTCAAAACGGGCCGTACTTGGCACGAGGGCCGTACTTAAAACATGGGCCGTACTTGGCCTTCGTTTGCCCATGCTTAATTTATCATCTCATACGTTCTTAACAAATTAACTTCTTTTTCTTTCAGGGATGGACAGCATGACCGGCGACATGATGACCGGGAGCAGGCGGATAGGAGGCGAGAAACCAAGGACCGGCGTAAGGATGGACGCGGAGAGCAGGTGGACAGGTACCGGCAGAGCCCAGTGAACGGTCGCCGCGATTACTCGGATAAGGATAGCTACCGAGGATCGCGCGAGCGCTTGAACGACCTCCAACAACAGCAGCAGCAACAATCACAACAGCAGCAGCTACAACAGCAAAGCGTCTCCGAGCAAGAACTAGACTCGGCGGGCAGGCTCGAAAGGCGAGGGGGCAGCCGCCACCACCGGGACCGGACCAACGTCAAGGACCAACGCCGGTCCCCGAGCCGGGATAGCGACCGGGAGAGGTTTGGCTCGCAGGACTCTCAGGAGGACCTCCAGTTCTCAAGGCACCGGATACTCATTGAGCACGCCAGCGACAACCAGGTGGACGACGGTCGGGAGAGCGCCACCAAGGACCCCAGCGACAAGAAGCAGCACCTGGACCCTAGCTCGGCCGGAGGAGGCCGCAGCAGGAACAATCGCAAGAAGATCGAGACCATGCTCAGGAACGACTCACTGAGCTCCGACCCTTCGGACTGCGTTCGGCCCCCTCCGCCTAAGCCTCACAAACATAAACGCGGCAAAAAGCAGAGACAGCACAGCCTGAGCAGCAGCGAGGATGAGCTGCAATCGACTCCAGAGTGCTCCAGCTGTGAGGAGGAGGTGGATCTGGAGAGCGAGAGCGTCAGCGAGAAAGGTACGTCATCGCTTTACTGAAGCATCAATAAAACTTTATTGGCTGGTATACTTTTGTAAAAATAAAACAGATAGAAGTACTGCCGTTAGAGTACTGTATATTAAAGAATCGGAAATACCATCATGTACTTAGATGACTAAGCAGTTAAAATTAATGCACCCCTATCACATTAAATTTTAGTATCCGTCTTCCTATGGACATCAGACACCCTCTTCCCCCTTATTAATACCTCTATTTATACCTCTATTTATACCTCTATTTATACCTCTATTTATACCGCCATTATTCTCTGAACTTAATACTCCCGACCCCACTGTAACCTCCTTACCACATTTACCCTTTACCCTAGTTGACATCTCAAGTTACTGACATGCTGTAGTATTGTACCCTAGTTGACAACTCAAGTTACTGACATGTTGTAGTACTGTACCCTAGTTGACATCTCAAGTTACATGCTGTAGTACTGTACCCTAGTTGAAATCTCAAGTTACTGACATGTTGTAGTACTGTACCCTAGTTGACATCTCAAGTTACTGACATGCTGTAGTATTTTACCAGCGCCACGCCCTACTGTAATTCTGTTGGATACAAGTTTAAATAATCTTCATGTGTAATCGATCTGCATAACTTGACCAAATAATTTGACATCCTTCGTTCCAATCAGTTTGCCAGTAGACTTTCCTTTCCAACTTTTTTCTCCCATTAGGATGTGAAACGCTCTGCTTGTTTACATAAAACAATTATTATACCATATCACCTGTTAAAACTCACCCTCATCAATAAACCATTCAAAGGACCCCGCTTGACTTCCTGTAGAACAAATAAGGTGTGGTGAAGGGAAGATAGTTGAGGGAAAAGTGGAAAAGTAAATTTCTTGTTACAGATCATGGTGAAAGTAAACTTCTTGCTACACATCATGGTAAAAGCAAACTTCTTGTTACACATCATGGCGAAAGTAAATTTCTTGTTACACATCATGGTGAAAGTAAATTTCTTGTTATAGATCATGGTGAAAGTAAACTTATCGTTACACATCATGGTGAAAGTAAACTTCTTGCTACACATCATGGTGAAAGTAAACTTGTTACACATCATGGTGAAAGTAAACTTCTTGCTACACATCATGGTGAAAGTAAACTTGTTACACATCATGGTGAAAGTAAACTTCTTGTTACACATCATGGTGAAAGTAAACTTATTGTTACACATCATGGTGAAAAAAGAACTATTTATTAACTGCATTTGATCTATTTCTATGACTATTTTACTAAATGAATACCCCCGCAGTAATACAACCGTATTTTCCCTAATCTAATGTTGAGATTACAGTTATGGTACTGGGGGATATGAGTCACAATAAGATATTCATTTAAAAGAAAATCCGTTATTCCTGCTGCTCTGGTAAGCCTGATTATAGACCTATTTCCTCCTCTGACAGTCCTAACTCCTGCTCTGACTGTACTTACTCCTGCTCTGACAGTCTTAACTCCTGCTCTTTTCCGAGCAGCCTCAAATCTCATAAAAAGATGCACATTTCCCCTCCAGCTCCACTTATCAGCAGAGATTTGGTCGCTATACTCACCCTCTTGGTTTAATTCATTCATTCCACTGTGTGACAATTCTCATGTTTAGATTTTATACTATGCCCAGTGCCGGCTCGATGGTTGCTGGTGCCATGGGCAAGACAAACCTTAGTGCCCATTTTTATTGTCATGATAAAATAAATCACTAGACATATTGATGGTGACCATAACCACTTGGTAAGCCCTGGACAATACCGTGGGCCGGCACTGATATAGAAAAAGATGTTTTTATTATTGATATTATTATTTACTTACGTATTTGTTTTTGTTTTTATTTGTCTCTGTCTAACGAAACGCTAAACAAAAACAAACACACACACACACTCAAACAAAATTTAAAAAATATACAAAACATCAACACAGCCATGTCCGTGAAAACGAGTGAGTACTATGGAGGTGCTGACCTCACTCACACGGACGAGCGCTGGAAGAAAGATGAGATTCTAGCTGCCAAAATTAAGAAATTTCTATCGGTGAGTCAATGAACAAAGTCTTCTTATCATCGTATTATGTTGCCAATAAACAGAGTCTTCATATCAACAGAGCCCTCCTATCATCGTAGTATACATAGTACTTTTTTAGTTGTTTTTTTATTTTTTTAAAGTCAAAAGACGCCCGGCCCCCCTCTTCTCATTTCCACAATGTCACCCACACACTACCTTTTTCCACACACTACCTTTACCCACACACTACCTTTACCCACACACTACCTTTACCCACACACTACCTTTACCCACACACTATCTTTACCCACACACTACCTTTACCCACACACTACCTTTACCCACACACTACCTTTACCCACACACTACCTTTATCATAGAGGAAGGAGTGCGTGGAGGAAGGGATGGAAATAGGGGAGGGGAGCTGTGGCAATGTGACTTGATTTCCTCAATCTGCATGTTTTGTTCAGTAGCTGTACTCACTCTCTCTCTCTCTCTCTCTCTCTCTCTCTCTTTCTCTCTCTCTGTCTCTCTCCCTCTCTCTCTCTCGCTCTCGCTCTGTCTCTCTTTTGCTCTCTTCATATATATATATATATAATCATCTGGCAATTGGTCGCTGTGCTAATGTATTTATTCTATTATAATGCTCAGTAGATTAGTTGGATACAAATGTGTACTATAGTATAAATAGCTGCCCCCACTCCCTCGATTTACGTACATACATCACTACGTACATACATCACTACGTACATACATCACTACGTACATATATCACTACGTAATA
Source organism: Bulinus truncatus (assembly GCA_021962125.1). Taxonomy (NCBI): domain Eukaryota; kingdom Metazoa; phylum Mollusca; class Gastropoda; family Planorbidae; genus Bulinus; species Bulinus truncatus. The sequence goes on from JAGDYQ010000116.1 coordinate 1,401,623, forward strand.
CATCACTACGTAATACATCACTACGTAATACATCACTACGTACATACATCACTACGTACATACATCACTACGTACATACATCACTACGTAATACATCACTACGTAATACATCACTACGTAATACATCACTACGTAATACATCACTACGTACATACATCACTACGTAATACATCACTACATAATACATCACTACGTAATACATCACTACGTACATACATCACTACGTACATACATCACTACGTAATACATCACTACGTACATACATCACTAAGTACATACATCATTATGTAATACATCACTACGTAATACATCACTACGTAATACATCACTACGTAATACATCACTACGTACATACATCACTACGTACATACATCACTACGTAATACATCACTACGTACATACATCACTACGTACATACATCACTACGTACATACATCACTACGTAATACATCACTACGTACATACATCACTATGTACATACATCACTACGTAATACATCACTACGTACATACATCACTACGTAATACATCACTACGTAATACATCACTACGTTTATACATCACTACGTACATACATCACTACGTAATACATCACTACGTACATACATCACTACGTACATACATCACTACGTAATACATCACTACGTACATACATCACTACGTACATACATCACTACGTAATACATCACTACGTACATACATCACTACGTAATACATCACTACGTAATACATCACTACGTACATACATCACTACGTAATACATCACTACGTAATACATCACTACGTACATACATCACTACGTACATACATCACTACGTAATACATCACTACGTACATACATCACTACATACATACATCACTGCGTAATACATCACTACGTGCATACATCACTAAGTACATACATCACTACGTAATACATCACTACGTACATACATCACTCCGTACATACATCACTACGTACATACATCACTACGTAATACATCACTATGTAATACATCACTACATACATACATCACTACGTAATACATCACTACGTACATACATCACTACGTACATACATCACTACGTAATACATCACTACGTACATACATCACTACGTACATACATCACTACGTAATACATCACTACGTACATACATCACTACGTACATACATCACTACGTAATACATCACTACGTACATACATCACTACGTACATACATCACTACGTAATACATCACTACGTACATACATCACTACGTAATACATCACTACGTACATACATCACTACGTACATACATCACTACGTAATACATCACTACGTACATACATCACTACGTACATACATCACTACGTAATACATCACTACGTACATACATCACTATGTACATACATCACTACGTACATACATCACTACGTAATACATCACTACGTACATACATCACTACGTAATACATCACTACGTACATACATCACTACGTAATACATCACTACGTACATACATCACTACGTACATACATCACTACGTAATACATCACTACGTACATACATCACTACGTACATACATCACTACGTAATACATCACTACATACATACATCACTACGTACATACATCACTACGTACATACATCACTACGTAATACATCACTACATACAAACATCACTACGTAATACATCACTACGTACATACATCACTACGTACATACATCACTACGTACATAAATTACTAGTTTTAGTATTTTAGTATAGAATCCTAAAAAAACAAAAACAAGTCAGCATCAATAAACATAGTTAGCCATTGACATTGTTTGTGATGGTGTGAAGCAAACATAAAACTAGTTTAAAAATAATCCTTGAAAATAGACAATGATGTAAATATATTTATATATGTTGAACGTAATGAAAGATCTCTGATAATATTGATCATAACATTCAAAGACAAAACGGACTAATCAACTATAACTTATAACAAATACACAGCGACAGCATTTTCATTTAGTTTTCAAATTGCACTATACCATAGAATATATGCAGTTTATATTATGTTGTACTATACCACATATACCAAACCACATGTACTATACGATCCAAATTAAGGTAAATAATTCTTAAGCCAAACTTTTTCCTGAATGCCAAATTAGAATAATATGGCGTCATTAAATCTGGGTTTCTCATGCGATCAAAAAGTTTAGTCAATATTCTTATTGCAACAAAAAACTAACTTTTGGTATTACTATGTATAGACAATTCTCTATACAGATAAGTATCGCCAAAGAGGCAAGGTACAAACTAATTCTCTTAACCCTAGAAAATAAGACATCAAACCTTTAAAGTACACATACATGTGTTTCAGTTATTGTTGTAGATTACAATAAGTAAAGTACATACATACCCATACCAAAATAAAAATACAGTTTTACCATTATAGACAAAACTTTAGCTTCATTCTCTGTGAAGCAAAATAAAGTCTACACTAGAAATCAAGTCTAAACTACACATTTAAATGTGTCGGTTCCTATAACAACGATCTGACATGTTCATTAAGGATGAAACGAGCATGGAGATACATATAATAAATTATAGTGGTTTTTTATATCGCAATATTTTGTGTTTTTTAAAGGTAAGATTAACAAACCCAAAGATTTAACCTCAAATTTCACCAACGGCTATTTCATATTAATGTACTTAGTTGTATTCTTCATCTAAAGCTTTGTTGTCTCTTTTATTTATACTCTTTGTGTTCATATTTTATTTGTGTATGTTTTACGTTGGCCTCTGATATCGGTCCATCATGCTATTCACTATAGGGGAACTAGATAGCGGAAATGGTAGCCAGCGGTCATTTAGGTCCTCCAGGCAAACACGCCCGAAACACGATTGGCCTACCTTGTACGATAGCCTCCACAAGCCCACATTGTACGATACAGGGCGTGGCACGAGCCTGGAGACAGAGAGCGGATCCTCGGACCCGCACGTCAAGGACAGCGGCAATGACACGGGACTGTCGTCCAGTAGCAACCAGACCCTCAACAACGTGGATGAGGTATTGTCCAAGCGCCAGACCAAGGTAGATAGATTTAAAAATGGGACAGTGTCTAATCCTACCCCGCACCCTCTTTCACAGCAATTTACATTTCTACTGCCCGAACCTAATATTTACCTTTTTTAATCTCACTGTCATTGTATATATGGGACAGTCAAATTGATACTCTGTCATTGTATATATTGGACAGTCAAATTGATACTCTGACATTGTATATATGGGACAGTCAAATTGACACTCTGTCATTGTATATATGGGACAGTCAAATTGATACTCTGGCTAATACAACCCATTGATATATTAAATTATTATTAAAGTGCATTCATGAATATTATAAAAGTTATGCAGAAATCAACAAATATCTTCGATATATAATACTATTGGTGGTGTTCTGAGTAATATTACGGTAATTTTATTTTAGTATATCATTTGAGGTGACCGAAAACTGATGTCTGAAAGATAAATTTAAAGCAATGGTTGCACAACAAAAAGATTGGTTGTAACGAATTTCACTTTTTTTACACAAATGTTCAGTTATTAAATGTTATAATTTTCCCCCGTGAATTTATTTATAAAACCACAATAAATGTATTCGCAATAAATAACGTCAGAAAATGGCGGGATATTTTAGAACTGATATCAAACTAATTGCAGGAGGCAAAACAAACTATTCCAAGTAAATAACATGACCTACGCCTCGATATATTCTTTACTAATTCATTGTATTGTTGAGATGAACCATCCCAATGTATTGTTGAGATGAACCATCCCAATGTATTGTTGAGATGAACCATCCCAATGTATTGTTGAGATGAACCATCCCAATGTATTGTTGAGATGAACCATCCCAATGTATTGTTGAGATGAACCATCCCAATGTATTGTTGAGATGAACCATCCCGATGAATTTTTTTCTTTTTATAGTTTTTTTTTTTGTTCACTTCTGTTACCTAGAGATTTCATTTTTTTTTCAATTGTTTCATTAATTATTAACATTTGTTTCGTAGGTAGTCAATAAGCCAGAGGTAAATAAAGTTCTTCATTTCGATTATTTTTTTTACTTGCCACTTTTCATTCAATTTCCAACATGTCTGTCTGTCTGTTTGGTTGTTTTATTTTTATTCTTTTTCTCGTTCAGTTTATTTGTTGTTCTAACGCCCACCTTTTTCACAATTACGATTGTACCATGTAATGACAATGGTAAACTGTCATTGGGCTTAAATAGTTTGATATCAAATGTAATAAAACAATCTCATTTGAAGATATCATGTACTTATAAGTATTCGAATAAAAGATCTCTTGTACCAAGATATTTGAATAGAACTTACTTTAGGGCAGTGGTTCTCAAAGGGCTAATTTGAATGTGGTCGCATAAAGTAGAAACAACAGGTAATTATAAACAACAGGTAATTATAAACAACAGGTAATTATAAACAACAGGTAATTATAAACAACAGGTAATTATAAACAACAGGTAATTATAAACAACAGGTAATTATAAACAACAGGTAATTATAAACAACAGGTAATTAACCGAGAAAAAATACAATTAATTACATATTTTTTTAATTTCTTACATCATATTTCATGTGTTTACAAGTGAGTAGCGACACTCCGAACATGTTTCTTTATGGGTTGCAAATGGTAAAAATTACATCATATTTCATGTGTTTACAAGTGAGTAGCGACACTCCGAACATGTTTCTTTATGGGTTGCAAATGGCAAAAATTACATCTTATTTCATGTGTTTACAAGTGAGTAGCGACACTCCGAACATGTTTCTTTATGGGTTGCAAATGGCAAAAATTACATCATATTTCATGTGTTTACAAGTGAGTAGCGACACTCCGAACATGTTTTTCTTTATGGGTTGCAAATGGCAAAAATTACATCATATTTCATGTGTTTACAAGTGAGTAGCGACACTCCGAACATGTTTCTTTATGGGTTGCAAATGGCAAAAATTACATCATATTTCATGTGTTTACTAGTGAGTAGCGACACTCCGAACATGTTTTTCTTTATGGGTTGCAAATGGCTAAAACTTTGAGAACCACTGTTAAAGTGTATCATTTAATTTCTGAACTAAATATGATTTGATAATACAATAGCTTACAGGGATGACACATTCTCAGCCTCTTTTAAAATTAATAGTTTTTCTAAATACCACGCGTGTCACGTCTCGCCATGTTTTGTAGGCCTAATCGTTTCAAACGAACCATTCATTTACCCACCCCCCCCCCCATTAACTTTATAAATGTCAACCATGTTTAATTAACTCCCTTCCCGACACTTCAATTAATAACCCTAACCCATTTTCATTTTGAACACCTTCTCTTTTTTTTTTTTCGTTTTTTTCTCATGACTTTACTAGAGCAGACACAGAAAATCTTAAACAAAAAAAAAGTTTTTCTCAAATACCTCAAACAAGTTACACTATTTCTCAAATACCTCAAACAAGTTACACTATTTCTCAAATACCTCAAACAAGTTGCACTATTTCTCAAATACCTCAAACAAGTTGCACTATTTCTCAAATACCTCAAAACAAGTTACACTATTTCTCAAATACCTGAAACAAGTTACACTATTTCTCAAATACCTCAAACAAGTTACAACTATTTCTCAAATACCTCAAACAAGTTACACTATTTCTCAAATACCTCAAACAAGTTACAACTATTTCTCAAATACCTCAATACAAGTTAAAACTATTTCTCAAATACCTCAAACAAGTTACACCTATTTCTCAAATACTTCAAACAAGTTACACCTATTTCTCAAATAGCTCAATACAAGTTACAACTATTTCCGACATTCAGTGACCTCACTCTCACATGATCCAAGTTTAAAAATGATTCTTCCGAAAGTACCTCCCCTCCCTTTCTTCGAAGGTTAAATAGACAGGCTGAAATAAAACTATTTAATTGGATGGATCTGTTGCAGGATCTTCGTAAACTAGTTTGATCTGTTGCAGGATCTCCGTAAACTAGTTTGATCTGTTGCAGGATCTCCGTAAACTAGTTTGATCTGTTACAGGATCTCCGTAAACTAGTTTGATCTGTTGCAGGATCTCCGTAAACTAGTTTGATCTGTTACAGGATCTCCGTAAACTAGTTTGATCTGTTGCAGGATCTCCGTAAACTAGTTTGATCTGTTGCAGGATCTCCGTAAACTAGTTTGATCTGTTGCAGGATCTTCGTAAACTAGTTTGATCTGTTGCAGGATCTTCGTAAACTAGTTTGATCTGTTGCATGATCTCCTTACTTAAGTATAAGAATACCCCAGAATCCTAACGCTTGAATTACAAATCGTTATAGTTTTAAAAATCTTTTAACGCCTCTGCCTTCCTTCAGAATGAATATATTTGCACCTGGCTACCCACGATCATTAAATAACAAAATGACAACAATTCTAGTTCCCCTAAAGTTGCTTTGAATGTTACATTCACGCATGCGCTTTTTATCACTTTTTTTCTTATAATATGCAATTCGTTTCTTTTTTATCTATTTTTTTGTGTTGTAAATTTACACTTGCCTGCTTTTTTTAATTATCTATGCTTATTTACTTTTTGAAATACTAGACGTTAATGCTAGTAGATTGGAGAACTTTGACCAATGAGAAAATGTTATGCCATTCATTCTATTATTGAGTTGGTTACAGTTATCATGGAGCTTTTACTTATTCATTAAAAATGTAAGGCGTTTCTTAATATATGCATATATATATATATATATATATATATATATATATATATATATATATATAGCATAATATAGGTTAAGGCTTTACATTGACCGATACTAGAATGAACCCTAGTAATCCTTAATTCTATAGCCTACAGACCTTGTATGGGATGTATCATTGTTTCATTGCGCCAGTAACTTTCGATATGCATCTTAACGCACGCTTCGTCACTGGATACTTGCCAAGAGAAAAGGGGCCCAGTACTGATTGATCCTACTTTCTATCCCAAACTAATACGTTATGTACACGTTATGTACACGTTATATACACGTTATGTACACGTTATGTACACGTTATGTACACGTATCACATATGTTAAATCTCATAGGTTATGTATAGTCTAAATTGCAGAAACAGGGCGTGACGCTGCAGTTTGAAAAAGGCCGTTTGGATTTTTTCCAGCCATTAACACTCAACAAAGTAAACTAGTTCCGAAACTGTTTTAACGCTGCAGAACTAATAGCCAGTGGCGTAATTAGACGAAAAGGGGTGGGGAATTTCTCCCCGGGCGTTGATTACTTTGCCAGCAACCAGGGGCGGCACTTACAATACTATAGTACCAACGCTACCTACGCAACTCTAGTAGCATCCCCTTAATCAGTACCGGATACAATTGTATATCGAGAGGTTGTTTCAATGTTTATATAGCATGGATAGAAGGCATCCCTAGACCCAACACACACGCACAAACTCTCATTCCCAGCACCGACCAAACAAAATGTGGCAAAAAGTTGCGTGTTATGCTAACAAAAATATTGATTGTTGGAAAGGAACCAACATTGTTATTGATTATTTTCCCCTTTCTCAGCCACCGCAAACTCCCCACCCATGGGTTGTTTTATTCTTTCTCATCACAATAGGAAACAAATTTCTTAAATTAGTAATTAGTTGTATTATAATAAGTTGTATTATAATAAGTTGTATTATAATTAGTTGTATTATAATTGGTTGTATTATAGAGTAATTCGTTGTAGTTTAGAGGAGGGAAGAAAAAAGAAAGATTATAGATATACCAATCACACTTAAAACGTTAATTGTCAGAAAATCGAAATAAGTTTTTTTTTAGATATTTTCTACTCTTTTTCTTCTTTAAAATAACGAGAAGAAAGTAGCACGTGATAAAGTGGCAGACATCCATCAATATGCTTTGTATGGATATTATGGCATTAAAATATGAGCTGTAAGAAAATACATGAATGTACAAAGGAACAAACATCGCAATGAGAAAAAAATCAAACAAAACTAGTGATTTAACACATCTCACAAGCTATTCAAATCTAATATATGTAAACCTAAAGTTTGAACTAATTCGTCCTAAACTATGGGCTATGGTGACCTAACATCCCATTTGACCCCAGACAGACCCAGTTTGTGCATGAACCGACGCCCACAAAACATGTACAAAAACTCCAACACAGATACTATTTATAAACACACAAACAAAATACCCACAAAGTATTTATGCTAATTCACCCGCTCTTCCTGACTGTCAGGAATCTGAGGTCTCTGTATAATACAAAGCATGATGCCTATAAATGAATTTATCATTAGCTCGTCGAGAAAGCGCATCTTTCAGCCAAGTTTCCAGCACTGTATCCTAGCTAAAGATCCGGTCACCATATATTAATTGAGTGGTTCTCAAAACTAGTATGTCGAGGACGAATTTTAGGTGGTTTGAGAGTCTCGTGACACACTTTTAGATTTATAATATTTGATTGATCGACAAAATCAGACTACAAAATTTCAACTCTATTTCCTAGTTTTACCAAAACTAAAAGTTTGTCCCTATTTATTTCTTTATCGCAATATTTCTTCTCAGGTCGCTCGCGGAAAGAGGCGGTTGCATTGTGGGTCGTGAAGTGTAAATATTTGAGAACCACTGCCTTATTTATGTTTTGAGTTTGTGTCTGTATTTTGACTTTCGGGAATTAAAAGTTAGCATTTATATCGCTTGAAATCTGAACTTATGTTTCCCAGCGGCCAACTCAATTAGTACCAGCTAGAAGTGGGGTGGCCAACTCAATTAGTACCAGCTAGAAGTGGGGTGGCCAACTCAATTAGTACCAGCTAGAAGTGGGGTGGCCAAACTACATTCCGCATTCAAAGTACGGTCGTTTGGCTATTTGATTCTACACGCAACCTGCTCCCCTCATGGGACTTCAGCGACATCCGTTCAAAAAGTTTCAAATTTTTAATAAACAATCTATAAAAAATCATGGTCTGGCCTGTCTGTTAATACACATTTCATCCATCTAATAATGGTCCGGCCTGTCTGTCAATACACATTTCATCCATCTAATCATGGTCCGTCCTGTCTGTCAATACACATTTCATCCATCTAATCATGGTCCGGCCTGTCTGTCAATACACATTTCATCCATCTAATCATGGTCAGGCCTGTCTGTCAACACATATTTCATCCATCTAATCATGGTTCAGCCTGTCTGTAAATACACATTTCATCCATCTAATCATGGTCCGCCTGTCTGTCAATACACATTTCATCCATCTAATCAAGGTCCGGCCTGTCTGTCAATACACATTTCATCCATCTAATCATGGTCCGGCCTGTCTGTCAACACACATTTCATCCATCTAGCCACGATCCGGCCTGTCTGTCAATACACATTTCATCCATCTAATCATGGTCCGGCCTGTCTTTCAATACACATTTCATCCATCTAACCATGGTTCGGCCTGTCTGTCAACACACATTTCATCCATCTAATCATTGTTCGGCCTGTCTGTCAATACACATTTCATCCATCTAATCATGGTCCGCCTGTCTGTCAATACACATTTCATCCATCTAATCATGGTCCGGCCTGTCTGTCAATACACATTTCATCCATCTAATCATGGTCCAGCCTGTCTGTCAATACACATTTCATCCATTTAATCATGGTCAGGCCTGTCTGTCAATACACATTTCATCCATCTAATCATGGTTCGGCCTGTCTGTCAATACACATTTCATCCATCTAATCATGGTCCGCCTGTCTGTCAATACACGTTTCATCCATCTAATCATGGTCCGGCCTGTCTGTCAATACACATTTCATCCATCTAATCATGGTCCAGCCTGTCTGTCAATACACATTTCATCCATCTAATCATGGTCAGGCCTGTCTGTCAATACACATTTCATCCATCTAGCCACGGTCCAGCCTGTCTGTCAATACACATCTCATCCATCTAATAATGGTTCGGCCTGTCTGTCAATACACATTTCATCCATCTAATCATGGTCCGCCTGTCTGTCAATACACATTTCATCCATCTAATCACGGTCCGGCCTGTCTGTCAATACACATTTCATCCATCTAATCATGGTCCGGCCTGTCTGTCAATACACATTTCATCCATCTAGCCACGGTCCGGCCTGTCTGTCAATACACATTTCATCCATCTAATCATGGTCCGGCCTGTCTGTCAATACACATTTCATCCATCTTATCATGGTCCGGCCTGTCTGTCAATACACATTTCATCCATCTAATCATGGTCCGCCTGTCTGTCAATACACATTTCATCCATCTAATCATGGTCCGGCCTGTCTGTCAATACACATTTCATCCATCTAATCATGGTCCGGCCTGTCTGTCAATACACATTTCATCCATCTAGCCACGGTCCGGCCTGTCTGTCAATACACATTTCAACCATCTAATCATGGTTCGGCCTGTCTGTCAACACACATTTCATCCATCTAATCATGGTTCGGCCTGTCTGTCAACATACATTTCATCCATCTAATCATGGTTCGGCCTGTCTGTCAATACACATTTCATCCATCTAATCATGGTCCGCCTGTCTGTCAATACACATTTCATCCATCTAATCATGGTCCGGCCTGTCTGTCAATACACATTTCATCCATCTAGCCACGGTCCGGCCTGTCTGTCAATACACATTTCATCCATCTAATCATGGTCCGGCCTGTCTGTCAATACACATTTCATCCATCTAGCCACGGTCCGGCCTGTCTGTCAATACACATTTCATCCATCTAATCATGGTTCGGCCTGTCTGTCAATACACATTTCATCCATCTAGCCACGGTCCGGCCTGTCTGTTAATACACATTTATCCATCTAATCATGGTCCGGCCTGTCTGTCAATACACATTTCATCCATCTAACCATGGTTCGGCCTGTCTGTCAACACACATTTCATCCATCTAATCATTGTTCGGCCTGTCTGTCAATACACATTTCATCCATCAAATCATGGTCCGCCTGTCTGTCAATACACATTTCATCCATCTAATCATGGTCCGGCCTGTCTGTCAATACACATTTCATCCATCTAATCATGGTCCAGCCTGTCTGTCAATACACATTTCATCCATTTAATCATGGTCAGGCCTGTCTGTCAATACACATTTCATCCATCTAATCATGGTTCGGCCTGTCTGTCAATACACATTTCATCCATCTAATCATGGTCCGCCTGTCTGTCAATACACGTTTCATCCATCTAATCATGGTCCGGCCTGTCTGTCAATACACATTTCATCCATCTAATCATGGTCCGCCTGTCTGTCAATACACGTTTCATCCATCTAATCATGGTCCGGCCTGTCTGTCAATACACATTTCATCCATCTAGCCACGGTCCGGCCTGTCTGTCAATACACATTTCATCCATCTAATCATGGTCCGGCCTGTCTGTCAATACACATTTCATCCATCTTATCATGGTCCGGCCTGTCTGTCAATACACATTTCATCCATCTAATCATGGTTCGGCCTGTCTGTCAACATACATTTCATCCATCTAATCATGGTTCGGCCTGTCTGTCAATACACATTTCATCCATCTAGCCACGGTCCGGCCTGTCTGTCAATACACATTTCATCCATCTAATCATGGTCCGGCCTGTCTGTCAATACACATTTCATCCATCTTATCATGGTCCGGCCTGTCTGTCAATACACATTTCATCCATCTAATCATGGTTCGGCCTGTCTGTCAATACACATTTCATCCATCTAATCATGGTTCGGCATGTCTGTCAATACACATTTCATCCATCTAATCATGGTCCACCTGTCTGTCAATACACATTTTATCCATCTAATCATGGTCCGCCTGTCTGTCAATACACATTTCATCCATCTAATCATGGTCCAGCCTGTCTGTCAATACACATTTCATCCATCTAATCATGGTCCGGCCTGTCTGTCAATACACATTTCATCCATCTAGCCACGGTCCGGCCTGTCTGTCAATACACATTTCATCCATCTAATCATGGTTCGGCCTGTCTGTCAACATACATTTCATCCATCTAATCATGGTTCGGCCTGTCTGTCAATACACATTTCATCCATCTAATCATGGTCCGGCCTGTCTGTCAATACACATTTCATCCATCTAATCATGGTCCGGCCTGTCTGTCAATACACATTTCATCCATCTAATCATGGTTCGGCCTGTCTGTCAACACACATTTCATCCATCTAATCATGGATCGGCCTGTCTGTCAATACACATTTCATCCATCTAATCATGGTCCGCCTGTCTGTCAATACACATTTCATCCATCTAATCATGGTCCGGCCTGTCTGTCAATACACATTTCATCCATCTAATCATGGTCCGGCCTGTCTGTCAATACACATTTCATCCATCTAGCCACGGTCCGGCCTGTCTGCCAATACACATTTCATCCATCTAATCATGGTCCGGCCTGTCTGTCAATACACATTTCATCCATCTTATCATGGTCCGGCCTGTCTGTCAATACACATTTTATCCATCTAATCATGGTTCGGCCTGTCTGTCAATACACATTTCATCCATCTAGCCACGGTCCGGCCTGTCTGTCAATACACATTTCATCCATCTAATCATGGTTCGGCCTGTCTGTCAACATACATTTCATCCATCTAATCATGGTTCGGCCTGTCTGTCAATACACATTTCATCCATCTAATCATGGTCCGGCCTGTCTGTCAATACACATTTCATCCATCTAATCATGGTCCGGCCTGTCTGTCAATACACATTTCATCCATCTAATCATGGTTCGGCCTGTCTGTCAATACACATTTCATCCATCTAATCATGGTCCGCCTGTCTGTCAATACACATTTCATCCATCTAATCATGGTCCGGCCTGTCTGTCAATACACATTTCATCCATCTAATCATGGTCCGGCCTGTCTGTCAATACACATTTCATCCATCTAGCCACGGTCCGGCCTGTCTGCCAATACACATTTCATCCATCTAATCATGGTCCGGCCTGTCTGTCAATACACATTTCATCCATTTAATCATGGTCAGGCCTGTCTGTCAATACACATTTCATCCATCTAATCATGGTTCGGCCTGTCTGTCAATACACATTTCATCCATCTAATCATGGTCCGCCTGTCTGTCAATACACGTTTCATCCATCTAATCATGGTCCGGCCTGTCTGTCAATACACATTTCATCCATCTAATCATGGTCCGCCTGTCTGTCAATACACGTTTCATCCATCTAATCATGGTCCGGCCTGTCTGTCAATACACATTTCATCCATCTAGCCACGGTCCGGCCTGTCTGTCAATACACATTTCATCCATCTAATCATGGTCCGGCCTGTCTGTCAATACACATTTCATCCATCTTATCATGGTCCGGCCTGTATGTCAATACACATTTCATCCATCTAATCATGGTTCGGCCTGTCTGTCAACATACATTTCATCCATCTAATCATGGTTCGGCCTGTCTGTCAATACACATTTCATCCATCTAGCCACGGTCCGGCCTGTCTGTCAATACACATTTCATCCATCTAATCATGGTCCGGCCTGTCTGTCAATACACATTTCATCCATCTTATCATGGTCCGGCCTGTCTGTCAATACACATTTCATCCATCTAATCATGGTTCGGCCTGTCTGTCAATACACATTTCATCCATCTAATCATGGTTCGGCATGTCTGTCAATACACATTTCATCCATCTAATCATGGTCCACCTGTCTGTCAATACACATTTTATCCATCTAATCATGGTCCGCCTGTCTGTCAATACACATTTCATCCATCTAATCATGGTCCAGCCTGTCTGTCAATACACATTTCATCCATCTAATCATGGTCCGGCCTGTCTGTCAATACACATTTCATCCATCTAGCCACGGTCCGGCCTGTCTGTCAATACACATTTCATCCATCTAATCATGGTTCGGCCTGTCTGTCAACATACATTTCATCCATCTAATCATGGTTCGGCCTGTCTGTCAATACACATTTCATCCATCTAATCATGGTCCGGCCTGTCTGTCAATACACATTTCATCCATCTAATCATGGTCCGGCCTGTCTGTCAATACACATTTCATCCATCTAATCATGGTTCGGCCTGTCTGTCAACACACATTTCATCCATCTAATCATGGATCGGCCTGTCTGTCAATACACATTTCATCCATCTAATCATGGTCCGCCTGTCTGTCAATACACATTTCATCCATCTAATCATGGTCCGGCCTGTCTGTCAATACACATTTCATCCATCTAATCATGGTCCGGCCTGTCTGTCAATACACATTTCATCCATCTAGCCACGGTCCGGCCTGTCTGCCAATACACATTTCATCCATCTAATCATGGTCCGGCCTGTCTGTCAATACACATTTCATCCATCTTATCATGGTCCGGCCTGTCTGTCAATACACATTTTATCCATCTAATCATGGTTCGGCCTGTCTGTCAATACACATTTCATCCATCTAGCCACGGTCCGGCCTGTCTGTCAATAGACATTTCATCCATCTAATCATGGTTCGGCCTGTCTGTCAACACACATTTCATCCATCTAATCATGGTCCGGCCTGTCTGTCAATACACATTTCATCCATCTAATCATGGTTCGGCCTGTCTGTCAACACACATTTCATCCATCTAATCATGGTTCGGCCTGTCTGTCAATACACATTTCATCCATCTAATCATGGTCCGCCTGTCTGTCAATACACATTTCATCCATCTAATCATGGTCCGGCGTGTCTGTCAATACACATTTCATCCATCTAATCATGGTCCGGCCTGTCTGTCAATACACATTTCATCCATCTAGCCACGGTCCGGCCTGTCTGTCAATACACATTTCATCCATCTAATCATGGTACGGCCTGTCCGTCAACACACATTTCATCCATCTATCCATGGTTCGGCCTGTCTGTCAATACACATTTCATCCATCTAATCATGGTTCGGCCTGTCTGTCAATACACATTTCATCCATCTAATCATGGTTCGGCCTGTCTGTCAATACACATTTCATCCATCTAATCATGGTCCGCCTGTCTGTCAATACACATTTCATCCATCTATTCATGGTCCGGCCTGTCTGTCAATACACATTTCATCCATCTAATCATGGTCCGGCCTGTCTGTCAAAACACATTTCATCCATCTTATAATGGTCCGGCCTGTCTGTCAATACACATTTCATCCATCTAATCATGGTTCGGCCTGTCTGTCAACATACATTTCATCCATCTAATCATGGTTCGGCCTGTCTGTCAATACACATTTCATCCATCTAATCATGGTCCGCCTGTCTGTCAATACACATTTCATCCATCTAATCATGGTCCGGCCTGTCTGTCAATACACATTTCATCCATCTAGCCACGGTCCGGCCTGTCTGTCAATACACATTTCATCCATCTTATCATGGTCCGGCCTGTCTGTCAATACACATTTCATCCATCTAATCATGGTTCGGCCTGTCTGTCAATACACATTTCATCCATCTAATCATGGTTTGGCATGTCTGTCAATACACATTTCATCCATCTAATCATGGTCCGCCAGTCTGTCAATACACATTTTATCCATCTAATCATGGTCCGGCTTGTATGTCAATACACATTTAATCCATCTAATCATGGTCCGGCCTGTCTGTCAATACACATTTCATCCATCTAATCATGGTCAGGCCTGTCTGTCAATACACATTTCATCCATCTAATAATGGTTCGGCCTGTCTGTCAATACACATTTCATCCATCTAATCATGGTCCGTCTGTCTGTAAATACACATTTCATCCATCTAATCATGGTCCGGCCTGTCTGTCAATACACATTTCATCCATCTAATCATGGTCCGGCCTGTCTGTCAATACACATTTCATCCATCTAATCATGGTCCGCCTGTCTGTCATTACACATTTCATCCATCTAATCATGGTCCGGCCTGTCTGTCAATACACATTTCATCCATCTAATCATGGTCCGGCCTGTCTGTCAATACACATTTCATCCATCTAGCCACGGTCCGGCCTGTCTGTCAATACACATTTCATCCATCTAATCATGGTTCGGCCTGTCTGTCAACACACATTTCATCCATCTAATCATGGTTCGGCCTGTCCGTCAACACACATTTTATCCATCTATCCATGGTTCGGCCTGTCTGTCAATACACATTTCATCCATCTAATCATGGTTCGGCCTGTCTGTCAACACACATTTCATCCATCTAATCATGGTTCGGCCTGTCTGTCAATACACATTTCATCCATCTAATCATGGTCCGCCTGTCTGTCAATACACATTTCATCCATCTATTCATGGTCCGGCCTGTCTGTCAATACACATTTCATCCATCTATTCATGGTCCGGCCTGTCTGTCAATACACATTTCATCCATCTAATCATGGTCCGGCCTGTCTGCCAAAACACATTTCATCCATCTTATTATGGTCCGGCCTGTCTGTCAATACACATTTCATCCATCTAATCATGGTTCGGCATGTCTGTCAATACACATTTCATCCATCTAATCATGGTCCGGCCTGTCTGTCAATACACATTTTATCCATCTAATCATGGTCCGGCCTATATGTCAATACACATTTCATCCATCTAATCATGGTCCGGCCTGTCTGTCAATACACATTTCATCCATCTAATCATGGTCAGGCCTGTCTGTCAATACACATTTCATCCATCTAATCATGGTCAGGCCTGTCTGTCAATACACATTTCATCCATCTAATCATGGTTCGGCATGTCTGTCAATACACATTTCATCCATCTAATCATGGTCCGCCTGTCTGTCAATACACATTTTATCCATCTAATCATGGTCCGCCTGTCTGTCAATACACATTTCATCCATCTAATCATGGTCCAGCCTGTCTGTCAATACACATTTCATCCATCTAATCATGGTCCGGCCTGTCTGTCAAAACACATTTCATCCATCTAGCCACGGTCCGGCCTGTCTGTCAATACACATTTCATCCATCTAATCATGGTTCGGCCTGTCTGTCAACATACATTTCATCCATCTAATCATGGTTCGGCCTGTCTGTCAATACACATTTCATCCATCTAATCATGGTCCGGCCTGTCTGTCAATACACATTTCATCCATCTAATCATGGTCCGGCCTGTCTGTCAATACACATTTCATCCATCTAATCATGGTTCGGCCTCTCTGTCAACAAACATTTCATCCATCTAATCATGGTTCGGCCTGTCTGTCAATACACATTTCATCCATCTAATCATGGTCCGCCTGTCTGTCAATACACATTTCATCCATCTAATCATGGTCCGGCCTGTCTGTCAATACACATTTCATCCATCTAATCATGGTCCGGCCTGTCTGTCAATACACATTTCATCCATCTAGCCACGGTCCGGCCTGTCTGCCAATACACATTTCATCCATCTAATCATGGTCCGGCCTGTCTGTCAATACACATTTCATCCATCTTATCATGGTCAGGCCTGTCTGTCAATACACATTTCATCCATCTAATCATGGTTCGGCCTGTCTGTCAATACACATTTCATCCATCTAGCCACGGTCCGGCCTGTCTGTCAATACACATTTCATCCATCTAATCATGGTCCGGCCTGTCTGTCAAAACACATTTCATCCATCTAATCATGGTCCGGCCTGTCTGTCAATACACATTTCATCCATCTAATCATGGTTCGGCCTGTCTGTCAACACACATTTCATCCATCTAATCATGGTTCGGCCTGTCTGTCAATACACATTTCATCCATCTAATCATGGTCCGCCTGTCTGTCAATACACATTTCATCCATCTAATCATGGTCCGGCCTGTCTGTCAATACACATTTCATCCATCTAGCCACGGTCCGGCCTGTCTGTCAATACACATTTCATCCATCTAATCATGGTCCGGCCTGTCTGTCAATACACATTTCATCCATCTTATCATGGTCCGGACCTGTCTGTCAATACACATTTCATCCATCTAATCATGGTTCGGCCTGTCTGTCAACATACATTTCATCCATCTAATCATGGTTCGGCCTGTCTGTCAATACACATTTCATCCATCTAGCCAGGGTCCGGCCTGTCTGTCAATACACATTTCATCCATCTAATCATGGTCCGGCCTGTCTGTCAATACACATTTCATCCATCTAATCATGGTCCGGCCTGTCTGTCAATACACATTTCATCCATCTAATCATGGTTCGGCCTGTCTGTCAATACACATTTCATCCATCTAATCATGGTTCGGCATGTCTGTCAATACACATTTCATCCATCTAATCATGGTCCACCTGTCTGTCAATACACATTTTATCCATCTAATCATGGTCCGCCTGTCTGTCAATACACATTTCATCCATCTAATCATGGTCCAGCCTGTCTGTCAATACACATTTCATCCATCTAATCATGGTCCGGCCTGTCTGTCAATACACATTTCATCCATCTAGCCACGGTCCGGCCTGTCTGTCAATACACATTTCATCCATCTAATCATGGTTCGGCCTGTCTGTCAACATACATTTCATCCATCTAATCATGGTTCGGCCTGTCTGTCAATACACATTTCATCCATCTAATCATGGTCCGGCCTGTCTGTCAATACACATTTCATCCATCTAATCATGGTCCGGCGTGTCTGTCAATACACATTTCATCCATCTAATCATGGTTCGGCCTGTCTGTCAACACACATTTCATCCATCTAATCATGGTTCGGCCTGTCTGTCAATACACATTTCATCCATCTAATCATGGTCCGCCTGTCTGTCAATACACATTTCATCCATCTAATCATGGTCCGGCCTGTCTGTCAATACACATTTCATCCATCTAATCATGGTCCGGCCTGTCTGTCAATACACATTTCATCCATCTAGCCACGGTCCGGCCTGTCTGCCAATACACATTTCATCCATCTAATCATGGTCCGGCCTGTCTGTCAATACACATTTCATCCATCTTATCATGGTCCGGCCTGTCTGTCAATACACATTTCATCCATCTAATCATGGTTCGGCCTGTCTGTCAATACACATTTCATCCATCTAGCCACGGTCCGGCCTGTCTGTCAATAGACATTTCATCCATCTAATCATGGTTCGGCCTGTCTGTCAACACACATTTCATCCATCTAATCATGGTCCGGCCTGTCTGTCAATACACATTTCATCCATCTAATCATGGTTCGGCCTGTCTGTCAACACACATTTCATCCATCTAATCATGGTTCGGCCTGTCTGTCAATACACATTTCATCCATCTAATCATGGTCCGCCTGTCTGTCAATACACATTTCATCCATCTAATCATGGTCCGGCGTGTCTGTCAATACACATTTCATCCATCTAATCATGGTCCCGAGCCTGTCTGTCAATACACATTTCATCCATCTAGCCACGGTCCGGCCTGTCTGTCAATACACATTTCATCCATCTAATCATGGTACGGCCTGTCCGTCAACACACATTTCATCCATCTATCCATGGTTCGGCCTGTCTGTCAATACACATTTCATCCATCTAATCATGGTTCGGCCTGTCTGTCAACACACATTTCATCCATCTAATCATGGTTCGGCCTGTCTGTCAATACACATTTCATCCATCTAATCATGGTCCGCCTGTCTGTCAATACACATTTCATCCATCTATTCATGGTCCGGCCTGTCTGTCAATACACATTTCATCCATCTAATCATGGTCCGGCCTGTCTGTCAAAACACATTTCATCCATCTTATTATGGTCCGGCCTGTCTGTCAATACACATTTCATCCATCTAATCATGGTTCGGCCTGTCTGTCAACATACATTTCATCCATCTAATCATGGTTCGGCCTGTCTGTCAATACACATTTCATCCATCTAATCATGGTCCGCCTGTCTGTCAATACACATTTCATCCATCTAATCATGGTCCGGCCTGTCTGTCAATACACATTTCATCCATCTAGCCACGGTCCGGCCTGTCTGTCAATACACATTTCATCCATCTAATCATGTTCCGGCCTGTCTGTCAATACACATTTCATCCATCTTATCATGGTCCGGCCTGTCTGTCAATACACATTTCATCCATCTAATCATGGTTCGGCCTGTCTGTCAATACACATTTCATCCATCTAATCATGGTTCGGCATGTCTGTCAATACACATTTCATCCATCTAATCATGGTCCGCCAGTCTGTCAATACACATTTTATCCATCTAATCATGGTCCGGCTTGTATGTCAATACACATTTAATCCATCTAATCATGGTCCGGCCTGTCTGTCAATACACATTTCATCCATCTAATCATGGTCAGGCCTGTCTGTCAATACACATTTCATCCATCTAATAATGGTTCGGCCTGTCTGTCAATACACATTTCATCCATCTAATCATGGTCCGCCTGTCTGTCAATACACATTTCATCCATCTAATCATGGTCCGGCCTGTCTGTCAATACACATTTCATCCATCTAATCATGGTCCGGCCTGTCTGTCAATACACATTTCATCCATCTAATCATGGTCCGCCTGTCTGTCATTACACATTTCATCCATCTAATCATGGTCCGGCCTGTCTGTCAATACACATTTCATCCATCTAATCATGGTCCGGCCTGTCTGTCAATACACATTTCATCCATCTAGCCACGGTCCGGCCTGTCTGTCAATACACATTTCATCCATCTAATCATGGTTCGGCCTGTCTGTCAACACACATTTCATCCATCTAATCATGGTTCGGCCTGTCCGTCAACACACATTTTATCCATCTATCCATGGTTCGGCCTGTCTGTCAATACACATTTCATCCATCTAATCATGGTTCGGCCTGTCTGTCAACACACATTTCATCCATCTAATCATGGTTCGGCCTGTCTGTCAATACACATTTCATCCATCTAATCATGGTCCGCCTGTCTGTCAATACACATTTCATCCATCTAATCATGGTCCGGCCTGTCTGTCAATACACATTTCATCCATCTAATCATGGTCCGGCCTGTCTGTCAAAACACATTTCATCCATCTTATTATGGTCCGGCCTGTCTGTCAATACACATTTCATCCATCTAATCATGGTTCTGCATGTCTGTCAATACACATTTCATCCATCTAATCATGGTCCGGCCTGTCTGTCAATACACATTTTATCCATCTAATCATGGTCCGGCCTGTATGTCAATACACATTTCATCCATCTAATCATGGTCCGGCCTGTCTGTCAATACACATTTCATCCATCTAATCATGGTCAGGCCTGTCTGTCAATACACATTTCATCCATCTAATCATGGTCTGGCCTGTCTGTCAATACACATTTCATCCATCTAATTATGGTCAGGCCTGTCTGTCAATACACATTTCATCCATCTAATCATGGTCCGGCCTGTCTGTCAACACACATTTCATCCATCTAGCCACGGTCCGGCCTGTCTGTCAATACACATTTCATCCATCTTATTATGGTCCGGCCTGTCTGTCAATACACATTTCATCCATCTAATCATGGTTCGGCCTGTCTGTCAATTTACATTTCATCCATCTATTCATGGTCCGGCCTGTCTGTCAATACACATTTCATCCATCTAATCATGGTCCGGCCTGTCTGTCAATACACATTTCATCCATCTAATCATGGTCCGCCTGTCTGTCATTACACATTTCATCCATCTAATCATGGTCCGGCCTGTCTGTCAATACACATTTCATCCATCTAATCATGGTCCGGCCTGTCTGTCAATACACATTTCATCCATCTAGCCACGGTCCGGCCTGTCTGTCAATACACATTTCATCCATCTAATCATGGTTCGGCCTGTCTGTCAACACACATTTCATCAATCTAATCATGGTTCGGCCTGTCCGTCAACACACATTTTATCCATCTATCCATGGTTCGGCCTGTCTGTCAATACACATTTCATCCATCTAATCATGGTTCGGCCTGTCTGTCAACACACATTTCATCCATCTAATCATGGTTCGGCCTGTCTGTCAATACACATTTCATCCATCTAATCATGGTCTGCCTGTCTGTCAATACACATTTCATCCATCTATTCATGGTCCGGCCTGTCTGTCAATACACATTTCATCCATCTAATCATGGTCCGGCCTGTCTGTCAAAACACATTTCATCCATCTTATTATGGTCCGGCCTGTCTGTCAATACACATTTCATCCATCTAATCATGGTTCGGCATGTCTGTCAATACACATTTCATCCATCTAATCATGGTCCGGCCTGTCTGTCAAAACACATTTCATCCATCTTATTATGGTCCGGCCTGTCTGTCAATACACATTTCATCCATCTAATCATGGTTCGGCATGTCTGTCAATACACATTTCATCCATCTAATCATGGTCCGGCCTGTCTGTCAAAACACATTTCATCCATCTTATTATGGTCCGGCCTGTCTGTCAATACACATTTCATCCATCTAATCATGGTTCGGCATGTCTGTCAATACACATTTCATCCATCTAATCATGGTCCGGCCTGTCTGTCAAAACACATTTCATCCATCTTATTATGGTCCGGCCTGTCTGTCAATACACATTTCATCCATCTAATCATGGTTCGGCATGTCTGTCAATACACATTTCATCCATCTAATCATGGTCCGGCCTGTCTGTCAATACACATTTTATCCATCTAATCATGGTCCGGCCTGTATGTCAATACACATTTCATCCATCTAATCATGGTCCGGCCTGTCTGTCAATACACATTTCATCCATCTAATCATGGTCAGGCCTGTCTGTCAATACACATTTCATCCATCTAATCATGGTCTGGCCTGTCTGTCAATACACATTTCATCCATCTAATTATGGTAAGGCCTGTCTGTCAATACACATTTCATCCATCTAATCATGGTCCGGCCTGTCTGTCAACACACATTTCATCCATCTAGCCACGGTCCGGCCTGTCTGTCAATACACATTTCATCCATCTTATTATGGTCCGGCCTGTCTGTCAATACACATTTCATCCATCTAATCATGGTTCGGCCTGTCTGTCAATACACATTTCATCCATCTCATCCTGGTTGGGCTTGTCTGTCAATACACATTTCATCCATCTAATCATGGTTCGGCCTGTCTGTCATAACACATTTCATCCATCTAATCATGGTTCGGCCTGTCTGTCAATACACATTTCATCCATCTAATCATGGTTCGGCCTGTCTGTCAACACACATTTCATCCATCTAATCATGGTTCGGCCTGTCTGTCAATACACATTTTATCCATCTAATCATGGTCCGCCTGTCTGTCAATACACATTTCATCCATCTAGCCACGGTCCGGCCTGTCTGTCAATACACATTTCATCCATCTAATCATGGTCCGGCCTGTCTGTCAATACACATTTCATCCATCTTATCATGGTCCGGCCTGTCTGTCAATACACATTTCATCCATCTAATCATGGTTCGGCCTGTCTGTCAATACACATTTCATCCATCTAATCATGGTTCGGCCTGTCTATCAATACACATTTCATCCATCTAATCATGGTTCGGCCTGTCTGTCAACACACATTTCATCCATCTAATCATGGTTCGGCCTGTCTGTCAATACACATTCTTCCATCTAATCATGGTCCGCCTGTCTGTCAATACACATTTCATCCATCTAATCATGGTCCGGCCTGTCTGTCAATACACATTTCATCCATCTAATCATGGTCCGGCCTGTCTGTCAATACATATTTCATCCATCTAGCCACGGTCCGGCCAGTCTGTCAATACACATTTCATCCATCTAATCATGGTTCGGCCTGTCTGTCAACATACATTTCATCAATCTAATCATGGTTCGGCCTGTCTGTCAATACACATTTCATCCATCTAATCATGGTCCGGCCTGTCTGTCAATACACATTTCATCCATCTAATCATGATCCGGCCTGTCTGTCAATACACATTTCATCCATCTAGCCACGGTCCGGCCTGTCTGTCAATACACATTTCATCCATCTAATCATGGTTCGGCCTGTCTGTCAACATACATTTCATCCATCTAATCATGGTTCGGCCTGTCTGTCAATACACATTTCATCCATCTAATCATGGTCCGCCTGTCTGTCAATACACATTTCATCCATCTAATCATGGTCCGGCCTGTCTGTCAATACACATTTCATCCATCTAGCCGCGGTCCGGCCTGTCTGTCAATACACATTTCATCCATCTAATCATGGTTCGGCCTGTCTGTCAACACACATTTCATCCATCTAATCATGGTTCGGCCTGTCTGTCAATACACATTTCATCCATCTAATCATGGTCCGCCTGTCTGTCAATACACATTTCATCCATCTAATCATGGTCCAGCCTGTCTGTCAATACACATTTCATCCATCTAATCATGGTCCGGCCTGTCTGTCAATACACATTTCATCCATCTAGCCACGGTCCGGCCTGTCTGTCAATACACATTTTATCCATCTAATCATGGTCCGCCTGTCTGTCAATACACATTTCATCCATCTAATCATGGTCCGGCCTGTCTGTCAATACACATTTCATCCATCTAATCATGGTCCGGCCTGTCTGTCAATACACATTTCATCCATCTAGCCACGGTCCGGCCTGTCTGGCAATACACATTTCATCCATCTAATCATGGTCCGGCCTGTCTGTCAATACACATTTCATCCATCTTATCATGGTCCGGCCTGTCTGTCAATACACATTTCATCCATCTAATCATGGTTCGGCCTGTCTGTCAATACACATTTCATCCATCTAGCCACGGTCCGGCCTGACTGTCAATACACATTTCATCCATCTAATCATGGTTCGGCCTGTCTGTCAACACACATTTCATCCATCTAATCATGGTCCGGCCTGTCTGTCATTACACATTTCATTCATCTAATCATGGTTCGGCCTGTCTGTCAACACACATTTCATCCATCTAATCATGGTCCGCCTGTCTGTCAATACACATTTCATCCATCTAATCATGGTCCGGCCTGTCTGTCAATACACATTTCATCCATCTAATCATGGTCCGGCCTGTCTGTCAATACACATTTCATCCATCTAGCCACGGTCCGGCCTGTCTGTCAATACACATTTCATCCATCTAATCATGGTTCGGCCTGTCCGTCAACACACATTTCATCCATCTATCCATGGTTCGGCCTGTCTGTCAATACACATTTCATCCATCTAATCATGGTTCGGCCTGTCTGTTAACACACATTTCATCCATCTAATCATGGTTCGGCCTGTCTGTCAATACACATTTCATCCTTATAATCATGGTCCGCCTGTCTGTCAATACACATTTCATCCATCTAGCCACGGTCCGGCCTGTCTGTCAATACACATTTCATCCATCTAATCATGGTCCGGCCTGTCTGTCAATACACATTTCATCCATCTTATCATGGTCCGGCCTGTCTGTCAATACACATTTTATCCATCTAATCATGGTTCGGCCTGTCTGTCAATACACATTTCATCCATCTAATCATGGTTCGGCATGTCTGTCAATACACATTTCATCCATCTAATCATGGTCCGCCTGTCTGTCAATACACATTTTATCCATCTAATCATGGTCCGGCCTGTATGTCAATACACATTTCATCCATCTAATCATGGTCCGGCCTGTCTGTCAATACACATTTCATCCATCTAATCATGGTCAGGCCTGTCTGTCAATACACATTTCATCCATCTAATAATGGTTCGGCCTGTCTGTCAATACACATTTCATCCATCTAATCATGGTCCGCCTGTCTGTCAATACACATTTCATCCATCTAATCATGGTCCGGCCTGTCTGTCAATACACATTTCATCCATCTAATCATGGTCCGGCCTGTCTGTCAATACACATTTCATCCATCTAATCATGGTCCGGCCTGTCTGTCAATACACATTTCATCCATCTAGCCACGGTCTGGCCTGTCTGTCAATACACATTTCATCCATCTAATCATGGTTCGGCCTGTCTGTCAATACACATTTCATCCATCTAGCCACGGTCCGGCCTGTCTGTCAATAGACATTTCATCCATCTAATCATGGTTCGGCCTGTCTGTCAATACACATTTTATCCATCTAATCATGGTCCGCCTGTCTGTCAATACACATTTCATCCATCTAGCCACGGTCCGGCCTGTCTGTCAATACACATTTCATCCATCTAATCATGGTCCGGCCTGTCTGTCAATACACATTTCATCCATCTTATCATGGTCCGGCCTGTCTGTCAATACACATTTCATCCATCTAATCATGGTTCGGCCTGTCTGTCAATACACATTTCATCCATCTAATCATGGTTCGGCCTGTCTATCAATACACATTTCATCCATCTAATCATGGTTCGGCCTGTCTGTCAACACACATTTCATCCATCTAATCATGGTTCGGCCTGTCTGTCAATACACATTCTTCCATCTAATCATGGTCCGCCTGTCTGTCAATACACATTTCATCCATCTAATCATGGTCCGGCCTGTCTGTCAATACACATTTCATCCATCTAATCATGGTCCGGCCTGTCTGTCAATACATATTTCATCCATCTAGCCACGGTCCGGCCAGTCTGTCAATACACATTTCATCCATCTAATCATGGTTCGGCCTGTCTGTCAACATACATTTCATCAATCTAATCATGGTTCGGCCTGTCTGTCAATACACATTTCATCCATCTAATCATGGTCCGGCCTGTCTGTCAATACACATTTCATCCATCTAATCATGATCCGGCCTGTCTGTCAATACACATTTCATCCATCTAGCCACGGTCCGGCCTGTCTGTCAATACACATTTCATCCATCTAATCATGGTTCGGCCTGTCTGTCAACATACATTTCATCCATCTAATCATGGTTCGGCCTGTCTGTCAATACACATTTCATCCATCTAATCATGGTCCGCCTGTCTGTCAATACACATTTCATCCATCTAATCATGGTCCGGCCTGTCTGTCAATACACATTTCATCCATCTAGCCGCGGTCCGGCCTGTCTGTCAATACACATTTCATCCATCTAATCATGGTTCGGCCTGTCTGTCAACACACATTTCATCCATCTAATCATGGTTCGGCCTGTCTGTCAATACACATTTCATCCATCTAATCATGGTCCGCCTGTCTGTCAATACACATTTCATCCATCTAATCATGGTCCAGCCTGTCTGTCAATACACATTTCATCCATCTAATCATGGTCCGGCCTGTCTGTCAATACACATTTCATCCATCTAGCCACGGTCCGGCCTGTCTGTCAATACACATTTTATCCATCTAATCATGGTCCGCCTGTCTGTCAATACACATTTCATCCATCTAATCATGGTCCGGCCTGTCTGTCAATACACATTTCATCCATCTAATCATGGTCCGGCCTGTCTGTCAATACACATTTCATCCATCTAGCCACGGTCCGGCCTGTCTGGCAATACACATTTCATCCATCTAATCATGGTCCGGCCTGTCTGTCAATACACATTTCATCCATCTTATCATGGTCCGGCCTGTCTGTCAATACACATTTCATCCATCTAATCATGGTTCGGCCTGTCTGTCAATACACATTTCATCCATCTAGCCACCGGTCCGGCCTGACTGTCAATACACATTTCATCCATCTAATCATGGTTCGGCCTGTCTGTCAACACACATTTCATCCATCTAATCATGGTCCGGCCTGTCTGTCATTACACATTTCATTCATCTAATCATGGTTCGGCCTGTCTGTCAACACACATTTCATCCATCTAATCATGGTCCGCCTGTCTGTCAATACACATTTCATCCATCTAATCATGGTCCGGCCTGTCTGTCAATACACATTTCATCCATCTAATCATGGTCCGGCCTGTCTGTCAATACACATTTCATCCATCTAGCCACGGTCCGGCCTGTCTGTCAATACACATTTCATCCATCTAATCATGGTTCGGCCTGTCCGTCAACACACATTTCATCCATCTATCCATGGTTCGGCCTGTCTGTCAATACACATTTCATCCATCTAATCATGGTTCGGCCTGTCTGTTAACACACATTTCATCCATCTAATCATGGTTCGGCCTGTCTGTCAATACACATTTCATCCTTATAATCATGGTCCGCCTGTCTGTCAATACACATTTCATCCATCTAGCCACGGTCCGGCCTGTCTGTCAATACACATTTCATCCATCTAATCATGGTCCGGCCTGTCTGTCAATACACATTTCATCCATCTTATCATGGTCCGGCCTGTCTGTCAATACACATTTTATCCATCTAATCATGGTTCGGCCTGTCTGTCAATACACATTTCATCCATCTAATCATGGTTCGGCATGTCTGTCAATACACATTTCATCCATCTAATCATGGTCCGCCTGTCTGTCAATACACATTTTATCCATCTAATCATGGTCCGGCCTGTATGTCAATACACATTTCATCCATCTAATCATGGTCCGGCCTGTCTGTCAATACACATTTCATCCATCTAATCATGGTCAGGCCTGTCTGTCAATACACATTTCATCCATCTAATAATGGTTCGGCCTGTCTGTCAATACACATTTCATCCATCTAATCATGGTCCGCCTGTCTGTCAATACACATTTCATCCATCTAATCATGGTCCGGCCTGTCTGTCAATACACATTTCATCCATCTAATCATGGTCCGGCCTGTCTGTCAATACACATTTCATCCATCTAATCATGGTCCGGCCTGTCTGTCAATACACATTTCATCCATCTAGCCACGGTCTGGCCTGTCTGTCAATACACATTTCATCCATCTAATCATGGTCCGGCCTGTCTGTCAATACACATTTCATCCATCTAGCCACGGTCCGGCCTGTCTGTCAATACACATTTCATCCATCTAATCATGGTTCGGCCTGTCTGTCAATACACATTTCATCCATCTATACACGGTCCGGCCTGTCTGTCAATACACATTTCATCCATCTAATCATGGTCAGGCCTGTCTGTCAATACACATTTCATCCATCTAGCCACGGTCCAGCCTGTCTGTCAATACACATTTCATCCATCTAATCATAGTCCGGCCTGTCTGTAAATACCTATTTCATCCATCTAATCATGGTCAGGCCTGTCTGTCAATACACATTTCATCCATCTAGCCACGGTCCAGCCTGTCTGTCAATACACATTTCATCCATCTAATCTTGGTTAGGCCTGTCTGTCATTACACATTTCATCCATCTAATCATGGTATGGCCTGTCTGTCAATACACATTTCATCCATCTAATCATGGTCCGGCCTGTCTGTCAATACACATTTCATCCATCTTATCATGGTCCGGCCTGTCTGTCAATACACATTTTATCCATCTAATCATGGTTCGGCCTGTCTGTCAATACACATTTCATCCATCTAATCATGGTTCGGCATGTCTGTCAATACACATTTCATCCATCTAATCATGGTCCGCCTGTCTGTCAATACACATTTCATCCATCTAATCATGGTTCGGCCTGTCTGTCAATACACATTTCATCCATCTAATCATGGTTCGGCCTGTCTGTCAATACACATTTCATCCATCTAATCATGGTCCAGCCTGTCTGTCAATACACATTTCATCCATCTAAGCATGGTCCGGCCTGTCTGTCAATACACATTTCATCCATCTAGCCACGGTCCGGCCTGTCTGTCAATACACATTTCATCCATCTAATCATGGTCCGCCTGTCTGTCAATACACATTTCATCCATCTAATCATGGTCCGGCCTGTCTGTCAATACACATTTCATCCATCTAATCATGGTCCGGCCTGTCTGTCAATACACATTTCATCCATCTAATCATGGTCCGGCCTGTCTGTCAATACACATTTCATCCATCTTATCATGGTCCGGCCTGTCTGTCAATACACATTTTATCCATCTAATCATGGTTCGGCCTGTCTGTCAATACACATTTCATCCATCTAATCATGGTTCGGCATGTCTGTCAATACACATTTCATCCATCTAATCATGGTCCGCCTGTCTGTCAATACACATTTTATCCATCTAATCATGGTCCGGCCTGTCTGTCAATACACATTTCATCCATCTAATCATGGTCCGGCCTGTCTGTCAATACACATTTCATCCATCTAATCATGGTCAGGCCTGTCTGTCAATACACATTTCATCCATCTAGCCACGGTCCAGCCTGTCTGTCAATACACATTTCATCCATCTAATCATGGTTCGGCCTGTCTGTCAATACACATTTCATCCATCTATTCATGGTCCGGCCTGTCTGTCAATACACATTTCATCCATCTAATCATGGTCCGCCTGTCTGTCAATACACATTTCATCCATCTAATCATGGTCCGGCCTGTCTGTCAATACACATTTCATCAATCTAATCATGGTCCGGCCTGTCTGTCAATACACATTTCATCCATCTAGCCACGGTCCGGCCTGTCTGTCAATACACATTTCAACCATCTAATCATGGTTCGGCCTGTCTGTCAACACACATTTCATCCATCTAATCATGGTTCGGCCTGTCTGTCAACATACATTTCATTCATCTAATCATGGTTCGGCCTGTCTGTCAATACACATTTCATCCATCTAATCATGGTCCGCCTGTCTGTCAATACACATTTCATCCATCTAATCATGGTCCGGCCTGTCTGTCAATACACATTTCATCCATCTAGCCACGGTCCGGCCTGTCTGTCAATACACATTTCATCCATCTAATCATGGTCCGGCCTGTCTGTCAATACACATTTCATCCATCTAGCCACGGTCCGGCCTGTCTGTCAATACACATTTCATCCATCTAATCATGGTTCGGCCTGTCTGTCAATACACATTTCATCCATCTAGCCACGGTCCGGCCTGTCTGTTAATACACATTTCATCCATCTAATCATGGTCCGGCCTGTCTGTCAATACACATTTCATCCATCTAACCATGGTTCGGCCTGTCTGTCAACACACATTTCATCCATCTAATCATTGTTCGGCCTGTCTGTCAATACACATTTCATCCATCTAATCATGGTCCGCCTGTCTGTCAATACACATTTCATCCATCTAATCATGGTCCGGCCTGTCTGTCAATACACATTTCATCCATCTAATCATGGTCCAGCCTGTCTGTCAATACACATTTCATCCATTTAATCATGGTCAGGCCTGTCTGTCAATACACATTTCATCCATCTAATCATGGTTCGGCCTGTCTGTCAATACACATTTCATCCATCTAATCATGGTCCGCCTGTCTGTCAATACACGTTTCATCCATCTAATCATGGTCCGGCCTGTCTGTCAATACACATTTCATCCATCTAATCATGGTCCGCCTGTCTGTCAATACACGTTTCATCCATCTAATCATGGTCCGGCCTGTCTGTCAATACACATTTCATCCATCTAGCCACGGTCCGGCCTGTCTGTCAATACACATTTCATCCATCTAATCATGGTCCGGCCTGTCTGTCAATACACATTTCATCCATCTTATCATGGTCCGGCCTGTCTGTCAATACACATTTCATCCATCTAATCATGGTTCGGCCTGTCTGTCAACATACATTTCATCCATCTAATCATGGTTCGGCCTGTCTGTCAATACACATTTCATCCATCTAGCCACGGTCCGGCCTGTCTGTCAATACACATTTCATCCATCTAATCATGGTCCGGCCTGTCTGTCAATACACATTTCATCCATCTTATCATGGTCCGGCCTGTCTGTCAATACACATTTCATCCATCTAATCATGGTTCGGCCTGTCTGTCAATACACATTTCATCCATCTAATCATGGTTCGGCATGTCTGTCAATACACATTTCATCCATCTAATCATGGTCCATCTGTCTGTCAATACACATTTTATCCATCTAATCATGGTCCGCCTGTCTGTCAATACACATTTCATCCATCTAATCATGGTCCGGCCTGTCTGTCAATACACATTTCATCCATCTAATCATGGTCCGGCCTGTCTGTCAATACACATTTCATCCATCTAGCCACGGTCCGGCCTCGTCTGTCAATACACATTTCATCCATCTAATCATGGTTCGGCCTGTCTGTCAACATACATTTCATCCATCTAATCATGGTTCGGCCTGTCTGTCAATACACATTTCATCCATCTAATCATGGTCCGGCCTGTCAGTCAATACACATTTCATCCATCTAATCATGGTCCGGCCTGTCTGTCAATACACATTTCATCCATCTAATCATGGTTCGGCCTGTCTGTCAACACACATTTCATCCATCTAATCATGGATCGGCCTGTCTGTCAATACACATTTCATCCATCTAATCATGGTCCGCCTGTCTGTCAATACACATTTCATCCATCTAATCATGGTCCGGCCTGTCTGTCAATACACATTTCATCCATCTAATCATGGTCCGGCCTGTCTGTCAATACACATTTCATCCATCTAGCCACGGTCCGGCCTGTCTGCCAATACACATTTCATCCATCTAATCATGGTCCGGCCTGTCTGTCAATACACATTTCATCCATCTTATCATGGTCCGGCCTGTCTGTCAATACACATTTTATCCATCTAATCATGGTTCGGCCTGTCTGTCAATACACATTTCATCCATCTAGCCACGGTCCGGCCTGTCTGTCAATAGACATTTCATCCATCTAATCATGGTTCGGCCTGTCTGTCAACACACATTTCATCCATCTAATCATGGTCCGGCCTGTCTGTCAATACACATTTCATCCATCTAATCATGGTTCGGCCTGTCTGTCAACACACATTTCATCCATCTAATCATGGTTCGGCCTGTCTGTCAATACACATTTCATCCATCTAATCATGGTCCGCCTGTCTGTCAATACACATTTCATCCATCTAATCATGGTCCGGCGTGTCTGTCAATACACATTTCATCCATCTAATCATGGTCCGGCCTGTCTGTCAATACACATTTCATCCATCTAGCCACGGTCCGGCCTGTCTGTCAATACACATTTCATCCATCTAATCATGGTACGGCCTGTCCGTCAACAAACATTTCATCCATCTATCCATGGTTCGGCCTGTCTGTCAATACACATTTCATCCATCTAATCATGGTTCGGCCTGTCTGTCAACACACATTTCATCCATCTAATCATGGTTCGGCCTGTCTGTCAATACACATTTCATCCATCTAATCATGGTCCGCCTGTCTGTCAATACACATTTCATCCATCTATTCATGGTCCGGCCTGTCTGTCAATACACATTTCATCCATCTAATCATGGTCCGGCCTGTCTGTCAAAACACATTTCATCCATCTTATTATGGTCCGGCCTGTCTGTCAATACACATTTCATCCATCTAATCATGGTTCGGCCTGTCTGTCAACATACATTTCATCCATCTAATCATGGTTCGGCCTGTCTGTCAATACACATTTCATCCATCTAATCATGGTCCGCCTGTCTGTCAATACACATTTCATCCATCTAATCATGGTCCGGCCTGTCTGTCAATACACATTTCATCCATCTAGCCACGGTCCGGCCTGTCTGTCAATACACATTTCATCCATCTAATCATGGTCCGGCCTGTCTGTCAATACACATTTCATCCATCTTATCATGGTCCGGCCTGTCTGTCAATACACATTTCATCCATCTAATCATGATTCGGCCTGTCTGTCAATACACATTTCATCCATCTAATCATGGTTCGGCATGTCTGTCAATACACTTTTCATCCATCTAATCATGGTCCGCCAGTCTGTCAATACACATTTTATCCATCTAATCATGGTCCGGCTTGTATGTCAATACACATTTAATCCATCTAATCATGGTCCGGCCTGTCTGTCAATACACATTTCATCCATCTAATCATGGTCAGGCCTGTCTGTCAATACACATTTCATCCATCTAATAATGGTTCGGCCTGTCTGTCAATACACATTTCATCCATCTAATCATGGTCCGCCTGTCTGTCAATACACATTTCATCCATCTAATCATGGTCCGGCCTGTCTGTCAATACACATTTCATCCATCTAATCATGGTCCGGCCTGTCTGTCAATACACATTTCATCCATCTAATCATGGTCCGCCTGTCTGTCATTACACATTTTATCCATCTAATCATGGTCAGGCCTGTCTGTCAATACACATTTCATCCATCTAATCATGGTCCGGCCTGTCTGTCAATACACATTTCCTCCATCTAGCCACGGTCCGGCCTGTCTGTCAATACACATTTCATCCATCTAATCATGGTTCGGCCTGTCTGTCAACACACATTTCATCCATCTAATCATGGTTCGGCCTGTCCGTCAACACACATTTCATCCATCTATCCATGGTTCGGCCTGTCTGTCAATAAACATTTCATCCATCTAATCATGGTTCGGCCTGTCTGTCAACACACATTTCATCCATCTAATCATGGTTCGGCCTGTCTGTCAATACACATTTCATCCATCTAATCATGGTCCGCCTGTCTGTCAATACACATTTCATCCATCTATTCATGGTCCGGCCTGTCTGTCAATACACATTTCATCCATCTAATCATGGTCCGGCCTGTCTGCCAAAACACATTTCATCCATCTTATTATGGTCCGGCCTGTCTGTCAATACACATTTCATCCATCTAATCATGGTTCGGCATGTCTGTCAATACACATTTCATCCATCTAATCATGGTCCGGCCTGTCTGTCAATACACATTTTATCCATCTAATCATGGTCCGGCCTGTATGTCAATACACATTTCATCCATCTAATCATGGTCCGGCCTGTCTGTCAATACACATTTCATCCATCTAATCATGGTCAGGCCTGTCTGTCAATGCACATTTCATCCATCTAATCATGGTTAGGCCTGTCTGTCAATACACATTTCATCCATCTAATCATGGTTCGGCATGTCTGTCAATACACATTTCATCCATCTAATCATGGTCCGCCTGTCTGTCAATACACATTTTATCCATCTAATCATGGTCCGCCTGTCTGTCAATACACATTTCATCCATCTAATCATGGTCCAGCCTGTCTGTCAATACACATTTCATCCATCTAATCATGGTCCGGCCTGTCTGTCAAAACACATTTCATCCATCTAGCCACGGTCCGGCCTGTCTGTCAATACACATTTCATCCATCTAATCATGGTTCGGCCTGTCTGTCAACATACATTTCATCCATCTAATCATGGTTCGGCCTGTCTGTCAATACACATTTCATCCATCTAATCATGGTCCGGCCTGTCTGTCAATACACATTTCATCCATCTAATCATGGTCCGGCCTGTCTGT
Organism: Bulinus truncatus; assembly: GCA_021962125.1. NCBI lineage: Eukaryota > Metazoa > Mollusca > Gastropoda > Planorbidae > Bulinus > Bulinus truncatus. The sequence continues at coordinate 1,436,949 of JAGDYQ010000116.1, forward strand.
CAATACACATTTCATCCATCTAATCATGGTTCGGCCTGTCTGTCAACAAACATTTCATCCATCTAATCATGGTTCGGCCTGTCTGTCAATACACATTTCATCCATCTAATCATGGTCCGCCTGTCTGTCAATACACATTTCATCCATCTAATCATGGTCCGGCCTGTCTGTCAATACACATTTCATCCATCTAATCATGGTCCGGCCTGTCTGTCAATACACATTTCATCCATCTAGCCACGGTCCGGCCTGTCTGCCAATACACATTTCATCCATCTAATCATGGTCCGGCCTGTCTGTCAATACACATTTCATCCATCTTATCAAGGTCAGGCCTGTCTGTCAATACACATTTCATCCATCTAATCATGGTTCGGCCTGTCTGTCAATACACATTTCATCCATCTAGCCACGGTCCGGCCTGTCTGTCAATACACATTTCATCCATCTAATCATGTTCCGGCCTGTCTGTCAAAACACATTTCATCCATCTAATCATGGTCCGGCCTGTCTGTCAATACACATTTCATCCATCTAATCATGGTTCGGCCTGTCTGTCAACACACATTTCATCCATCTAATCATGGTTCGGCCTGTCTGTCAATACACATTTTATCCATCTAATCATGGTCCGCCTGTCTGTCAATACACATTTCATCCATCTAATCATGGTCCGGCCTGTCTGTCAATACACATTTCATCCATCTAGCCACGGTCCGGCCTGTCTGTCAATACACATTTCATCCATCTAATCATGGTCCGGCCTGTCTGTCAATACACATTTCATCCATCTTATCATGGTCCGGCCTGTCTGTCAATACACATTTCATCCATCTAATCATGGTTCGGCCTGTCTGTCAACATACATTTCATCCATCTAATCATGGTTCGGCCTGTCTGTCAATACACATTTCATCCATCTAGCCAGGGTCCGGCCTGTCTGTCAATACACATTTCATCCATCTAATCATGGTCCGGCCTGTCTGTCAATACACATTTCATCCATCTTATCATGGTCCGGCCTGTCTGTCAATACACATTTCATCCATCTAATCATGGTTCGGCCTGTCTGTCAATACACATTTCATCCATCTAATCATGGTTCGGCATGTCTGTCAATACACATTTCATCCATCTAATCATGGTCCACCTGTCTGTCAATACACATTTTATCCATCTAATCATGGTCCGCCTGTCTGTCAATACACATTTCATCCATCTAATCATGGTCCAGCCTGTCTGTCAATACACATTTCATCCATCTAATCATGGTCCGGCCTGTCTGTCAATACACATTTCATCCATCTAGCCACGGTCCGGCCTGTCTGTCAATACACATTTCATCCATCTAATCATGGTTCGGCCTGTCTGTCAACATACATTTCATCCATCTAATCATGGTTCGGCCTGTCTGTCAATACACATTTCATCCATCTAATCATGGTCCGGCCTGTCTGTCAATACACATTTCATCCATCTAATCATGGTCCGGCCTGTCTGTCAATACACATTTCATCCATCTAATCATGGTTCGGCCTGTCTGTCAACACACATTTCATCCATCTAATCATGGTTCGGCCTGTCTGTCAATACACATTTCATCCATCTAATCATGGTCCGCCTGTCTGTCAATACATTTCATCCATCTAATCATGGTCCGGCCTGTCTGTCAATACACATTTCATCCATCTAATCATGGTCCGGCCTGTCTGTCAATACACATTTCATCCATCTAGCCACGGTCCGGCCTGTCTGCCAATACACATTTCATCCATCTAATCATGGTCCGGCCTGTCTGTCAATACACATTTCATCCATCTTATCATGGTCCGGCCTGTCTGTCAATACACATTTCATCCATCTAATCATGGTTCGGCCTGTCTGTCAATACACATTTCATCCATCTAGCCACGGTCCGGCCTGTCTGTCAATAGACATTTCATCCATCTAATCATGGTTCGGCCTGTCTGTCAACACATTTTTCATCCATCTAATCATGGTCCGGCCTCGTCTGTCAATACACATTTCATCCATCTAATCATGGTTCGGCCTGTCTGTCAACACCACATTTCATCCATCTCCAATCATGGTTCGGCCTGTCTGTCAATACACATTTCATCCATCTAATCATGGTCCGCCTGTCTGTCAATACACATTTCATCCATCTAATCATGGTCCGGCGTGTCTGTCAATACACATTTCATCCATCTAATCATGGTCCGGCCTGTCTGTCAATACACATTTCATCCATCTAGCCACGGTCCGGCCTGTCTGTCAATACACATTTCATCCATCTAATCATGGTACGGCCTGTCCGTCAACACACATTTCATCCATCTATCCATGGTTCGGCCTGTCTGTCAATACACATTTCATCCATCTAATCATGGTTCGGCCTGTCTGTCAACACACATTTCATCCATCTAATCATGGTTTCAGCCTGTCTGTCAATACATTTCATCCATCTAATCATGGTCCGCCTGTCTGTCAATACACATTTCATCCATCTATTCATGGTCCGCCCTGTCTGTCAATACACATTTCATCCATCTAATCATGGTCCGGCCTGTCTGTCAAAACACATTTCATCCATCTTATTATGGTCCGGCCTGTCTGTCAATACACATTTCATCCATCTAATCATGGTTCGGCCTGTCTGTCAACATACATTTCATCCATCTAATCATGGTTCGGCCTGTTTGTCAATACAGATTTCATCCATCTAATTATGGTCCGCCTGTCTGTCAATACACATTTCATCCATCTAATCATGGTCCGGCCTGTCTGTCAATACACATTTCATCCATCTAGCCACGGTCCGGCCTGTCTGTCATTACACATTTCATCCATCTAATCATGTTCCGGCCTGTCTGTCAATACACATTTCATCCATCTTATCATGGTCCGGCCTGTCTGTCAATACACATTTCATCCATCTAATCATGGTTCGGCCTGTCTGTCAATACACATTTCATCCATCTAATCATGGTTCGGCATGTCTGTCAATACACATTTCATCCATCTAATCATGGTCCGCCAGTCTGTCAATACACATTTTATCCATCTAATCATGGTCCGGCTTGTATGTCAATACACATTTAATCCATCTAATCATGGTCCGGCCTGTCTGTCAATACACATTTCTATCCATCTAATCATGGTCAGGCCTGTCTGTCAATACACATTTCATCCATCTAATAATGGTTCGGCCTGTCTGTCAATACACATTTCATCCATCTAATCATGGTCCGCCTGTCTGTCAATACACATTTCATCCATCTAATCATGGTCCGGCCTGTCTGTCAATACACATTTCATCCATCTAATCATGGTCCGGCCTGTCTGTCAATACACATTTCATCCATCTAATCATGGTCCGCCTGTCTGTCATTACACATTTCATCCATCTAATCATGGTCCGGCCTGTCTGTCAATACACATTTCATCCATCTAATCATGAACTGGCCTGTCTGTCAATACACATTTCATCCATCTAGCCACGGTCCGGCCTGTCTGTCAATACACATTTCATCCATCTAATCATGGTTCAGCCTGTCTGTCAACACACATTTCATCCATCTAATCATGGTTCGGCCTGTCCGTCAACACCACATTTTATCCATCTATCCATGGTTCGGCCTGTCTGTCAATACACATTTCATCCATCTAATCATGGTTCGGCCTGTCTGTCAACACACATTTCATCCATCTAATCATGGTTCGGCCTGTCTGTCAATACACATTTCATCCATCTAATCATGGTCCGCCTGTCTGTCAATACACATTTCATCCATCTATTCATGGTCCGGCCTGTCTGTCAATCACACATTTCATCCATCTAATCATGGTCCGGCCTGTCTGTCAAAACACATTTCATCCATCTTATTATGGTCCGGCCTGTCTGTCAATACACATTTCATCCATCTAATCATGGTTCGGCATGTCTGTCAATACACATTTCATCCATCTAATCATGGTCCGGCCTGTCTGTCAATACACATTTTATCCATCTAATCATGGTCCGGCCTGTATGTCAATACACATTTCATCCATCTAATCATGGTCCGGCCTGTCTGTCAATACACATTTCATCCATCTAATCATGGTCAGGCCTGTCTGTCAATACACATTTCATCCATCTAATCATGGTCTGGCCTGTCTGTCAATACACAGCTTCATCCATCTAATTATGGTCAGGCCTGTCTGTCAATACACATTTCATCCATCTAATCATGGTCCGGCCTGTCTGTCAAGACACATTTCATCCATCTAGCCACGGTCCGGCCTGTCTGTCAATACACATTTCATCCATCTTATTATGGTCCGGCCTGTCTGTCAATACACATTTCATCCATCTAATCATGGTTCGGCCTGTCTGTCAATACACATTTCATCCATCTAATCCTGGTTGGGCTTGTCTGTCAATACACATTTCATCCATCTAATCATGGTTCGGCCTGTCTGTCAACACACATTTCATCCATCTAATCATGGTTCGGCCTGTCTGTCAATACACATACTTCTTCCATCTAATCATGGTTCGGCCTGTCTGTCAACACACATTTCATCCATCTAATCATGGTTCGGCCTGTCCCACAATACACATTTTATCCATCTAATCTCATGGTCCGCCTGTCCGTCAATACAATATTTCTTCATCCATCTAACCACGGTCCGGCCTGTCTGTCAATACACATTTCATCCATCTAATCATGGTCCGGCCTGTCTGTCAATACACATTTCATCCATCTTATCATGGTCCGGCCTGTCTGTCAATACACATTTCATCCATCTAATCATGGTTCGGCCTGTCTGTCAATACACATTTCATCCATCTAATCATGGTTCGGCCTGTCTGTCAATACACATTTCATCCATCTAATCATGGTTCGGCCTGTCTGTCAACACACATTTCATCCATCTAATCATGGTTCGGCCTGTCTGTCAATACACATTCTTCCATCTAATCATGGTCCGCCTGTCTGTCAATACACATTTCATCCATCTAATCATGGTCCGGCCTGTCTGTCAATACACATTTCATCCATCTAATCATGGTCCGGCCTGTCTGTCAATACACATTTCATCCATCTAGCCACGGTCCGGCCAGTCTGTCAATACACATTTCATCCATCTAATCATGGTTCGGCCTGTCTGTCAACATACATTTCATCAATCTAATCATGGTTCGGCCTGTCTGTCAATACACATTTCATCCATCTAATCATGGTCCGGCCTGTCTGTCAATACACATTTCATCCATCTAATTGCATGATCCGGCCTGTCTGTCAATACACATTTCATCCATCTAGCCACGGTCCGGCCTGTCTCGTCAATACACATTTCATCCATCTAATCATGGTCCGGCCTGTCTGTCAATACACATTTAATCCATCTTATCATGGTCCGGCCTGTCTGTCAATACACATTTCATCCATCTAATCATCGTTCGGCCTGTCTGTCAATACACATTTCATCCATCTAATCATGGTTCGGCCTGTCTGTCAATACACATTTCATCCATCTAATCATGGTCCGGCCTGTCTGTCAATACACATTTCATCCAACTAATCATGGTCCGGCCTATCTGTCAATACACATTTCATCCATCTAGCCACGGTCCGGCCTGTCTGTCAATACACATTTCATCCATCTAATCATGGTTCGGCCTGTCTGTCAACATACATTTCATCCATCTAATCATGGTTCGGCCTGTCTGTCAATACACATTTCATCCATCTAATCATGGTCCGCCTGTCTGTCAATACACATTTCATCCATCTAATCATGGTCCGGCCTGTCTGTCAATACACATTTCATCCATCTAGCCGCGGTCCGGCCTGTCTGTCAATACACATTTCATCCATCTAATCATGGTTCGGCCTGTCTGTCAACACACATTTCATCCATCTAATCATGGTTCGGCCTGTCTGTCAATACACATTTCATCCATCTAATCATGGTCCGCCTGTCTGTCAATACACATTTCATCCATCTAATCATGGTCCAGCCTGTCTGTCAATACACATTTCATCCATCTAATCATGGTCCGGCCTGTCTGTCAATACACATTTCATCCATCTAGCCACGGTCCGGCCTGTCTGTCAATACACATTTTATCCATCTAATCATGGTCCGCCTGTCTGTCAATACACATTTCATCCATCTAATCATGGTCCGGCCTGTCTGTCAATACACATTTCATCCATCTAATCATGGTCCGGCCTGTCTGTCAATACACATTTCATCCATCTAGCCACGGTCCGGCCTGTCTGGCAATACACATTTCATCCATCTAATCATGGTCCGGCCTGTCTGTCAATACACATTTCATCCATCTTATCATGGTCCGGCCTGTCTGTCAATACACATTTCATCCATCTAATCATGGTTCGGCCTGTCTGTCAATACACATTTCATCCATCTAGCCACGGTCCGGCCTGACTGTCAATACACATTTCATCCATCTAATCATGGTTCGGCCTGTCTGTCAACACACATTTCATCCATCTAATCATGGTCCGCCTGTCTGTCAATACACATTTCATCCATCTAATCATGGTCCGGCCTGTCTGTCAATACACATTTCATCCATCTAATCATGGTCCGGCCTGTCTGTCAATACACATTTCATCCATCTAGCCACGGTCCGGCCTTTCTGCAAATACACATTTCATCCATCTAATCATGGTCCGGCCTGTCTGTCAATACACATTTCATCCATCTTATCATGGTCCGGCCTGTCTGTCAATACACATTTCATCCATCTAATCATGGTTCGGCCTGTCTGTCAACACACATTTCATCCATCTAATCATGGTTCGGCCTGTCTGTCAATACACATTTCATCCATCTAATCATGGTCCGCCTGTCTGTCAATACACATTTCATCCATCTAGCCACGGTCCGGCCTGTCTGTCAATACACATTTCATCCATCTAATCATGGTCCGGCCTGTCTGTCAAAACACATTTCATCCATCTTATCATGGTCCGGCCTGTCTGTCAATACACATTTCATCCATCTAATCATGGTTCGGCCTGTCTGTCAACATACATTTCATCCATCTAATCATGGTTCGGCCTGTCTGTCAATACACATTTCAACCATCTAATCATGGTCCGCCTGTCTGTCAATACACATTTCATCCATCTAATCATGGTCCGGCCTGTCTGTCAATACACATTTCATCCATCTAATCATGGTCCGGCCTGTCTGTCAATACACATTTCATCCATCTAATCATGGTCCGGCCTGTCTGTCAATACACATTTCATCCATCTTATCATGGTCCGGCCTGTCTGTCAATACACATTTTATCCATCTAATCATGGTTCGGCCTGTCTGTCAATACACATTTCATCCATCTAATCATGGTTCGGCATGTCTGTCAATACACATTTCATCCATATAATCATGGTCCGCCTGTCTGTCAATACACATTTTATCCATCTAATCATGGTTCGGCCTGTCTGTCAATACACATTTCATCCATCTAATCATGGTCCGGCCTGTCTGTCAATACACATTTCATCCATCTAATCATGGTCAGGCCTGTCTGTCAATACACATTTCATCCATCTAGCCACGGTCCAGCCTGTCTGTCAATACACATTTCATCCATCTAATCATGGTTCGGCCTGTCTGTCAATACACATTTCATCCATCTATTCATGGTCCGGCCTGTCTGTCAATACACATTTCATCCATCTAATCATGGTCCGCCTGTCTGTCAATACACATTTCATCCATCTAATCATGGTCCGGCCTGTCTGTCAATACACATTTTATCCATCTAATCATGGTCCGGCCTGTCTGTCAATACACATTTCATCCATCTAGCCACGGTCCGGCCTGTCTGTCAATACACATTTCAACCATCTAATCATGGTTCGGCCTGTCTGTCAACACACATTTCATCCATCTAATCATGGTTCGGCCTGTCTGTCAACATACATTTCATCCATCTAATCATGGTTCGGCCTGTCTGTCAATACACATTTTATCCATCTAATCATGGTCCGCCTGTCTGTCAATACACATTTCATCCATCTAATCATGGTCCGGCCTGTCTGTCAATACACATTTCATCCATCTAGCCACGGTCCGGCCTGTCTGTCAATACACATTTCATCCATCTAATCATGGTCCGGCCTGTCTGTCAATACACATTTCATCCATCTAGCCACGGTCCGGCCTGTCTGTCAATACACATTTCATCCATCTAATCATGGTTCGGCCTGTCTGTCAATACACATTTCATCCATCTAGCCACGGTCCGGCCTGTCTGTTAATACACATTTCATCCATCTAATCATGGTCCGGCCTGTCTGTCAATACACATTTCATCCATCTAACCATGGTTCGGCCTGTCTGTCAACACACATTTCATCCATCTAATCATTGTTCGGCCTGTCTGTCAATACACATTTCATCCATCTAATCATGGTCCGCCTGTCTGTCAATACACATTTCATCCATCTAATCATGGTCCGGCCTGTCTGTCAATACACATTTCATCCATCTAATCATGGTCCAGCCTGTCTGTCAATACACATTTCATCCATTTAATCATGGTCAGGCCTGTCTGTCAATACACATTTCATCCATCTAATCATGGTTCGGCCTGTCTGTCAATACACATTTCATCCATCTAATCATGGTCCGCCTGTCTGTCAATACACGTTTCATCCATCTAATCATGGTCCGGCCTGTCTGTCAATACACATTTCATCCATCTAATCATGGTCCGCCTGTCTGTCAATACACGTTTCATCCATCTAATCATGGTCCGGCCTGTCTGTCAATACACATTTCATCCATCTAGCCACGGTCCGGCCTGTCTGTCAATACACATTTCATCCATCTAATCATGGTCCGGCCTGTCTGTCAATACACATTTCATCCATCTTATCATGGTCCGGCCTGTCTGTCAATACACATTTCATCCATCTAATCATGGTTCGGCCTGTCTGTCAACATACATTTCATCCATCTAATCATGGTTCGGCCTGTCTGTCAATACACATTTCATCCATCTAGCCACGGTCCGGCCTGTCTGTCAATACACATTTCATCCATCTAATCATGGTCCGGCCTGTCTGTCAATACACATTTCATCCATCTTATCATGGTCCGGCCTGTCTGTCAATAAACATTTCATCCATCTAATCATGGTTCGGCCTGTCTGTCAATACACATTTCATCCATCTAATCATGGTTCGGCATGTCTGTCAATACACATTTCATCCATCTAATCATGGTCCACCTGTCTGTCAATACACATTTTATCCATCTAATCATGGTCCGCCTGTCTGTCAATACACATTTCATCCATCTAATCATGGTCCAGCCTGTCTGTCAATACACATTTCATCCATCTAATCATGGTCCGGCCTGTCTGTCAATACACATTTCATCCATCTAGCCACGGTCCGGCCTGTCTGTCAATACACATTTCATCCATCTAATCATGGTTCGGCCTGTCTGTCAACATACATTTCATCCATCTAATCATGGTTCGGCCTGTCTGTCAATACACATTTCATCCATCTAATCATGGTCCGGCCTGTCTGTCAATACACATTTCATCCATCTAATCATGGTCCGGCCTGTCTGTCAATACACATTTCATCCATCTAATCATGGTTCGGCCTGTCTGTCAACACACATTTCATCCATCTAATCATGGATCGGCCTGTCTGTCAATACACATTTCATCCATCTAATCATGGTCCGCCTGTCTGTCAATACACATTTCATCCATCTAATCATGGTCCGGCCTGTCTGTCAATACACATTTCATCCATCTAATCATGGTCCGGCCTGTCTGTCAATACACATTTCATCCATCTAGCCACGGTCCGGCCTGTCTGCCAATACACATTTCATCCATCTAATCATGGTCCGGCCTGTCTGTCAATACACATTTCATCCATCTTATCATGGTCCGGCCTGTCTGTCAATACACATTTTATCCATCTAATCATGGTTCCGGCCTGTCTGTCAATACACATTTCATCCATCTAGCCACGGTCCGGCCTGTCTGTCAATAGACATTTCATCCATCTAATCATGGTTCGGCCTGTCTGTCAACACACATTTCATCCATCTAATCATGGTCCGGCCTGTCTGTCAATACACATTTCATCCATCTAATCATGGTTCGGCCTGTCTGTCAACACACATTTCATCCATCTAATCATGGTTCGGCCTGTCTGTCAATACACATTTCATCCATCTAATCATGGTCCGCCTGTCTGTCAATACACATTTCATCCATCTAATCATGGTCCGGCGTGTCTGTCAATACACATTTCATCCATCTAATCATGGTCCGGCCTGTCTGTCAATACACATTTCATCCATCTAGCCACGGTCCGGCCTGTCTGTCAATACACATTTCATCCATCTAATCATGGTACGGCCTGTCCGTCAACAAACATTTCATCCATCTATCCATGGTTCGGCCTGTCTGTCAATACACATTTCATCCATCTAATCATGGTTCGGCCTGTCTGTCAACACACATTTCATCCATCTAATCATGGTTCGGCCTGTCTGTCAATACACATTTCATCCATCTAATCATGGTCCGCCTGTCTGTCAATACACATTTCATCCATCTATTCATGGTCCGGCCTGTCTGTCAATACACATTTCATCCATCTAATCATGGTCCGGCCTGTCTGTCAAAACACATTTCATCCATCTTATTATGGTCCGGCCTGTCTGTCAATACACATTTCATCCATCTAATCATGGTTCGGCCTGTCTGTCAACATACATTTCATCCATCTAATCATGGTTCGGCCTGTCTGTCAATACACATTTCATCCATCTAATCATGGTCCGCCTGTCTGTCAATATACATTTCATCCATCTAATCATGGTCCGGCCTGTCTGTCAATACACATTTCATCCATCTAGCCACGGTCCGGCCTGTCTGTCAATACACATTTCATCCATCTAATCATGGTCCGGCCTGTCTGTCAATACACATTTCATCCATCTTATCATGGTCCGGCCTGTCTGTCAATACACATTTCATCCATCTAATCATGGTTCGGCCTGTCTGTCAATACACATTTCATCCATCTAATCATGGTTCGGCATGTCTGTCAATACACTTTTCATCCATCTAATCATGGTCCGCCAGTCTGTCAATACACATTTTATCCATCTAATCATGGTCCGGCTTGTATGTCAATACACATTTAATCCATCTAATCATGGTCCGGCCTGTCTGTCAATACACATTTCATCCATCTAATCATGGTCAGGCCTGTCTGTCAATACACATTTCATCCATCTAATAATGGTTCGGCCTGTCTGTCAATACACATTTCATCCATCTAATCATGGTCCGCCTGTCTGTCAATACACATTTCATCCATCTAATCATGGTCCGGCCTGTCTGTCAATACACATTTCATCCATCTAATCATGGTCCGGCCTCTCTGTCAATACACATTTCATCCATCTAATCATGGTCCGCCTGTCTGTCAATACACATTTCATCCATCTAATCATGGTCAGGCCTGTCTGTCAATACACATTTCATCCATCTAATCATGGTCCGGCCTGTCTGTCAATACACATTTCATCCATCTAGCCACGGTCCGGCCTGTCTGTCAATACACATTTCATCCATCTAATCATGGTTCGGCCTGTCTGTCAACACACATTTCATCCATCTAATCATGGTTCGGCCTGTCCGTCAACACACATTTCATCCATCTATCCATGGTTCGGCCTGTCTGTCAATACACATTTCATCCATCTAATCATGGTTCGGCCTGTCTGTCAACACACATTTCATCCATCTAATCATGGTTCGGCCTGTCTGTCAATACACATTTCATCCATCTAATCATGGTCCGCCTGTCTGTCAATACACATTTCATCCATCTATTCATGGTCCGGCCTGTCTGTCAATACACATTTCATCCATCTAATCATGGTCCGGCCTGTCTGCCAAAACACATTTCATCCATCTTATTATGGTCCGGCCTGTCTGTCAATACACATTTCATCCATCTAATCATGGTTCGGCATGTCTGTCAATACACATTTCATCCATCTAATCATGGTCCGGCCTGTCTGTCAATACACATTTTATCCATCTAATCATGGTCCGGCCTGTCTGTCAATACACATTTCATCCATCTAATCATGGTCCGGCCTGTCTGTCAATACACATTTCATCCATCTAATCATGGTCAGGCCTGTCTGTCAATGCACATTTCATCCATCTAATCATGGTCAGGCCTGTCTGTCAATACACATTTCATCCATCTAATCATGGTTCGGCATGTCTGTCAATACACATTTCATCCATCTAATCATGGTCCGCCTGTCTGTCAATACACATTTTATCCATCTAATCATGGTCCGCCTGTCTGTCAATACACATTTCATCCATCTAATCATGGTCCAGCCTGTCTGTCAATACACATTTCATCCATCTAATCATGGTCCGGCCTGTCTGTCAAAACACATTTCATCCATCTAGCCACGGTCCGGCCTGTCTGTCAATACACATTTCATCCATCTAATCATGGTTCGGCCTGTCTGTCAACATACATTTCATCCATCTAATCATGGTTCGGCCTGTCTGTCAATACACATTTCATCCATCTAATCATGGTCCGGCCTGTCTGTCAATACACATTTCATCCATCTAATCATGGTCCGGCCTGTCTGTCAATACACATTTCATCCATCTAATCATGGTTCGGCCTGTCTGTCAACAAACATTTTATCCATCTAATCATGGTTCGGCCTGTCTGTCAATACACATTTCATCCATCTAATCATGGTCCGCCTGTCTGTCAATACACATTTCATCCATCTAATCATGGTCCGGCCTGTCTGTCAATACACATTTCATCCATCTAATCATGGTCCGGCCTGTCTGTCAATACACATTTCATCCATCTAGCCACGGTCCGGCCTGTCTGCCAATACACATTTCATCCATCTAATCATGGTCCGGCCTGTCTGTCAATACACATTTCATCCATCTTATCATGGTCAGGCCTGTCTGTCAATACACATTTCATCCATCTAATCATGGTTCGGCCTGTCTGTCAATACACATTTCATCCATCTAGCCACGGTCCGGCCTGTCTGTCAATACACATTTCATCCATCTAATCATGGTCCGGCCTGTCTGTCAAAACACATTTCATCCATCTAATCATGGTCCGGCCTGTCTGTCAATACACATTTCATCCATCTAATCATGGTTCGGCCTGTCTGTCAACACACATTTCATCCATCTAATCATGGTTCGGCCTGTCTGTCAATACACATTTTATCCATCTAATCATGGTCCGCCTGTCTGTCAATACACATTTCATCCATCTAATCATGGTCCGGCCTGTCTGTCAATACACATTTCATCCATCTAGCCACGGTCCGGCCTGTCTGTCAATACACATTTCATCCATCTAATCATGGTCCGGCCTGTCTGTCAATACACATTTCATCCATCTTATCATGGTCCGGCCTGTCTGTCAATACACATTTCATCCATCTAATCATGGTTCGGCCTGTCTGTCAACATACATTTCATCCATCTAATCATGGTTCGGCCTGTCTGTCAATACACATTTCATCCATCTAGCCAGGGTCCGGCCTGTCTGTCAATACACATTTCATCCATCTAATCATGGTCCGGCCTGTCTGTCAATACACATTTCATCCATCTTATCATGGTCCGGCCTGTCTGTCAATACACATTTCATCCATCTAATCATGGTTCGGCCTGTCTGTCAATACACATTTCATCCATCTAATCATGGTTCGGCATGTCTGTCAATACACATTTCATCCATCTAATCATGGTCCACCTGTCTGTCAATACACATTTTATCCATCTAATCATGGTCCGCCTGTCTGTCAATACACATTTCATCCATCTAATCATGGTCCAGCCTGTCTGTCAATACACATTTCATCCATCTAATCATGGTCCGGCCTGTCTGTCAATACACATTTCATCCATCTAGCCACGGTCCGGCCTGTCTGTCAATACACATTTCATCCATCTAATCATGGTTCGGCCTGTCTGTCAACATACATTTCATCCATCTAATCATGGTTCGGCCTGTCTGTCAATACACATTTCATCCATCTAATCATGGTCCGGCCTGTCTGTCAATACACATTTCATCCATCTAATCATGGTCCGGCCTGTCTGTCAATACACATTTCATCCATCTAATCATGGTTCGGCCTGTCTGTCAACACACATTTCATCCATCTAATCATGGTTCGGCCTGTCTGTCAATACACATTTCATCCATCTAATCATGGTCCGCCTGTCTGTCAATACACATTTCATCCATCTAATCATGGTCCGGCCTGTCTGTCAATACACATTTCATCCATCTAATCATGGTCCGGCCTGTCTGTAATACACATTTCATCCATCTAGCCACGGTCCGGCCTGTCTGCCAATACACATTTCATCCATCTAATCATGGTCCGGCCTGTCTGTCAATACACATTTCATCCATCTTATCATGGTCCGGCCTGTCTGTCAATACACATTTCATCCATCTAATCATGGTTCGGCCTGTCTGTCAATACACATTTCATCCATCTAGCCACGGTCCGGCCTGTCTGTCAATAGACATTTCATCCATCTAATCATGGTTCGGCCTGTCTGTCAATACACATTTCATCCATCTAGCCACGGTCCGGCCTGTCTGTCAATACACATTTCATCCATCTAATCATGTTCCGGCCTGTCTGTCAATACACATTTCATCCATCTTATCATGGTCCGGCCTGTCTGTCAATACACATTTCATCCATCTAATCATGGTTCGGCCTGTCTGTCAATACACATTTCATCCATCTAATCATGGTTCGGCATGTCTGTCAATACACATTTCATCCATCTAATCATGGTCCGCCAGTCTGTCAATACACATTTTATCCATCTAATCATGGTCCGGCTTGTATGTCAATACACATTTAATCCATCTAATCATGGTCCGGCCTGTCTGTCAATACACATTTCATCCATCTAATCATGGTCAGGCCTGTCTGTCAATACACATTTCATCCATCTAATAATGGTTCGGCCTGTCTGTCAATACACATTTCATCCATCTAATCATGGTCCGCCTGTCTGTCAATACACATTTCATCCATCTAATCATGGTCCGGCCTGTCTGTCAATACACATTTCATCCATCTAATCATGGTCCGGCCTGTCTGTCAATACACATTTCATCCATCTAATCATGGTCCGCCTGTCTGTCATTACACATTTCATCCATCTAATCATGGTCCGGCCTGTCTGTCAATACACATTTCATCCATCTAATCATGGTCCGGCCTGTCTGTCAATACACATTTCATCCATCTAGCCACGGTCCGGCCTGTCTGTCAATACACATTTCATCCATCTAATCATGGTTCGGCCTGTCTGTCAACACACATTTCATCCATCTAATCATGGTTCGGCCTGTCCGTCAACACACATTTTATCCATCTATCCATGGTTCGGCCTGTCTGTCAATACACATTTCATCCATCTAATCATGGTTCGGCCTGTCTGTCAACACACATTTCATCCATCTAATCATGGTCCGGCCTGTCTGTCAATACACATTTCATCCATCTAATCATGGTCCGCCTGTCTGTCAATACACATTTCATCCATCTATTCATGGTCCGGCCTGTCTGTCAATACACATTTCATCCATCTAATCATGGTCCGGCCTGTCTGTCAAAACACATTTCATCCATCTTATTATGGTCCGGCCTGTCTGTCAATACACATTTCATCCATCTAATCATGGTTCGGCATGTCTGTCAATACACATTTCATCCATCTAATCATGGTCCGGCCTGTCTGTCAATACACATTTTATCCATCTAATCATGGTCCGGCCTGTATGTCAATACACATTTCATCCATCTAATCATGGTCCGGCCTGTCTGTCAATACACATTTCATCCATCTAATCATGGTCAGGCCTGTCTGTCAATACACATTTCATCCATCTAATCATGGTCTGGCCTGTCTGTCAATACACATTTCATCCATCTAATTATGGTCAGGCCTGTCTGTCAATACACATTTCATCCATCTAATCATGGTCCGGCCTGTCTGTCAACACACATTTCATCCATCTAGCCACGGTCCGGCCTGTCTGTCAATACACATTTCATCCATCTTATTATGGTCCGGCCTGTCTGTCAATACACATTTCATCCATCTAATCATGGTTCGGCCTGTCTGTCAATACACATTTCATCCATCTAATCCTGGTTGGGCTTATCTGTCAATACACATTTCATCCATCTAATCATGGTTCGGCCTGTCTGTCAACACACATTTCATCCATCTAATCATGGTTCGGCCTGTCTGTCAATACACATTTCATCCATCTAATCATGGTTCGGCCTGTCTGTCAACACACATTTCATCCATCTAATCATGGTTCGGCCTGTCTGTCAATACACATTTTATCCATCTAATCATGGTCCGCCTGTCTGTCAATACACATTTCATCCATCTAGCCACGGTCCGGCCTGTCTGTCAATACACATTTCATCCATCTAATCATGGTCCGGCCTGTCTGTCAATACACATTTCATCCATCTTATCATGGTCCGGCCTGTCTGTCAATACACATTTCATCCATCTAATCATGGTTCGGCCTGTCTGTCAATACACATTTCATCCATCTAATCATGGTTCGGCCTGTCTATCAATACACATTTCATCCATCTAATCATGGTTCGGCCTGTCTGTCAACACACATTTCATCCATCTAATCATGGTTCGGCCTGTCTGTCAATACACATTCTTCCATCTAATTATGGTCCGCCTGTCTGTCAATACACATTTCATCCATCTAATCATGGTCCGGCCTGTCTGTCAATACACATTTCATCCATCTAATCATGGTCCGGCCTGTCTGTCAATACACATTTCATCCATCTAGCCACGGTCCGGCCAGTCTGTCAATACACATTTCATCCATCTAATCATGGTTCGGCCTGTCTGTCAACATACATTTCATCAATCTAATCATGGTTCGGCCTGTCTGTCAATACACATTTCATCCATCTAATCATGGTCCGGCCTGTCTGTCAATACACATTTCATCCATCTAATCATGATCCGGCCTGTCTGTCAATACACATTTCATCCATCTAGCCACGGTCCGGCCTGTCTGTCAATACACATTTCATCCATCTAATCATGGTCCGGCCTGTCTGTCAATACACATTTAATCCATCTTATCATGGTCCGGCCTGTCTGTCAATACACATTTCATCCATCTAATCATCGTTCGGCCTGTCTGTCAATACACATTTCATCCATCTAATCATGGTTCGGCCTGTCTGTCAATACACATTTCATCCATCTAATCATGGTCCGGCCTGTCTGTCAATACACATTTCATCCAACTAATCATGGTCCGGCCTGTCTGTCTATACACATTTCATCCATCTAGCCACGGTCCGGCCTGTCTGTCAATACACATTTCATCCATCTAATCATGGTTCGGCCTGTCTGTCAACATACATTTCATCCATCTAATCATGGTTCGGCCTGTCTGTCAATACACATTTCATCCATCTAATCATGGTCCGCCTGTCTGTCAATACACATTTCATCCATCTAATCATGGTCCGGCCTGTCTGTCAATACACATTTCATCCATCTAGCCGCGGTCCGGCCTGTCTGTCAATACACATTTCATCCATCTAATCATGGTTCGGCCTGTCTGTCAACACACATTTCATCCATCTAATCATGGTTCGGCCTGTCTGTCAATACACATTTCATCCATCTAATCATGGTCCGCCTGTCTGTCAATACACATTTCATCCATCTAATCATGGTCCAGCCTGTCTGTCAATACACATTTCATCCATCTAATCATGGTCCGGCCTGTCTGTCAATACACATTTCATCCATCTAGCCACGGTCCGGCCTGTCTGTCAATACACATTTTATCCATCTAATCATGGTCCGCCTGTCTGTCAATACACATTTCATCCATCTAATCATGGTCCGGCCTGTCTGTCAATACACATTTCATCCATCTAATCATGGTCCGGCCTGTCTGTCAATACACATTTCATCCATCTAGCCACGGTCCGGCCTGTCTGGCAATACACATTTCATCCATCTAATCATGGTCCGGCCTGTCCTGTCAATACACATTTCATCCATCTTATCATGGTCCGGCCTGTCTGTCAATACACATTTCATCCATCTAATCATGGTTCGGCCTGTCTGTCAATACACATTTCATCCATCTAGCCACGGTCCGGCCTGACTGTCAATACACATTTCATCCATCTAATCATGGTTCGGCCTGTCTGTCAACACACATTTCATCCATCTAATCATGGTCCGGCCTGTCTGTCAATACACATTTCATTCATCTAATCATGGTTCGGCCTGTCTGTCAACACACATTTCATCCATCTAATCATGGTCCGCCTGTCTGTCAATACACATTTCATCCATCTAATCATGGTCCGGCCTGTCTGTCAATACACATTTCATCCATCTAATCATGGTCCGCCTGTCTGTCAATACACATTTCATCCATCTAGCCACGGTCCGGCCTGTCTGTCAATACACATTTCATCCATCTAATCATGGTCCGGCCTGTCTGTCAATACACATTTCATCCATCTTATCATGGTCCGGCCTGTCTGTCAATACACATTTTATCCATCTAATCATGGTTCGGCCTGTCTGTCAATACACATTTCATCCATCTAATCATGGTTCGGCATGTCTGTCAATACACATTTCATCCATCTAATCATGGTCCGCCTGTCTGTCAATACACATTTTATCCATCTAATCATGGTCCGGCCTGTATGTCAATACACATTTCATCCATCTAATCATGGTCCGGCCTGTCTGTCAATACACATTTCATCCATCTAATCATGGTCAGGCCTGTCTGTCAATACACATTTCATCCATCTAATAATGGTTCGGCCTGTCTGTCAATACACATTTCATCCATCTAATCATGGTCCGCCTGTCTGTCAATACACATTTCATCCATTTAATCATGGTCCGGCCTGTCTGTCAATACACATTTCATCCATCTAATCATGGTCCGGCCTGTCTCTCAATACACATTTCATCCATCTAATCATGGTCCGGCCTGTCTGTCAATACACATTTCATCCATCTAGCCACGGTCTGGCCTGTCTGTCAATACACATTTCATCCATCTAATCATGGTCCGGCCTGTCTGTCAATACACATTTCATCCATCTAGCCACGGTCCGGCCTGTCTGTCAATACACATTTCATCCATCTAATCATGGTTCGGCCTGTCTGTCAATACACATTTCATCCATCTAGCCACGGTCCGGCCTGTCTGTCAATACACATTTCATCCATCTAATCATGGTCAGGCCTGTCTGTCAATACACATTTCATCCATCTAGCCATGGTCCAGCCTGTCTGTCAATACACATTTCATCCATCTAATCATAGTCCGGCCTGTCTGTAAATACCTATTTCATCCATCTAATCATGGTCAGGCCTGTCTGTCAATACACATTTCATCCATCTAGCCACGGTCCAGCCTGTCTGTCAATACACATTTCATCCATCTAATCTTGGTTAGGCCTGTCTGTCATTACACATTTCATCCATCTAATCATGGTATGGCCTGTCTGTCAATACACATTTCATCCATCTAATCATGGTCCGGCCTGTCTGTCAATACACATTTCATCCATCTTATCATGGTCCGGCCTGTCTGTCAATACACATTTTATACATCTAATCATGGTTCGGCCTGTCTGTCAATACACATTTCATCCATCTAATCATGGTTCGGCATGTCTGTCAATACACATTTCATCCATCTAATCATGGTCCGCCTGTCTGTCAATACACATTTCATCCATCTAATCATGGTTCGGCCTGTCTGTCAATACACATTTCATCCATCTAATCATGGTTCGGCCTGTCTGTCAATACACATTTCATCCATCTAATCATGGTCCAGCCTGTCTGTCAATACACATTTCATCCATCTAATCATGGTCCGGCCTGTCTGTCAATACACATTTCATCCATCTAGCCACGGTCCGGCCTGTCTGTCAATACACATTTCATCCATCTAATCATGGTCCGCCTGTCTGTCAATACACATTTCATCCATCTAATCATGGTCCGGCCTGTCTGTCAATACACATTTCATCCATCTAATCATGGTCCGGCCTGTCTGTCAATACACATTTCATCCATCTAGCCACGGTCCGGCCTGTCTGCAAATACACATTTCATCCATCTAATCATGGTCCGGCCTGTCTGTCAATACACATTTCATCCATCTTATCATGGTCCGGCCTGTCTGTCAATACACATTTCATCCATCTAATCATGGTTCGGCCTGTCTGTCAACACACATTTCATCCATCTAATCATGGTTCGGCCTGTCTGTCAATACACATTTCATCCATCTAATCATGGTCCGCCTGTCTGTCAATACACATTTCATCCATCTAGCCACGGTCCGGCCTGTCTGTCAATACACATTTCATCCATCTAATCATGGTCCGGCCTGTCTGTCAAAACACATTTCATCCATCTTATCATGGTCCGGCCTGTCTGTCAATACACATTTCATCCATCTAATCATGGTTCGGCCTGTCTGTCAACATACATTTCATCCATCTAATCATGGTTCGGCCTGTCTGTCAATACACATTTCAACCATCTAATCATGGTCCGGCCTGTCTGTCAATACACATTTCATCCATCTAATCATGGTCCGGCCTGTCTGTCAATACACATTTCATCCATCTAATCATGGTCCGGCCTGTCTGTCAATACACATTTCATCCATCTAATCATGGTCAGGCCTGTCTGTCAATACACATTTCATCCATCTAGCCACGGTCCAGCCTGTCTGTCAATACACATTTCATCCATCTAATCATGGTTCGGCCTGTCTGTCAATACACATTTCATCCATCTATTCATGGTCCGGCCTGTCTGTCAATACACATTTCATCCATCTAATCATGGTCCGGCCTGTCTGTCAATACACATTTCATCCATCTAATCATGGTCCGGCCTGTCTGTCAATACACATTTCATCCATCTAGCCACGGTCCGGCCTGTCTGTCAATACACATTTCATCCATCTAATCATGGTCCGGCCTGTCTGTCAATACACATTTCATCCATCTTATCATGGTCCGGCCTGTCTGTCAATACACATTTCATCCATCTAATCATGGTTCGGCCTGTCTGTCAATACACATTTCATCCATCTAGCCACGGTCCGGCCTGTCTGTCAATACACATTTCATCCATCTAATCATGGTCAGGCCTGTCTGTCAATACACATTTCATCCATCTAGCCACGGTCCAGCCTGTCTGTCAATACACATTTCATCCATCTAATCATAGTCCGGCCTGTCTGTAAATACCTATTTCATCCATCTAATCATGGTTAGGCCTGTCTGTCAATACATATTTCATCCATCTAATCTTGGTTCGGCCTGTCTGTCATTACACATTTCATCCATCTAATCATGGTATGGCCTGTCTGTCAATACACATTTCATCCATCTAATCATGGTCTGGCCTGTCTGTCAATACACATTTCATTCATCTAATATTGGTCTGGCCTATCTGTCAATACACATTTCATCCATCTAATCATGGTCCGGCCTGTATGTCAATACACATTTCATCCATCTAATCATGGTTCGGCCTGTCTGTCAATACACATTTCATCCATCTAATCATGTTTCGGCCTGTCTGTCAATACACATTTCATCCATCTAATCATTGTTCGGCCTGTCTGTCAATACACATTTCATCCATCTAATCATGGTCCTGCCTGTCTGTCAATACACATTTCATCCATCTAATATTGGTCTGGCTTGTCTGTCAATACATATTTCATCCATGTAATCATGGTCCGGCCTGTATGTCAATACACATTTCATCCATCTAATCATGGTCCGGCCTGTCTGTCAATGCACGTTTCTTCCATCTAATCATGGTCCGCCTGTCTGTCAATACAAATTTCATCCATCTAATCATGTTCGGGCCTTTCTGTCGATACACATTTCATCCATTTAATCATGGTTCGGCCTGTCTGTCAATACACATTTCATCCATCTAATATTGGTCCGGCCTGTCTGTCAATGCACATTTCATTCATCTAATATTGGCCCGGACTGTCTGTCAATACACATTTCATCCATCTAATCATGGTTCGGCCTGTCTGTCAATACACATTTCATCCATCTAATCATGGTTCGGCCTGTCTGTCAATACACATTTCATCCATCTAATCATGGTTCTGCCTGTCTGTCAATACACATTTCATCCATCTAATCATGGTTCGGCCTGTCTGTCAATACACATTTCATCCATCTAATCATGGTTCGGCCTGTCTGTCAATACACATTTTATCCATCTAATCATGGTTCTGCCTGTCTGTCAATACACATTTCATCCATCCAATCATGGTCCGGCCTGTCTTTCAAAATATATTTCATCCATCTAATCATGATTCGGCCTGTCTGTCAATACACATTTCATCCATCTAATCATGGTTCGGCCTGTCTGTCAATGCACGTTTCTTCCATCTAATCATGGTCCGGCCTGTCTTTCAATACACATTTCATCCATCTAATCATGTTCGGGCCTGTCTGTCGATACACATTTCATCCATTTAATCATGGTTCGGCCTGTCTGTCAATACACATTTCATCCATCTAATCATGGTTCGGCCTGTCTGTCAATACACATTTCATCCATCGAATCATGGTTCGGCCTGTCTGTCAATACACATTTCATCCATCTAATCATGGTCCGGCCTGTATGTCAATACACATTTCATCCATCTAATCATGGTCCGGCCTGTCTGTCAATGCACATTTCATTTATCTAATATTGGCCCGGACTGTCTGTCATTACACATTTCATCCATCTAATCATGGTCCGGCCTGTCTGTCAATACACATTTCATCCATCTTATATTGGCCCGGCCTGTCTGTCAATACACATTTCATCCATCTTATATTGGCCCGGCCTGTCTGTCAATACACATTTCATCCATCTGGCCACGGTCCGGCCTGTCTGTCTATACACATTTCATCCATCTAATCATGGTCCGGCCTGTCTGTCTATACACATTTCATCCATCTAATCATGGTCCGGCCTGTCTGTCTATACACATTTCATCCATCTAATCATGGTTATATTAAAGTAACCTTGGGGGGAATAATTGACGTTAACACATACTTGTAAATACAAGCTTCATCAGCATACAATAATGTGGTTGTGTAGAGTAATCACCTTCACTGAGTTTTACGAAAATTATATAAAAGGATAAGCCATAATGCCAAGTGCTATTATCACTCTTTGGAGGGGTGTGGGTCGCAAAGCCCCGCATGGGCACTTTCTAAGAGTATATGCCCTGCCCCAACCAGCTAATTGACGATAAATTTTATTATTTTCTCATGACCCCCAACACAAAGGGTTCGCTGAATTATATTTATAAACTATAGAAAGCAAACGTTAGATTTTTTTAAAATTATGTCTTGTGGTGTAAGGAAAGGGGGAGGGGGGGGCAGCTAGTGCATATTCTTTGCACATCGGTTTGGAGAAAAAAAACCTTGATTGAATCACATCAATATGAACAACAATCATGGGGTGGGGTGGGGAGGGAGAAGGGCACAGGTCAATGATCGCAATTATTTAAAATCGAATAGTTTTAAGCCTTAACTGACTTTATAATACAAAATCATAGAAACGGATATAAATAGCACAGCTATAACATTTTTTTTCTTTTTTTTTAAAAAAAAAAGCTTGAAAATTAAAATCTCCCAGGACACTATCTAGCATTATCCGAATTTCAAATACGTCAGTTGTTTATTTCGATTTTAGTTTAGTTGATTATGTCAACAGCGTTCTGCAGTACATGAGAGGGCAATCATAAATACAATATTTTTTATACTGGATAGTATTTAATGAGGGAAATCATATATACAATGTTTCTTATGCTGGATAGTGTTTAATTCTTTCCGTTGGTTAAGTTTGTACTAAAAGATTTAAAATCTAATATTTTTACTGTCTTTACCAATATTAACAGTTAATCGCATGTGTAATGATTTGTTTTAATCACAATTGAGAGTAGGTTGTACACATTTCTGATGAACAATATTATACCAGTGCTTCTCAAAGCGTGGCTCGAGGCGGTCGCGACAAAATTGAAATTTAGAATTATATGATATATGATATATTTAGAAATCTTTTCCGCTATGTTACAAAACTGACAGCTTGTTGTTCTGTACAATAAAACAGGTAAATCTGTACAATTAATGTGTACTGTACAATGTGTACAATGACAGTGTAATGTGTACCATTAATGACACTTTCTATATCTTATGGTAGTTTTTCTTTGCAGGTGTGTCGCTTAAACAAAAAAAAAAGTATAGTGTTTCGCAGAAACCAAAACTGGTGTCATAGTGGTTCGCAAAGCTTTAAATATTGAGAACCACTGTATTACACTTGTGTTAGCAGTGCTTAATGAACGTTGTTGCTGCTGTGGTTGATTCATCGCACCAACATTGCATACATCAATGTCCTCGACGACATTGAATTTTTATGGTGTAAAATTTTGTGTGCGTTTCTGCTTAGCATTGTTGTATTACTGTTTTACGTATTAATTGATGGTTGCAATGTTATTTAGTTGTGTGTATTCATCCCTGATTGCATGGCAGTGTTTTTTAGTTGTTGTATTCTTTAATGGTTGCACTGTAGTTAGTATTCTTAATTTATTGGGTGCTTTTGATTTTTGGTTTATTCGATGTTGTCTCCATTGTAAAATGTATTCAAATCATCTACTCTAGCACCTTTCTCCAAGGTTTCAATTTTTCTTCCACATTGTTTCTTTTTTATTTATGAACAGAGATTAAAACCTTCTAATATTTACCATAATTTGTATCGATAATATTTCTAAATTATCAAAATTGATTATTAAAAACTGTTTTTACCTTAGAAGCATGCAGGCATTCTATTATTTTAATTTAATGAATGAAATATGAATTTAATGTAATGAATTAAATATTAGTTTAATGTAACGAGTTCCATACAAGTTTAACGGTGCTAAGTTAAAACTATTTAGATTGAAAGCAGTGCTATTTTATCATTTTACACGTGTGTTTTCTATTTTTTATATTAATTTGTGTATGTTAGTGTGAGTGTATGTTAGTGTGTGTGTATGTGTGTATGTTAGTGTGAGTGTATAGTGTGAGTGTATGTTAGTGTGAGTGCATTTTAATGTGTGTGTGTATGTTTGTATGTCTGTGTGAGTGTATGCTAGTGTGAATGTATGTTAGTGTGAGTGTATGTTAGTGTGAGTGTATGTTAGTGTATGTTAATGTGTATGTTAGTGTGAATGTATGTTAGTGTGAGTTTATGTTAGTGTGAGTTTATGTTAGTGTGAGTGTATGTTAGTGTGTATGTGTGTATGTTAGTGTGAGTTTATGTTAGTGTATGTTTGTTTGTATTTTAATGTGTATGTTTGTGTGAGTGTATGTTAATGTGTATGCTAGTGTGAGTGTATGTTAGTGTAAGTGTATGTTAGTGTGAGTTTATGTTAGTGTGAGTTTATGTTAGTGTGAGTTTATGTTAGTGTGAGTGTATGTTTGTGTGAGTGTTTGTTAGTGTGAGTGTATGTTAGTGTGAGTTATGTTAATGTGTATGTGTGTATGTTAGTGTGAGTGTATGTTAGTGTGAGTGTATGTTAATGTGTATGTGTGTATGTTAGTGTGAGTGTATGTTAGTGTATGTGTGTATGTTAGTGAGAGTGTATGTTAGTGTGTATTTTAGTGTGAGTATATGTTTATGTGTATGTTAGTGTGAGTGTACGTTAGTGTGAGTTTATGTTATTGTGAGAGTATGTTAATGTGTTTGTGTGTATGTTAGTGTGAGTGTATGTTAATGTGTGTATATTTGTGTGAGTATATGTTAGTTCGATTGCATGTTAATGTATGTGTGCATGTTAATGTGTGTGTATGTGTGTATGTTTGTATGTTAGTGTGAGTGCATGCTAATGTGTTTGTATGTTAGTGTGAGTGTATGTTAGTGTTAGTGTATGTTAGTGTGAGTGTATGTATGTCATTGGCAGGGTACTGAAGATATAACTGATATTTGAAAAAAATCAGCGAATTAAATGACTAATGATAAAGAATTATTTAAGTTTAATAATACATTAGATAACAGTGGCGGCTCAGAATTAAAATACGAGGTAGCGGGAGAGAAGTGGAGGAGAGTGCTTGGCTGTTTAATCATTTGTGGTAAATTTGTATACAACGAAACAATCATCATGAAGCATGTATAAATAAAAAAAAATCTATTAAGAAACTTGATATAATTATAGAAGAACAAAATCAAACATTTTTTACTTACTATGACCTTACAATGACCTTACTATGACCATACCACAACTCACTACAGTTATAATCTTAATTGTTACAGTTCAAGCTTTTTCTATCAATTTGAAAATGGGCTGGCACTGATCCAGCGACATTGCTCTCTGTTCCTTGCAGCCTCGCAGTGCAGCCTCGCCATGTGAGCTGTGAGGATGCACACAGAACACCACGCCGCTTTAACTGCCAAACGCACATATAAAGATGTTTGTATCTTTGTGTACACACTGGGGAATGACTGGGATATCGATCTGAAGGATTATATATTGAACACACTGGGGATGACTGGGATATCAAGCTGAAGGATTATATATTGAACACACTGAGGATGACTGGGATATCAAGGTGAAAGATTATAAATTGTACACTCTGGGGTTGATTAGGATATCAAAGTGAAGGATTATATATTGTACATACTGAGGATGACCGGGATATCAAGCTGAAGGATTATATTTTGTACACTCTGGGGTTGATTAGGATATCAAGCTGAAGGATTATATATCGTACACACTGGGGATGACAAGGATATCAAGCTGAAGGATTATATATTGTACACTATGGGGATGACTGGGATATCAATGTGAAAGATTATATACTGTACACACTGGTAATGACTAGGATATAAAACTTAATTATTATATATTGTACACACTGGTAATGACTAGGATATAAAACTTAATTATTATATATTGTACACACAGGGGGATGACTGGGATATCAATCTGAAGGATTATATATTGAACACACTGGGGATTTCAAGGATATCAAGCTGAAGGATTATATATTGAACACACTGGGGATGACTGGGATATCAATCTGAAGGATTATATATTGAACACACTGGGGATGACTGGGATATCAAGCTGAAGGATTATATATTGAACACACTGGGGAAGACTGGGATATCAAGCTGGAGGATTATATATTGAACACACTGGGGATGACTGGGATATCAAGCTGGAGGATTATATATTGAACACACTGGGGATGACTGGGATATCAAGCTGAAGGATTATATATTGAACACACTGGGGAAGACTGGGATATCAAGCAGAAGGATTATATATTGAACACACTGGGGAATACTGGGATATCAAGCTGAAGAATTATATATTGAACACACTGGGGATGACTGGGATATCAAGCTGAAGGATTATATATTGAACACACTGGGGAATACTGGGATTTCAAGCTGAAGGATTATATATTGAACACACTGGGGAAGACTGGAATATCAAGCTGAAGGATTATATATTGAACACACTGGGGAAGACTGGGATATCACGCTGAAGGATTATATATTGAACACACAGGGGGATGACTATGACATATGGTACAAAGAAAGAAAGAAAGGATTTTTTATGTTGAATGTTATCGTTAATATTAAGGGGCTGGGTGCCGCCACTCTTAGATTTGATTATATATAATCATTGTAAAGCTTAATATCATTGGTTCTAAATGTCAATCAATAACCCTACGCCTCCTCCATCCCCCGTCTCAATTTTTGGGAGTGAAGCCAAAAATAGAACTTAGCTAAAACACACTTGAAATTGTGAACCTTTTAAAAAAAGTTAGAGGGTGGGGGTATCTAAAAGTAAACATTTTAGAACCTCTGGTTTAAGTTTTAGTTCGTTTGAAAAATGACTGAGTGGCAGGTGTGGTTTGGGGGTTGGAAAGATCGTGAGTAACATTGACCTTGACCTTCATTGTTCATTTTCAATTTACTGTAATTATTTTTTTCTTGAATTAAAAGCATCCGGTAACGTGGCAATTATCTGCAGACGGCTCCAAATGGATAGGTCATATGATCTTGAAGAAAACTGTGTTAGAAGGAGGGGAGGAGAAACGTGATTCAATAGCCATATTAGGTAAGTAGGCTGTATATTTCAGTCTAAGTAGTCTATCTCAGACTAAATAGTCTTTCTTTCTCTGTCTAAGTAGTCTGTCTATCTCAGTCAAAATAGTCTGTCTGTCTCAGGCTTAGTAGTGTTTCTGTCTCAGCTTAGGTAGTCTGTCTGTCATTATGTTATTAAAAAGTGGTACTTCACAGTCATTCAGTCAGAGTCAGTCCTATAGTTAATCAATGTCTTGTCACCCTTCTCCATCCCTCAACTATATTTTTTTTGTCAATTATGATACTGTATGTTATTGTTGTCCAATTATGATACTGTGTGTTATTGTTGTCCCATTATGATAATGAGTGTTATTGTTGCCCCATTATGATAATATGTGTTATTGTTGCCCCAATATATAAATGTGTTTATGTTGCCCCATTATAATACTGTGTGTTATAGTTGCCCCATTATGATACTGTATGTGTTATAGTTGCCCCATTATGATACGGTGTTATTGTTGCCCCATTATGATACTGTGTGTTATTGTTGTCCCATTATGATAATGAGTGTTATTGTTGCCCCATTATGATACTGTGTGTTATTGTTGCTCCGATATATAACTGTGTGTTTTTGTTGCCCCATTATAATACTGTGTGTTATAGTTACCCCATTATGATACTGTGTGCTATTGTTGCCCCATTATGATATTGTATGTGTTATAGTTGCCCCATTATGATACTGTGTGTTATTGTTGTCCCATTATGATACTGTGTGTTATTGTTGTCCCATTATGATAATGAGTGTTATTGTTGCCCCATTATGATAATGTGTGTTATTGTTGCCTCATTATGATACTCTGTGTGCTAGGGCTGCCCTATTATGATAATGTGTTATTGTTGTCCCATTATGATACTGTGTATTATTGTTGCCGCATTATGATACTGTGTGTTATTGTTGCCCCATTATGTTAAAGTGTGTTATTGTTGGTCCATTTAATACTGTGAGTTATTGTTGCCCTATTATAATACTTTGTGTGTTATTGTTTTCCCATTATAATACTGTGTCTTATTGTTGTCCCATTATGATACTGTGTGTTATTGTTGCCTCATTATGATACTGTGTGTTATTGTTGCCCCGATATAATACTGTGTGTTTTTGTTGCCCCATAATGATACTGTTATTGTTGCTCCATTATGATACTGTGTGTTATTGTTGCCCCATTATGTTACTGTGTCTTATTGTTGCCCCATTATGATACTGTGTGTTATTGTTGCCCCATTAGGATACTGTGTGTTATAGTTGCCCCATTATGATACTGTGTCTTATTGTTGCCCCATTATGATACTGTGTGTTATTGTTGCCCTGATATAATACTGTGTGTTATTGTTGCCCCATAATGATACTGTTATTGTTGCCCCATTATGATACTGTGTGTTATTGTTGCCCCATTATTTTACTGTGTGTGTTATTGTTGCCCCATTATGATACTATGTGTTATTGTTGCCCAATTATGATACTGTGTGTGTTATAGTTGCCCCATTATGATACGGTGTTATTGTTGCCCCATTATGCTACCGTGTGTTATTGTTGCCCCATTATGATAATGTGTGTTATTGTTGCCCCATTATGATACTCTGTGTGCTAGTGTTGCCCTATTATGATAATGTGTTATTGTTGTCCCATTATGATGCTGTGTGTTATTGTTGCCGCATTATGATTGTGGAGAAATAATATAGTCTAAGTTTGATGACGCAATTCGCTAGGCTCCGCCCACCGCAGTATCCATGGCGTCATTCCGCCATCTTGAGTGTAAATATTGGGAGCTTTAGTGTATACGTCATTTGTACCAAATATTAACCGACAGTTGGGAGCACATGGTTTGTTTTATAATCAGTCGAGCTCTGTGCATCATAGGATGCGGATGCATGTTCTAGTAGAGTCTAGCTTTGGGCGTCTATGTAGATGGATGCATATTTACAGTTTGCTATTGTACTCCTCCTGATTCTACCTTTATGTCAGTTTATGTTCAAGTATTAAATGATTGTTTGATGTTACTTCACAGGAGTTAACTTCGTGATTTGTGTTGTCTGAATCAATACACCTTATACAAGTATCTTCAATATAAGGACCCGTAACAATGATACTGTGTGTTATTGTTGCCCCATTATGTTACTGTGTGTTATTGTTGCCCCATTATGTTACTGTGTGTTATTGTTGGTCCATTTAATACTGTGTGTTATAGTTGCCCCATTATGATACTCTGTGAGCTAGTGTTGCCCTATTATGATAATGTGTTATTGTTGTCCCATTGTGATAATGTGTGTTATTGTTGCCGCATTATGATACTGTGTGTTATTGTTGCCCCATTATGTTACTGTGTGTTATTGTTGGTCCATTTAATACTGCGTGTTATATTTGCCCCATTATGATACTGTGTATTATTGTTGCCCCATTATGAAAGTTATGATATTGCATATGTCTGTCTGTCTGCATGCATATCTGTCTGTTTCTTTATGTTAGACTTTATTTTTTATTTCATTCCCATCTCTCACACTCCTTCTCATGTATCTCATACCCCATCATGTTGTATATATTTAATCCTTATATAAAGATGTATTAGAACAGTGGTTCTCAAAGTGTCAGTTGCGACCCACTGGTGAATCCTGCACGTGATTTGTAGGTGGTGACACAATGACAATATATAATTCAAGGCTCAGGAATGTAAACAACTCTTTCTATTTAAAAAAGTGAAAGTTTGTTAATCTGTTTGGTACAATGGGATTATCTATATCTATCTGTCTATCTATATGTATGTACCTATTTATTTATCTATCTATATCTTTTACATCTCTCTCTCTCTCTATCTATCTATGTATCTATCTATCTATCTCTTTCTTTAATTAATCTATCCATATGTAAGGGTACCTTTAGTCTCTTTCTTTATTGTGGTTTTTCTTTGCAAGTGGGTTGCCATCAGAGGTGTGCGGATCTTGAAATTTAGCGTCCGCGTCCGTCCATGGATTTCTATCAATGATCCGCGTCCGCAGAATCTTACAACATTGGTTCGCAGTCAGTCCGCGCGTCCGCATTGCTGAAATTTAGCTGTTTAAATGACTTGAAATTTTTTATGGTAACGCTAAAGAAAATTATTAAAACATGAAGTAAAAAGCAACACAAGATTTTGTATTCAACTGTAAGCAAAACATAAAGTTTTCAAAGATTTAAACATTAAACGGTAATATTAAAAACTGAAGAGAAGAAAATCAGTGGCAAAAGTTTACGAATAAGTAAAGTATCTATTAAAACTAAATTATTATAGGCAAGGGCGCGAGGATCCGCGTCAGTCCGCGAGTCCGCAACTTAACCATACGAAGCGCCGCTGTCAGTCCGTGGATTCGGAAAAGTCTGCGGATCTGCGTCCGCAAGCTCGTTTCTGGTTGCCATACATCATTGTGAGCCGCAAAAACAAAACAGTACTGTTGTCTAAGTGGGTCAAGCAGTTTGAGAACCACGGTCTTGGATGATTTATTGAACTGGTTTTGGGATACGCATTTGTCCTAACAATTGAATGTAATTATATTATGTGGTGCGCATCATTTTAGACTAACACTCATTAACACAAAACACAGCTGTACAAATTAGCACAAAACACTGTTTTAGGCATTAACACCAGGCTTCCGGAGCCGAGGAGCCGGGAGCCGCTACTTTTTGCTGGAGCCGGAGCCGGAGCCGAAAAAATCTGGCGGCTTCACGGCTCCCAAATGTTTTTTTTTACAGCAGAATTTTTTTTTAGCTTTAAAATTACAAATTTGTTTGATTGTTTGCCTCCTACAATTTGTAATAGACTAAAAACAAAATGGTAGCTTTCTGTATTTAACAATTTTATTATAAACAGAATATCTTAAATAGAGCAGATAAATTTATAAGGCTGTGGCTATTCGGACCCGGGTCCCAATAAAATTCGATTGTTATTCGGACCCGTGGCAAATATGCACTAAGCTTAGCTATATTTAAACATTATTAGACGGAACCCGAAAAAAAAATAATACAGAGTCCGCTTAGTGAAACCCTAGACACTGAGTAACGATTAAATCATACAATTCAAACAATTATAAAAAAAAAAAAAAACAATAATAAAGTTTATATATAGCTAAGCTAAGTGCATATTTGCCACGGGTCCGAATAACAATCAGACTTTATTGGGACGGGGTCCGAATAAAAATCGGAGTTTATTGGTACCCGGGTCCAGGCCCATAGACAGAGGGGGCTAAGGGGCTGACCCCCCCCCCGTTCATGACCTGAGCCCCCCCTCCCCGTGCATGATTTGAGCTTTTTGACAAAATTTTAATAATAACGGCTATAAAACATCAATCATCTTGTTCAATTTTGTTTTAGGGGCCCGGACTGAGCTGGCCAATCAACTTTTGAAAATATTAATATCAGCACGGGGGCCCGTGTCACCCCTGCCCAGGGACCCGAAATTTCTGTCGGTGGGCCTGTTCGCAACCTTGTAATGGTTTTATATATTGATATCTTCTGAGGACAACTAGCAACTTAAATAAGTTAATAAAATAATATTGACTTCTGACTTCACTTTTATACATATGTATAATAAAATAATAAAGTACAAACTCCGTGATTTCTGATTGATGTTATTTAATTTGCAAATTTACTTTTTAGCAGAATTAATTTTATTTTAAATTGAATAATTGCGACTGGTCAATTTGTTGTTGATAGATCTGTTCTTTGTTTTCAATATTTTATAAGTAATATCACACAAATAGCTAAGCTATATTCGTGCATCTTTGTCGTTCTTCCCGGGTTGTACTTTTAACCAACAGCATAATGATATAAATCAGGTATCTATTATGTAACAATTGTGTAGCAGAACAAATGGTAAATATATTTATAACAGGAATCAGAAATTGCTCAGCCTCAATAAATTTTTATCATTAAAACTGTTTACTATTTAAATTATTTTTAACAAAACTGCAACATGCCATGCATTATTGAAACGTAGTTAAAATTATATATTTCTAATTAATAGCTAAACAATCGGTACTAAAATGCACCATTCCAGATATGGTCCCCTCCCAAAACCCCTCCTCTCCGTTGGCAAGCTTTCGGCGCTTCGCACATCCCCCGAACATTTCTTCTACCCCACCAGGGGCGGAATTATGGGGAGGGGCCGGTGGGGGGCATGTCCCCCCACCCCGGTTATCGCAAGTTTAGGTAATACATCATTAAATTTTCGAAATATTTTTTGTTCAAAGACCAATTTTCAACAATGAAAACAGTTTTGCCCCCCCCCCACCCCCGTCAAAGTTGTCTAGATCCGCCGCTGTACCCCAGGATCATTTCTTCGGCACCCCCCCCCCCCCGCCGAAAAAAAATTCTCTCCCCCCCCCCCCCAATGCAATAATCCTGGCTACGGGCCTGCCCGGGTCCGAATAGTTACTTTGAATTTATAAATAATAAATATAAATACTGAAGTCTTTAAAATATTTTAAATAATGTATCAATTTTGTACATACAGCCTAATTTGATCATTGAAATAACTTGTTATTACTTGTGAAAAGGGCGACTAGTGAAACCTCGGTCGAAAATAATGATATGATTCTGGATGCACTGAAATGGTTTGTTTTTAGTAAAACCGACAATGTGTATATTTTTCAGGTACCTGACTATGGGGGTGAACGCGGCAAAATTTGCATAACTATTTATCAGCGGGATGTTAGCGTGGAGCAATTACAAAAAATTTTGTCTCGTGTGATACTATCTTAATAGGGAGCCGGAGCCGTCATATTTGTGGGAGCCGGAGCCGAAAAAAATATGGCGGCTCCGCAAGCCTGATTAACACACAACACAGTTGTCACATTAACACAAAACGCGGCTGTGTACTCAAATGTTGTTATAAAAGCAGACGAACAAGCAATACGCCTGTACCTTACATTGTGTTCCACTGTAAGTACAGTTTATTATCGTGTTTTCAACGTTTAGATTGGAGGCTATTTTTTTGTTGGAGTGACAAGACAAAATAAAATAAATAAATAAATACTCCAAGCCTTTAATATAATATCCAAAGTCTTTCAGACCTTTTTGTGCATAATAAGTCATAATGCATGTGCTATCAGTAAATACAGTAAATACATTCATTTTAATAATCGTTTAAACAAAAAAAACGTTAAATCCCCATTAGTGTCTGACTTCTCCATTTTATTTTTCCTTTCTGGATCACCTGAAAATCACACTATATAACACACGTTCGCACCCCCCCACACACACACACGCACATACGCACACACTCGCTTATCCGTGCAGATGTCTGTAGCCACTGAGAGTATGTCGCTCGCACTGACCTGATCGATACCCACACTCCTTCCTTTATGGGCTGGACGGTGTCGGGGTGAAGGGTGGGGGACAGTGGGGGATTGACACAATTTGAAGACTTGCACGACTGTACCGACTGTACCGAC
The DNA here is from genome assembly GCA_021962125.1 of Bulinus truncatus. Taxonomy (NCBI): domain Eukaryota; kingdom Metazoa; phylum Mollusca; class Gastropoda; family Planorbidae; genus Bulinus; species Bulinus truncatus. The sequence continues at coordinate 1,471,744 of JAGDYQ010000116.1, forward strand.
TGTACCGACCTCAGCAATGCACTCTCTCACACACGTTCACCAACTCAGACACATACACACACAATTAACACTCAATACACACACACACACGTGGGGCTGATGGCCGAGTGGTGTAGATACTCGACTGTCGACCTGAGAGTCCTGGGTTCGATCCTCGGTGAGACCCATGAAATTCCAGGTGAAATTTGATGCAAAGTCGTCCCACAAGTCCACCCAGCTTTCAATGGGTACCTGACATTAAGTTGGGGAAGTAAAGGCGGCTGGGCGTTGTGCTACCCACACAATCCCTTCATATTCTACACTTCATCTCCCCCGATGGTCCGTTAGGGCTAAGGGAACTTTTTCTTTACACACACACACACACACATTAACATTGGGATAGTTTAGTATTGTTGGTCCATCTAGAAATGTGACCCCCCCCCCTTTCCCTCTCCTATATAAAACTGAATACATTGGTCTTACCCACCAAGCATCTGGTTAATTTAAACGCCATTTCTAGTGACCTTTGAATGTTCTGTGAAGGCTTGTTATGGAGTCAATGTTGCCAAAAAGTTTTGAACTGAAGTAGCGCAAAACCTAAATAAAAATGTAGCGCAACTCCCCCCCCCCCCAAAAAAAAAAAAAACTTGTAAAAAAACAAAAATTTTGTGCTACTTTCTTGTTTAAAGTTTATGGCTTCAAAAGTAGTGAATTAGCGAGAAGTAGCACAATCTGGAAAAATTGTTTGAAATGGCAGGCGAAGACTTGTCTCCTGAAGTCGATGTATTGTATAATTCTATGATCAAATAATTTATTATATTACCATTACTAATAATAATACAAATAACAGAAATGTTTATGATGGTGTTAAGTGGAAAGACGTAAGTGAATCAGGGTCATAAGCACTTTTACATAGCTGGTTGGGGGGGGGGGGCGGCTAAGCAATTATTGTAATGCAAACATTTTTGAAACTAGTTTCGTTACGTATGTAGGCTGTCTGTACATTAGACACATGGCCCACTGTGCCTAAAGGTGTGTGTAGGCTGTCTGTACATTAGACACACGGCCTACTGTGCCTGTGTTTGTGGGCTGTCTGTAGATTAGACACATGGCCTACTGTGCCTAAAGGTGTGTTTGTAGGCTGTCTGTACATTAGACACACGGCCTACTGTGCCTGTGTTTGTGGGCTGTCTGTAGATTAGACACATGGCCTACTGTGCCTAAAGGTGTGTTTGTAGGCTGTCTGTACATTAGACACATGGCCTAATTTTCCTAAAGGTGTGTTTGTAGGCTGTCTGTACATTAGACACATGGCCTAATTTTCCTAAAGGTGTGTTTGTAGGCTGTCTGTACATTAGTCACATGGTCTACTGTGCCTAAAGGTGTGTTTGTTGGTTGTCTATAGATAAGTTACATGGCCTACTGTGCCTAAAGGTCTGTTAGTTGGCTGTCTGTAGACTAGACACACGGCCTACTGTGCCTGTGTTTGTAGGCTGTCTGTATTTAGACACATGGCCTACTGTGCCTACGTTTGTAAGCTGTCTGTAGATTAGACACATGGCCTACTGTGTAAAGGTGTGTTTGAAGGCTGTCTGTAGATTAGACACATGGCCTACTGTGCCTAAAGGTCTGTTAGTTGGCTGTCTGTAGACTAGACACACGGCCTACTGTGCCTGTGTTTGTAGGCTGTCTGTATTTAGACACATGGCCTACTGTGCCTACGTTTGTAAGCTGTCTGTAGATTAGACACATGGCCTACTGTGTAAAGGTGTGTTTGAAGGCTGTCTGTAGATTAGACACATGGCCTACTGTGTAAAGGTGTGTTTGAAGGCTGTCTGTAGATTAGACACATGGCCTACTGTGTAAAGGTGTGTTTGAAGGCTGTCTGTAGATTAGACACATGGCCTTCTGTACCTGTGTTTGAAGGCTGTCTGTACATTAGACACATGGCCTACTGTGCCTAAAGGTGTGTTTGTCGGCTGTCTGTACATTAACACATGGCCTACTGTGCCTAAAGGTGTGTTTGTAAGCTGTCTGTAGACTAGACACATGGCCTACTGTGCCTAAAGGTGTGTTTGTAAGCTGTCTGTATTTAGACACATGGCCTACTGTGCCTAAAGGTGTGTTTGTAAGCTGTCTGTATTTAGACACATGGCCTACTGTTCCTAAACGATAAGTACGCCCTAAATGACGACTTATGTCAGCTTTGGATAAAACCCAACAAATCGAATATGAAAGTTTCTGATTTAGCTACAACACAAATTACATAGATAAAATTACTGTCTCATTTTTCTTTTCATATAAAGATATTTTCTTACTTAATTATCTTATTATAATTCTGTTTTTTTTTCTTATTCTCTAGGCCGCTCAGAAGCATTAGGTACTCTTTCATTTTTTCATTTTCTTATATTCGCATGTAACTTTTATTCACTTTATTTCATTCTCTATTTACTAAATTAAAAATAAAATGCATTCAATATCCAGTAGGCACAGTTTTACATGTTTTGTCACTTTATTAGCTTAGGAGTGTTTCTCACTAAATGCCTGTCTTTATACGAAACTAAGTTATATTTAACTAAATGTTCTATTTTTAATGTGTCATCATACACTTAATAGAGGCTTTAACTGAATTTATATTGAATTTTTTTTTATGTTTATGTTTCATTTTTTTTAATCAGTTTGTAAAATTTTGTTTCGTATACTCTGTATATGTTGAAGTATTACGCACACATTCTTGAGTATATTTTTTAAACCACTTGTTGTTAAAACAATGCCTGGTCAAATAACGTTCCTAATTTGGTCTCTTTTAGTCTGTTTATGTCGGGGATTATACACATTTCTATACATTTAGTTTATTTAGTTGCAAAAATATAAAAAAAACTTAGATCCTTATAAATTCGATTTTTAAAAACTTTTTTTAATAAGATACTCACGACTTTAAGGCAAAATTAGAATATTTGAATATCAAGTATGCTAATTTGTTATAAGATTATTTTTGTAAACAAAAAACATACAATAAAACAGAGAAAAAAAAATTTTTTAAATTAGTATAGAAAAAAGTTCGTAAAAACCAAACAAGACACTTTTCCTGGAAGTCTGTGACATAAAAAGTTTTTTTTAATTTATAAAAAAGTTATTTACTATTTAAGTTATCTACTTTATACAAAAATAAAGAACAACGTGTATTTCTGTATCTTTCGGGCCCCCAGTAGCGACTTTAAATCCGAATCTGTTCTCCAGCTTTTAAATGTTTTTTTCATTGTGTAAATCGTAAAAATAATATTACAATCATATAATTTCATAAAAATACTATTACAATTATATAATATCATAAAAATACTATTATATTACTTACTATAAAAATATTATATTTACTTACTATCATAAAAATACTATTATATTTACTTACTATCATTATAATACTATTATATTTACTTACTATCATTATAATACTATTATATTTACTTACTATCATAAAATACTATTATATTTACTTATTATCATAAAAATACTATTATATTTACTTACTATCATAAAAATACTATTACATGATTATGTTTTTCTATTTTACACGTCACACCTAATCGTGATTTATATTTTTTTTTACCTCAGTCAATGTCCCCTCTAGATCCGTGTACGACTTAAGATATTGGATGTACCTACGGAGAGATATATTTGTAGAATTTATTTTCATGTATTTTCATTGACTTATTTTCAAATTTTCCTCCTTTCCTCAAGATGATTAACACTGACGGATTCATAAGTTTTTCTCCTTTCCTAACTATAATCAACACTTCTTAACTCACCCTGGTTTACTCAAAATTTCGTTCTTTTTTTCAATACGTTTTCCTGAAACATTATTTTTGTTTTGTGTCAAGTATTATATTTGCGTCGTATTTTACATCGTTTATCTTGAACATATACATTTATATGTGTATAATTTTGTGTTGTTGCTTTGATCATTAATATAATCAAAAAGCTCATACTTAACATATTTTAAATTATTCTTGATTATCAATATTATGTTTATTATCTCTACATCCCAAGTATCATCTAATTGCATACCGAGAAGTAAATTGAATTCAATCTTCCTTATATCACAGAGATCAATCAAGCCCAATACGTAACAATATCAGAACAATATTTTACATTATCATGTTAAATATTACTGCTCATTGGCTATCATTCTGCATTGCGTCACAATATATTTTGTCTGAAACCTTAAATATATTTCCTCTGATTGTGGGTACTTTATCTGTTTTATTTACATCTATTACTTAATGATTAAAAATTTGAAAATGTGAAGTGCGTGTATTGATAAAGATCGGTGGTTCCTTAACGTGTGTGTATTGAGTATTGATGATCTTGAAGAAGTGGTTCTTAAACTTGTGTGTTTTAAGAACCACCAGTATAAAAAATAATTAAAACATAAAGGAAAAAAAATACATGAAACAAATGTATGAGTATGTAATCTCGATTAAGTAAACAAATGTAAATATGTAATCACCATTTTTGTACCAAGTTAAGATTTTTTGCAGTTCGACATTTAATAATATAGGAAAAGTCAATAAACCAGCAACAAAATATACGATGTTTAAATTTGAGCAGCACCAGGATTTTGACGTTTAAATGACCACCAATAGTCGGTCATCATATTATATCGACTGTCCATTGCACAAATGTCCTTATGAAACCTTTCAACCCTGCTCCTCACTGTATGCACCGAGATTTGCATGAAAGTAGTCAACGTGGGAGTCCAAAATGTGCGACTGGAAACTCATGCAGAAACTCAAAGCCCGAATTTCGCCTACCATGTTCTTAACAAGACTTTTGTTACTGTTCGACTTAAAGTTACCTAAGAAATTGTGGACAACATCTTTGAAAATATTTTAGGATTGTAGTTCAACTGCGGCCAATTTAGATGTAAACTCTTCATCTTTCATTTGTTCTCTGATCCAACAATGATACCTGCAGTCAACTTTGCTTCACTTATATGTGGAAATTGGTTTGACAAATATAGAAATCCAGAGCCAATATAGTCCATATTCTTGACAAAAGCTTTCATTAACCCCAATTTTATATGGAGTGGTGGAATGAGAACTCGATGTGCTTCTACCAAAGGCTGTAACTTGACACTGTAACTTCCTGGGGTGAATTCTTCTCTTGGTGGCCACACTTTCTTGGCATAATGCTCAGAGTCTGCTCTGCTATCACAGAGGCACAAAAAATATGGAAATTGTGCATATTATCCTTGGAGCTCTAATATGATGGCTATGACCTTTAAATCCCCACATATCAACCACTTGTGCTGGTCATAATTCAAAAGAACTGAGCAACAGTTTCATGTTTTCATAGTCTCTTTCAGAGTTTACCGAGTGTGCCACAGGAAGGGATGATACTGTGTTTCCATTAAATAGAAGAGCTGCTTTCATATTGCGCTTTGATGACAAGACCTTCAATATTATTACAATATAACAAGTCTTACTTACTTGATAAGAACTGTACAAATTCTGCTTCACGATATCTGTACACACACTAGTTTTAGTACTGAGAAGGTTGTATTCATTTAAATATATGCAACCACATATTGATATGATCACATATCATGGTCTATGGTTATATTGTCATTTGTACTAAAATAGGCTACACCTTCTGTCCAGGGTTTTAGCAAAATTAGTCATTGAAATATTTTCGTGACAGATATAAGCATAAACCTTGTAAACACACTTTCGAGGTTTTCTCAAAAACCTGACGTGATACACACAAACCAAGCACATCAAAGTTTATCATTTTTAATAGAGCTGCTGTTCAATTTAAAAAATTGATCGAAATTAACGGATGATTTAAAAATTTTATCGCAAATTAACGCACATTTTAATCGACACAATATAATACAATTGTTTGAATTCAAACTATTATGTCATAATATCATAGCATAACATTGGCATAATAAACAAGTCAGTTTAATTTACGAAAGAGGTATAATTAATTGTAACAAATTTATTAAGCATTAGCATTTAGGCTATGTGTATTGAATTAGTTATTGAGACCAGTTTATTGACATGTATCAATCACGTCAAGTGATGCGAATTGTTTTCTTTTTAAACAACAACAATGCCAAACATATGTTTTTCTCGTACCGTAGTTTCCGAACTAATGACTATGTCAACCCCTGTCCCCCCCTTCCCTGTCATATTTTGCTTCACTTCGCCCACACTTAAGTCTTGTTTACCATACCCTCCACTACTGTACCTGCCACCTCCACTTCCTATCCCAAAAAAAAATATACACACGTCATTTATATCTCAAAATGTAATCTTTCTTTCATAAAATAACAATATAGCCAGAAAATAGTCGCTCACTTATTAACGCGTTTTTTTTTTCTTTATCCCCCCCCTTTCTCCACGAAGTCACATTTTTGACACACTCTCTCTTCACACAAAGATGACATTACTTATGGCTTACCCTACCACCATACCCCCTGTCCCAAAACAAGTTGACAAGCATCTGCAGATGTTCACTAAATTGTATTTACGGTCATAAATTAAAATTAAGAAATGACAATCCTATTGTTTCAAGGTCATATAGCTGCTATGATTTTATGTAAACGTGACAGTTTCTGTGTTCGGGTATTTTTTCTTGCTTTTTTTATCTTGTCTGATCTATTTATGTTTATAGAATTGGCTTATTTACTGATTTTTTATATTTTTTCCCAACTCTGAAATAACAGCATTTGGGTAAAATTTAACGCATTTAGGTGTTTGCGAGAAAAAAAATGTAATCGCATAATGTTTTTATGCTTTAATTACGCGTTAAATGCTTTTAATCAACAGCCCTATAAAAATATTAAATTTAGCTCAGTGTCACAATAATTCTGAAAACGCAGTGGCTACGGTAACATCAAGACGGAGTTCGTATTTTTTTCTGGGTGACATCAATAGATATTGCTGAACACCCTAACCCTAACCATACCCCTATCTCTAACCCTAACCCTAATCCTAACCCTTTTCCTAACCCTAATATAATTGCCGGTACCTGAAAAAAAAATGAGTACTCCCGCTAACCCTAATTTAATGGCACTAGATGTTACCGTAGCCACTTCGTTCTGAAAAATACAACCACTGTCTCATGTACAGAGTCTAGACCTTGATTGACAGATGGCATGTATATGAAACTGTTAGTGCAGCTGTTGCTGACGTGACCAGCAAGGCGCTGTTTACAGTACGGTGACCTGATTTCAACTAGCGTGCTCTTTATATCTAAAAATAGCCTCAGTAGAAGAAATCTCTGCTAGAAACTAACTACTATCGACCTAGTTATATTAAAACGAATTGTTTGATTAGATGACTCTTGAAACTATCCGCCAGACTGCGCGCGACGGGTTACCCATACCCAGAATGCACTATTCCGATGACAAAAGTCTGTTTATTTTTAACTAAAAAGTAGAAAATAAAAATTACATTATAAAAAAATATTTTATAAGAAACATTTTTCTTGCGTACTAAAAGGCAGAAAAGAATTTCTGAATAAATTGGTCGCATGGTAATAGACTTTATAAGAGCTTCTCTCTGATTTTTATAAAAACGAAAAATGTTGGGCGCATGAACACAAACATACAGATCTCTGATTTATAGAAATGAAAACATGTTTAATATAATTTCACTATATTAATATATTGATTCAATTGACTTTACAAGTGTTCTATATCATGAGTTTAGGTTATACAACACTAGAATTAATTTTACATACTCATGTGCATTTTGTTATAGAAGTTCTAATAAATTATCTGTATTACCATGATACTAGCTTTACCCGCAAAACATTTGCAGCACTTTTTAAAATACTAAAAACCATGAATTAACCTCAACAATGTTTATATTTTACTTATAAATGTACTTAATTAAATAAACTTTACTTTTAGGTGGTCCTGAAAGGAACTATTTTAATAAAACTCATGCTAGCAAGCGAACTCAAGCTAATTGTAAAATTTTCATTAGCCCTGAAAAGGACTTTGAAGATTCAAAATATGGTAGTGGCCCTAAAAAATGACAGTTAAGACACAAAATATGGTAGTGCCCCTAAAAAGGACCGTTAAGACACAATAAATGGTAGTGGCCCTAATAAGGACCGTTATTAGCCCTGAAAAGGACTTTGAAGATTCAAAATATGGTAGTGGCCCTAAAAAGGACCGTTAAGACACAATAAATGGTAGTGGCCCTAATAAGGACCGATAAATACAATAAAAGGTAATAGCCCTAAAAAGGACGGTTAAATAAAATAAAAGGTAGTCGACCTAAAATGGACCTTTTAGATAAAATAACTGGTGGTGGTTAATTACAGTTAAAATAAGTTTTTGTACAATTTCTACTATGTTACAATTTTTAAAATTATGTACGTAAGATTTTTTTATTGCATCAAGACCTCTTTATACACAGGATTTTTAGTAATTTTTTCTCCATAGACTTTGACAGAATTAAAACTCATTGTTTTATTGCAGTGGATAGATTAATGAAAGATTTAATGGAAAGTGATGCATTATTCGGAGGGAAAGTTATTTTGATGGGAGGAGATTTCCGACAGCTTCTACCAGTTATTCCAAGAGCATCAAGCGATTATATAGTAGGGAGCTGTATTAACCAAAGCCATCTGTGGTCCAAATTGAAAATATTGAAATTATCTAAGAACATGAGAACAAAGTCAAATGAAAAAGAATTTGCAGATTCTTGAAATATTCTCTGTTGCTTTCGCAATTTATTAGATTCCAAGCGCCTTTTTTTTATTCCTCAGATGATTCATCTGCTCTGGATTTCCTGACTATCTTACAATTATTTTTAAGTAAATCTGACATATTCTCGGCTGTCAAATTATTTTTTTTTTCAAGATAAAAATTTTCTTAATAAGGCACATTAATTACCATTCATTAAAGTATCTAAATTGAAAGTTTCATTCTTTTATCTTTCATGGTTCAAAAATGAAAAAAAAAATTTAGCATAAAAATGTTAATCTTGACCATAAAATTAAACAAATTTTTTTTTTCAAACTGAAGGCTTAAAATTATAAAGTACATTAATAACCATTCGATATAGTGTATAAATTTAAAATTTGAGGCCTGTAGCTCAAGTAGTTTAAACGTTACAGTTTTTTTAGTATAAAAATGTTATTTCGGCCTTCAAATTCTAAATAAAAAAAAATTTCTTTAGTTTATTTTTAAAACGTTTAGTTTATTAATACTTGACACTAAGCACAACACATCAAAGTATCTATGTTGTAAATTTGAGGTTTATACATTCAGTAATTAAAAAACTATGCAATTTTATCTGCAGCACATTGAGTTTTTGGTCACAGGTTTTTTTTATATTCCTTATGTAAAAGTGACCCCCTTTTTAGACCTGAATAAAAATCATAACTTCTGTTCTTAAAGACATAGAATAATAAGTGAGATATCAATGGAAAGCTAGCAACCAGCTCTATCTAATGAAATATATTAAACTTTTATATTAATATTTTGAATTTTCTTACTGAAGTATCTATATATATGATTTCGAAAACCTTCTGACTTCTGTAGTAATTCTTCGCAGTGGCTACGAATACGACCGGTCGTGCTACGTATTTTTTTTTCGGGACACGACCAGCAAACTTTGATGACGTCAGTAAACAGAATGAACTCTTATGATTTAAATGTATTTTCTTTTCGCGGGAAATTGCATAACCGAGCAATTTTTTTCTAATTATACATTAAAATTGTAACATAGTGTGTGTGGCGTGCTTGCACAATGGGTTAAGCCGCTTGGACGTGATTCACTTTTATGCTGACTATATCCAGGTTCGATTCCTCCCAGAAACATTACTTTTTTATTGTGTTTTTTTTTCAGAATGTATCCTTTTAGTTGTTTTAATGAAAAGTAACTAACTAGATCTCTTTGACATTTTTTAAAATTGAAATAATGTATCCATTAGGATGTTGTAAGAAAAAGAAACAACAACTAATTAGTTTTTTTTAACTATTTCATAACTTTAAAATAAAATAATAATTTTGAAAATATGTATCAAAGCTGAACACAGAGGCGTAACAGGGGGGGGGGTCCAAAATCGAAAGTCCCGCCGAGCTCCACCTTGAGGGGAGACCCCAAAATTATTTTTTACATTAAATATTAAGTACATAATCTCATGTCATGGTATCGAATGTCAAAATGCTAGGCCCCCAAATCCTAGGTTCGGCAATGGCTTTACAATAGTCTATCTTCCTGCAAAGGCTTTGCAGGGTACAGCTAGTCCTAAATATTACCTAACTTTTCCTTACCATCATTTTTGCGTCACACTTTAAAAAATTCAGAGTATCTTACATATTTCAAATTTACTAAATAATAATAAGATTAAGAAACGAAAATAGAGGGGGTGGGGAAGCATTTATATCCGAGAATTGAACCAAATACTGACGGCAGTGGCGCAACCAGCAAAAAATGCTGGGGGGGGGGGGGTCACATATAGAAAAAAGACAGTTTGACAGTCTTTTTAGTAACTGTATATAGTAAAATATGTATTGATGATTTGGTCGGGGGGGGGGGGCTCAAGCCCCCCCCCCCGGTTGTGCCACTGACTGACGGAGACGAATTAACGAGTGTTAGCTTACTTGGGGGGGGGGGGGCGGTGCGATAGATACTAATTTAGCGCATAATTTTTTGTTTTATTCGTCCGACTTTATTAGGCTTGGGCGGACCCGAAAAAAAGTAATAGAGAATAACTGCCGTGCATGCGCACATCTTTACTCTCAGTCTTAGACATATATACTGACAACTAAAATATATAATTCAAAGCCGTATTTATTTAAAAAAAAATATTATAAAAATATCTCCGATTATTAACAGCAAATGACTTTATTAGGCATGGACAGACCCGAAAAAAATTAATGCCAAATATAAAAATATCTCCGATTATTAACAGCAAATGACGTCATCAACGTCTGCAGTAAATAAGAGTTCTCATTTATTCTGTTTACTGACGTCATCAAAGTTTGCTGGTCGTGTCCGGAAAAAATACGTAGTACGACCGGTCGTATCCGGAGCCACTGTGATAATACTTTTGGGATTTAATTGATAACATTTTATGACTCTAATACTGTAATACAAACATTCACATAATATAAAATCCATGCGCCCAACGTTTTTCATTTTTATAAAAATCAGAGAGAAGCTCTTATAAAGTCTAATACCATGCGACCAATTTATTCAGAAATTATTTTCTGCATTTTAGTACGCAAGAAAAACGTTGTTTTTTATAAAATATTTTTTTTTCAGCACAGACCGCCAATATTATTTCTGGTAATGCGGAATTGTTTGTGCACATTGTCGTGGAAGCAGTAAATGAAATGTCATTACTACTAGTATTATGAGTTTTACCAGTAATGCAATCAGTGCCTCTGCTCATAAATTGAAGCAACGAACCCCGAATTATTTTCAATGCTTTTTCTTTCTCCTCCTTTTTCTTCCGCTTCTCAAATCCACTCTCGTGTTTCCTCTTTTATACATCAGACATGGTTATTTAAAAATACTTTCGTTACTTATTTAATTTTGTAAGAAAAAAAGAAGCACACGATTAACGATGTACAAAGAATGCGAAGTGCATGATGTAACACCGGAATTATTACGTCACCACTGCAAAAAGTCTGCATAGATTAATTACACAGCCCAACAAAAAAAAAATTTTTGCGAGTTGCCAAGAATGTTTGAATGAATTTATAGCAATTCATGAGTGCTGATTTCAAAACTGCCATTGCTTTTGCTGAATTGGCTCTAGTTTCTGAGATATTGGACACCCTTGAAAATATGATTGTACCTATTGTGTAAAACAAATGCAATAAGTTTGGTGTCTGTTGTTTAATTTAAATATACCAAGTTATAACTTGGTTTATTTTTCTCTCTTTTATTGCTGCTTTCTAAAGACATCACGAGTTCATCACAAAGATGCTGCAAAAATAATCCGAATGTATTCTGTTACATCTGTGGAGAATACTTGATTGAAAAGCAAAGAAGAAATATAACCGACTTTGTGCAGCAGGCATATTTGGCTTATTTCGGTGTGAAGCTGGGAAACCAAGACAAGTCTTGGGCTCCCCATAAGGTCTGAAAAAACTGTGTGGAGAGCCTACAGTAGTGGACAAATGGTGAGAAGAAAAGTCTAAGTTTGGGTGTACCAATGGTATGGCGAGAGCCGAAAGACCATTTTGGTGATTTTTATTTTTGTATTGTGAATGTTAAAGGCTTCAATCGCCACAAGAAATCTAAGTGGGATTATCCTGATCTTGAATCTGCAAGCAGACCAATTCCACATAGCAGTGAAGTTCCTATACCTGTGTTTACTGGATTATTAGAGCTTTTACCATCAGACTCCGACGAAGGGCAAGATCTGGAGTTTTTGGCAGGTGAAAACAGTGGAAGCGATTATGAAGGAAGTTCTTCAACACCTCAACCATTCAGCTAAGAAGAACCCAATGACCTAATACGAGACCTAAATCTGTCCAAGCAAGCATCTGAGTTTTTAGCGTCCAGGCTCAATGAAAGAAATTTTCTCAAACCAGAAGTTAAAATAACATTTTATCAAAAAAGAGAAAAGTTTCTTCTTCCATATTTCAGCCAAGAGGAAGATCTTGTTAACTGTAATGACATCCCTGGACTTCTGCTCCAAATGGGACAGTTCCATCAGAAGCTTGAAATGTGTTCTGTTACACAATGGTAACCGTTATGCATCTCTTCCCATTGCTCACTCAACAACACTTAAAGAAGAGTATGAGAATATCAAAACAGTATTGCAGAAAGTCCGTTATTATGAGCATCAGTGGTCAATTTTTGTTGATCTAAAAATAGTAAACTTCTTGCTTGGACAGCAGTCAGGATACACAAAATACCCATGCTTCATGTGCCTTTGGGATAGCAGGGCAAGGCAAGATCTTTGGACAAGAGTGACATGGCCTGCAAGGGAAACCATGAATGTAGGTAAAGAAAATAAGATCATTCTCCCACCGCTTCATATCAAATGAGTTTTAATTAAACAATTTGTTAAGGTTTTGGACAAATCTGGCAATTGCTTCAGGTATATTTGCAGATCATTCCCCGGACTGAGCATGGAGAAGCTGAAACCTGGGATTTTTGACGGTCCTCAGATTCGAAAACTCATCAATGATCAAAATTTTACTAATTTCATGGATCACATTGAAGCTTCTTCATGGAACTATTTTGTTTCAGTTGTCAGGAACTTCTTAGGTAATAACAGAACAGAGAATTACGAAGAACTGGTGCAAGATATGCTCGCTAACTTCAGAAACATTGGAACAAATATGACCATCAAGGTACATTACCTGCACAGTCATTTAGACAAATTTCCAGGTAACCTTGGGGACTTCAGTGAGGAACAAGGCGAGAGGTTCCATCAGGATATGAGGGTGATGGAGGAGAGATATCAAGGAAGATGGGACATACATATGATGGCTGACTACTGTTGGAGCCTCCAACGCAATTGCACCAACGACACATACAAAAGGAAGTCGAGCAAACAGCGATTTGCTAATGCATTACCATAGACAATTAACAAATTAATTAATTAATTAATTAGACATAATTAGTTTTTCAAATGAAAATGTTTTCTTCTATAACATTATTACACATATTTTTGAACAAATTTCTGAGTGACTATTAACATTTTCACTACTATTTGTTAGTATACTATTATACTTCATGCAATTCTTGACAAATTCCAAATACGGTGCATACATTTTTCAATTAATTTTAATTATCTCGTAAAATAGAGCCAATCTAGCAAAAGCACTTACATATTCTAAATCAGCATCGTTGACTTTGTATAAAATGATTCAAATATCACTGGCAACGAATTCACTGTTTACCAGTGTTATCAATGCGGAAAGATTACTTAGATTTTTAAATCGAAAAGAAGTGCGGGTGCATTCTTGAAAAATATTTAAAATGAAGTCGGGGAGGGCCTACTTTGAAAGTGCTTAGGGCCTACGATGACCTCGTAACAGTACTGTAGTGGTTTCCTTTCAAACAGGCTCAAGAAACTCCACCGTTAAAAAGTCAAATAAAATCAAACTGCTCTTTTATTTTAATGTGTGCTATTGTGTGATATGTAATTCTTAACTCAATACATATTTGGATTTACATTTTAAATCTTGGTCTCGTACATTGGTAGTCTACCCTGTCAGTAGTCTGAAATAGAAATATTTCTGGGATAACGTTAAGGTAAAACAGTAGAATTGCATGATTCTCCTGGTTAAAACCCAGTCATAGTTAAATTTCAATTTTTTTCCCAACTTGTCTCGTTAGGAAAATGGTGTAATTAAATGATTTTTAATGATAAATTGATAGGATACTGGTTTTAGAATCAATATTACTTTGAATCAGTTTAATGTTTATTTTTTGAACTTATGTAGAATTTATTTGTGTTTGCTTTGTTGTTTATTTGTAAAGATAAAATATTGCCTAAGCATGCTTCTTTATGGAAATTGTTCCATCTTGTTGATTAACTGTTCAATCTGTTGCTTTGATACTTAATGTGTTTTGACCAATTAATACATAATAATTATTAAACTTTTTGTTTTGCTTTTAAAAATATTTCCTTTCAATAAAAATTATAGGCAATAGTACAACACTAGTCTAAGATATTGGTTGTAGATGACTCATCATGATGGTCTATAATGCATGTGTATATGTTTAATGTGTTGACTTTTTTTTTAAGGATTAAAAGTTATAGGCGGTAAAGCGTCAGAAACAGGAAAACTAGGTGCCTTTATCACAAAAGTCAAGAAAGGAAGTATTGCAGACACTGTTGGCCATTTAAGACCAGGTACTTTGTATTTAAATTATACAAAAAAAGTTTTAAAACATATTCTTTGACTAATCTCATGTGTTATTACCTCTAACAGTACTTACTTTAAAAATCAGCGAGCACTTATTTTAAACAACAATATCTTCATATATGTTTTTACCATCTTCAGGGGATGAAGTTGTTGAGTGGAATGGTCGTTCACTTCAAGGTGCAACCTTTGAAGAAGTTTATGATATTATTTTAGAATCTAAACAAGAGCCCCAGGTGGAACTGATAGTACACAGAAATGTAAAGTATGTCCATGACTTTTTTTTCAAGAGTTTAAAAATTAATTTAATTTTAATTTATAATATATCAGATAGATTTCTTTCCTTTTTATAACAGACATGGTGAGACACCACCTATTGTACAGTCTTCCTTCACAGACCATGCCAGAGGTAAACAATACTGTTTGAGCACAGGTTAATCCACAACACTGCTGGTTTAAAATATAACATAGGCTAAAATTTTATACTGTATTTGGAAAACTCTGTCTTGTGATGGAATCAGAAATTAAAAAAAAAACAACTTTTTTTAGGAGAAAATGTTGAATTTTCATTAAATTTTTTTATTTGTGCATCAGTTAATAGTAAATTAAGTTAAAAGCTTTCTCTTTCTTGCCCTTTCCTAAATAAATCAAGTTGTAATAATTAATTAATTAAAAATGTATGCAAGTTATAAGATAAAACTTTTTTTATATTTTGAGATAAATAATTTAGTTGGGTTGGAATCACTTTTGTTGAAAATGTACATGCATAATTTTCACATTAAAATTTTTTTATCAGATTACGGTTTGAAAGAGGCAATACCAGATAATCAAAGATCTCGGAGGCCTATGGTTCCAGAACCTCAACCCAGGTCAAGGTTGCGTTCAAGACCACTCTCTCCTCCCATCACTGGAAAATTGCAGGCTAGTGTTTAAAATAAAAAAAATTCATTTTTATTAAAACTTCCTTGACGGCATCCCTTTTTTTCCCAGTTATATAGTATAATTATCATTAAATTATTATTTTTTAATCATATATTTAAACTTGTTGAAATTAACTCTGTTAATTAATAATGCAAGCTTATTTTTCAAATATTTATTTAAAACTGTTTCAGTCCAGCTGGGTATGTTTACTTTTTGTTTTTCCACAGGTGAAATTATGGTATGATGTACAGAGTTATCAGCTCATTGTTTCTATTATTAGTGCCATAGACCTTCCCTTGACTGAGAATGGGAAATTTCGAAATCCTTACTGCAAGATGTATATGTTGCCAGATAGAAGGTAAATGTGATCACTTTATTTACTAAGACAGTGGTAAAAGGAAATGTTCAAACCTTTTACCTATGGGAGGCAAAACTTTAAACCTAATAATACTTTAAATCTATTATGAAAGATATTCTTTTCTGTGCCATTGCTACCTTATTTGGTAATAAATTTTTTTACAAACTGTTGAATCCACATGATTCCTTTCTTTACAAACTGTTGAATCTATGTGTTTTGTCAAATCGTTTACTAAAGTGTTTCATGTGTCAATTTATTTGCCCTGTTTTTTTCTTAGTTTGGCATATATATAAGATTATAACTGTTACTTTAGTTATACATACAATTTTGGTATATTACAGAAGAAATTAAAATAAAAAAAAATTCTGTGGATATGATTTCTAATTTATAGATTTTGTTCTATATTAGTCCCATAAAAATAATTTTTGGAAATGGTACATCTAATTTTGACGTATGTTGTTTTTTTCTGCTTATTAGTGAGAAAAGTAAAAGACGAACAAAGACGGTGGCTAGCACAATCGATCCTACCTGGAACCAAACATTTATCTATTGTCCTGTAAAAGAGTCTGATATGCATGAAAGACTGTTGGAAATAACTGTTTGGGATTATGATCGAGTTGGAGCATCTGAGTTCTTGGGTGAGGTAGGTCTAAAAAACCAGTTTAGTTAACTAGATACTTTATCTGTATGTGTGATTAATTTTAAAAATAATTTATTGCAGGCTTGGAATAATTTAATACATCAACTATTGCAGGTTTTGATTGATTTAACCACTGCCAATCTTAATGATGAACCTTACTGGTATCCTCTTGATCACCATGACAATGCAAGCATTCCATTACCAGCCTCCTCACCACGCACAGTAAGTGAAAGAAGAAAAAGACTACACCTGCCAGTTTTTTTTGTTAGTGAGACAAGGACTAGTTGTGCACACATTGTCAGAAATTTTCACGGAAAGAAAAACCTACTTAATACTTAAAATTATTTTTTTATATAAATAAAAAAAATTTAAGTAAAGTTATTTTTTTTTACTCTTTCAAAACATTTTCTTATCAATTGTAACAATTTTTACTAAATATAAAAAGCACTAAACCTTAGAAATCCCAAGCATCCCACTCACCCTTGTTGATGCTACAATTGCTCATGACATGCAATAGTAACACATTGAAATATTTTAAAATTAGTGATTGCATAATATTTATTGTAAAAAACAAAACAAAATCAAAAGTTTCTTTTTTAACTCCCAACAAACGGCATACAATAAAATGTGACTCTGGTGATCCATAAAGTCAAACCATGAAAAATATTATTTTTTTAAATAATATTTAATATTTTAATATTTTTATTAAAAAAATGCATTCTAAATACTTTCTAATAAAAAATATTTATTTATTTTTTATTTAACTACAATTTCTCGCAAATAAAATAACACTATCAGTTGACCGGCACCGAACGCCATTTTGATTTGTTTACGTTTTGTCAGTCACTTTGACTACATTAAAATGGACTCAGATTCTCATTATTTAGTGGAAAAAGAACTTAAATCTAGTGACAAAGATGAAACTAACACTCGCTAAATCAAAAAAAAAAAATAAAAACATTCAAAACTGACCAAAAAACATTTTTTTCAACTTTTTCAAGAAAAAAGGTAGCCTCACGACACAGGCGCGCATAAGGCCAAACCCCTCACTTTTTTGACATTTTGTCAAAAAAGTGAGCGGCAGTGCAAAAAACACACTGTGCATTATGTCTTTTTTAATAAAAAAAAAAAAAAAACTTTTTTTCTACATTTTTTGCGTTTTTCTTAAAATTAAATTTTTTTATGTGAATAATTAAAGGAAAATATGCATATTTGAAAAAAAGTCACCAAACATTTATTTTTTGAAGAAATTGATTGATAACTGAATATTTCATTTCAGAAATATATGTAGATTAATAAAATGTCTGAAAAAATGTTTTTGTTTTTAATACTTGTTTTTTGTTTTATTGCTGTTTGTACACTTTAAAAAAAAATAATTTTGTTTTGTTAAATTCTTTTTTTTTAAAATATTATCAAGTTTCATTTTCACAAAATTAAGCTGCACAGTTTTAAAGCCTATTCAGAGTAGAAAAAAAATGATATATCACACATATATGGGCTATAAAGGAAACAAACAATATAGTCCAAAATGTAAGGACACCTGTTTGGTAATAAAAAATGGCCAAAAACCTGCCGTCGATTAAGAGTTAATATAGAAAAATGAATATTTTTTCTGAAATGAATATTTGGTTTTGTAATGTTTTATATTTTTGATATAAATGTATGGGGTCTGCAAAAGCCAATCTAATTTTTTTCCATATTATATATATATATATCTATATATATATGTATATATATATATATATGTATATATATATATATATATATATATATATATATATATATATACAGCTCTATTATTTTTCTTTTTTTTTTAGAAAATTAGTCAGGATCCTTATGACATAAGAAAAGATCATTTGTCACCACCTGTCAGCACCAGGGGACTCAGTGACAGTGACATGTCTGAACTGGACTTTGACGACAGTATAGGTGTTGTGCCAGGTATAATTTTCACAATAATTGAGCACAAATAAATTTATTGGATTGACAATTTGTCATCTTTAAACAAACATCTAATTTTAAATTCCGATGTTGAGAAAATAATATATTCATATTGAAACAAATTCTTTTCATCCTTGTTTATTCTTGTCTTAAAATAAGTTGAATTCTTGATAATTGCTGCCATGAATAAAATAAATGGGGCTGTTAAGTATTGTTCTGTGCCTTTAAATAGGGTCGTGAGATATTATTTTTTATTTTTCCAAATAAACTGATACATGTATACAAGTTGAATTTATTTATTTTGTTCTTTGGCTGGTATTGAGGTTGAGAGCACAACTAGTGTTTTGCAATGGGGGGGGGGGGGGCTCCTTCAGTGACACCAGTAACTTTTGGTCTCCATCATCCTCCATTGTAGCTATGGATTATTATAGGGACACAGAAAGTGTGCAATATAATGGTCTCATAATCATCTTCATTTAAAAAAGAGATTGGGCAGATTATTTTATCACAGAACTGTACAAAAAAAATATTTATAATCAGTGGGCTTTTTGTTTAAAGCAGATATAGGTTTCATATTTTGTAGCTTTGCTGATTATACAGACCTGCTTATGTAAAATTAACTATCTTTCTACATCAAAGTAAAAAATGTATGATAAAAGTTTAATACAAGTAGTCCAAGAAATTTGTTGATGTCTTCAGTGAGAAATTGGTACATTTTTATAAATGTTATTTAGAACCAGTAAACCATTCTTTTAAAACAAATATACATATGACTTGTCTGAATTATATTGTGTCATTGTCTATGTCACTTTTTTTAGTTGTCTATATACTTCCCAACTTGCTGCTCATTATACTCTCAGTTAAGCCAATAAAGAAAAAAAAATGTTTCATTCACCTCTGTGGAGCACATGTAGCTGAACTGCTCATTTCACTTAGGTGGCAGTAGTTCTCGGGGGGACGGCACTGCTAGCGTGAGTTCATTAGGAAGCTCCTGCAGTCCCACCACCATGGGTTCAGAGGACTTGTCTGACACAAGTAGTGCCCGACAGGATGGGGACTCATCCACCGCAACTTCCACAACACACAGAAGTCGTAGCAGCACAGGTATATATGTTTACAGCCAAAGCAGTTGGGCTGAAAAAAAAAACAAATCGTTTGCCTTCCCCTCCAGTGTGTGTCTATATATTTAGCCCTGAGCCTTTTAAATGCACTGCCTGGTGAGTCTTCTGCAGACTGTCTGTGTTGCTCTTTTGCCTCTGAACTTTTTTAGTAGACTTTCACTGAAATCACTTTTTTTGGATGTGACCTTTGTATGATATAATTTCTGTTTGTGTGTGCTAGTATTAACCTTGCGAGAAAAACCTTGTGCAGTGATATGTAGACTCTTGTCATGTGTGCATCCAACCTTGATGATGAATTTTATTTGTTACATAGTCAGGCTAGTCAGCATTAGTGCACATAATTATCACCAAATACCAACAAGCACTTTAATCTTTAACCCTTACCTCTAACCTACATTTATCCTTTTTTTAAGCATTAGTCATGTTACTTTTACTGTTCAACTTGCCTAATTCACTAGTTTGTACCATTCTTTCTTTTTCGATTTTCTAGTGAATTTAAAAGCAATATTGGTAAACTTTTCAGCTTTAAATGATAATCTTTTCATTTTCATTTACTTATAGTGATTAAAATTCTGAAGAGAAAAAATAACATTTTTTTCCTTTGTAGCACTTTTTTTAAGTAAAAAAACAAAATACTTGTCCCATTGTAATTAGAAAAAAAAGGGCATGAAAATGGTATTTAATTTTTATTTTTCCCTTAAAAAGACTAATAGAATTTTGAGAAAAGGAATCAAATTGATTTTTTTTATTTCAATTTAATGACTTTTATAAAAAAATAATAATTCTAACAAAAAATCAGTAAAATAATGTAACTGCTGGCTTTAGAATACATTTTTTTTTGGTTTTCATTCCTCTATGTAGTTTGGTGGGTATAAAGCCATTTTATATATCTGTGACAAATCATCATAATTTTGTTTATTGACTGTTAATTTCAATATGAGATGCAGTTCTATAACTGAATGTATGTTCCTTTTTTTTTTTGACTAAATGTCTACAAATCTCTACAAATGTTACAAAAGCAACTTCACAATGATATAAAGCTAGAAAAGGTCTTGTGTATTTCAGGACTTTCTCTGTTAAAATTTGATACACATGTTGAATTTGCAACCAGAATGATGTTAAAGTACACTTCTTATGTTTATTCTTCAAGACTCCATCTGAACCTAATTCAAACAATTATTGCTCTTCTTCTGCCAGGGATAAACATTCTGGGGTGTATCTTGTATTTATTTTTAATGGATTTCTTTTTCATTAAATTTTTTTTTTAAATCAGGAAAATATTTTTTTTCAGGCACTCTTGTAATTTCTCTAAATGCTGTTTTGTTCATCTCAGAGTAACGTCAGATTTACCATCTGAGCATTTTATAAACTCATGAATAAGTTCACCATCTCTCTTTAGCCACATATTTCATTTTGCCATGGTAGGATCAACTTGATAACACTGGTCTGCGTTTGAAAATTTTTTTCTGAGGTCTGACTTTTTAAAATGTTTCTTCATCAATTTTTATTGCTGATTTCAAATATGTAACTGGTTTTTTTCAATCAGTTCAAGTTTTTATTCTATATTAAAGTAAAAAATACTGTTGTAATGTAAATTGAAGAATACATGTATAAAAAAATTAAGTTACTGTGGAAGAAATGGCTTTTTCAAAGATTTTCGTCGGTGATCTGCATCTGAATCATTTCTTTTGAGGCACCAGCAGTTTTTAATTAGGCCAAGTTTGAGGTGGAAGCAAAATTTTCTGAGTGTTGACAAGTGCATTCGAAAGAACATTATAGGAACCTGGTTTCAGATGAGGCCTTGCTGGCCAATTGTGTTTTATGTAGTGCTGTCTGCCCTGCTGTCCTGTAAACAGAGGAAACATGAGTACTTTGTGTAGCTACCTTGTAGACCCAGCACTAGCGCTTTAACTTTAACATCCCCACATACCATCCAATTGTGATCTTATATTGGATACTTTACATGATGTTTATTTTTTCTGTTTATACCACCTAGATTTGTCATACAAAAATAGCAATCAGTAGTGTGATCCTTTCCTTCCCTCCAAACCATTGACAATTCACAAGGAAGAGATGGTTGCTTCCTCTTGCTCTAACGTCGTAGACTGTAGACCCTTCACACATATATGTGGGGTGCAAAGGGTTTGTCCTGATCGTCAAGTTTCACACCAAAATAAGCATGATGTGGTACATGTAGTTTTTCTTAACAAAATTTGTGATCGGCGACTGAATCACTTGTTGCTTTCCTTGCTTGTAAATAAAATGTACAAGATGCTCCTTAAAAAAAGTAGATGGCAAAATTTTACATTCAAATTAATATAAATTATCAACTAACAAGATTATAAATATATTTTTATATTAGTTAATAACCTGAAGCTTCACATTCAATGAATAATCCAAATAAATTGAAACTGCTCACTATCTCTTATGACAACAAATAAGACCAAGATAAACAAAAGTATTTGCTTTATTTTTAGCTATTTTATAAATTGCTAAAATTATAAAAACGGGAATTCTATCGGTTGTTTCCTCAATTACTGCCAAGTACTGTAGAATGCAGCATTTTAGAAATTCAAGTAGAATAAAAACTTGTCCTGATTGTAAAAAAACCAGTTACATATTTGAAATCAGCGGAAAAATAGAACTAGAAAAATTGTAAAAAACTCAGACCTCAAAAATCATGCAGACCAGTGTAATACATCTGCTAAGTATGTCAATTTACAAAACCTTTTCCAGTCATGTTAACAAATTAAACAGCTCAAATCTATCATTAAGTGAGAATTGTAGTTCATGTCTAAGTATAAAAAATCCATTCCATACTATTTCCCCTCGAGATAGCCAACTAACATCAGTATGAGGAAAAGTGTTACTACTGCCTATTGTGACATTTGTTGTGCAATCAAGGGACAGCAGCCCGTATGTGATTTTCACTCTTTCATCCAAAGCTTTCTGTAGATCAGCAGGAATATCACTTGTTGCTAAAATATTTCTGTGCATGCAACAATGTTTGGATATGAATTAGGGACAACATTCTGAATTCTTACAAGGAGTGCTTTATTAATTCCAATTATATATTTATTCTCCATCAGCACTTATTCCAATCAATTTTGCTTTCTTGCATTAATGTATTCACAGCACTAAAGATATCTTCTCCTGTTGTATAAAAAATCATCATGAATTTCTTTCAGACATTTCCATCACCATCATTTGATTATCCATAGCCAATGTTCAAGACAATAATGTATACAATATGTATGCGTGTATGTGGATTTTCCCCTTAACGCCTACCCCCACTGGTATGCATGCCACACTTTGGGAAACACTAATGTAAACTAAAGCTTAGTGATTTGATTAAATATCTAGCAGAAAAAACAATTTTCTTTGTCCCAAAGCAAATTTAAATTTCAGATTTGTGGTTGAAATTATATCACTTTAAAAACAAGGATGAAATACAGATGAGTCAAGCATTCTGTTCTGTTACCGGTTGATTTCATAACTCATGAATTATTACATTAGTAGTAACAAAATGCAGTTTATTATCAAAGGATTAAAGAAAATTAAAAAAAATATATTTCACTTTAAAGCAGTATCAGAGTTAAATAAATGGATCTTTTTCTTTGTAATCAATAATTGATATTTAGCCAACTACCATCTGTTTTATGAGTGAATTGAATAGTAACTTTACCAGTTGTGTTTGATAGATTATGATTATACACTTTGTGCTTATAATTCTGTAAAAGCTTGTCATAATGTTCAATAGATTGGCTTAATGTGTAACCTTTTAGTTACCTTTTAACTATTTTCAGCATGTCTCTAAGTATTCTACATAAAAAAAAATTATAATAGGCATCAATTTAATTATTGTGGAGTGATAGTATATGTAAATATTTAATAGCAGTACTTGCATATATTTTAAAATGATATAGTTTTAAATATCTTTTGTTGGATTCATTTTTTACTATGGGATTTAGAGATTTTTATTAAGGTATTTTTTTTTTTATAAAATAGAATGGCAAGGACCATATTTCTTTTCAATAAAACCTGAATAAAAATGAAAAAATTGAAATGGGTTAGAATGGGACATAGGCTTAATTGTATAATAAAAGCCTAATCATTTTTTAATAGAATGTTTTTAGAATTTGCTGCTGTAAAATAAAAATTAGTTTAAATTTGAAAATAAAACAAACTCAAAATCAAGTACATGTACTGTAAAAAAATATTTGTCTCATTTTAATTATTTTTTTATATAAACTTCAATCAA
The DNA here is from genome assembly GCA_021962125.1 of Bulinus truncatus. Lineage (NCBI taxonomy): Eukaryota > Metazoa > Mollusca > Gastropoda > Planorbidae > Bulinus > Bulinus truncatus. Next base: position 1,495,828 of record JAGDYQ010000116.1, read on the forward strand.
TATTCTTAATATATATAGTATACATCTTTTTTTTATTAGTAGTATAAAGGACAGTTTGGTCATCTCATATTTGATAGTTCCTACTGAAAACATATTGATAGTTTTGTCTAATTAAAAATATTTAAAAAATTAAAAAAATATTTTTTTAGTAAATGTTTTTTATCAATTTTTTTTTTTTTTTAAATTAGTATATGTAATAGAAATAGAATATGAGTGAATTTAAAAGATGCAGTAGGTAAAAGTATGAGGTAAAAGTAGTTGTGCCTGAAATGTTTGTAGACAATGACACAATATTAGCTACTTCATGCTGTATTTTTGTATTGCTTTGATATGATATTTATAATACATTTTAAAAATAAATTAAGGATGAATCCCATCTAGCTTAAATTGATTTAACTGACTTTTTAAAAAAACTTGTTTCTAAGCTCTTTATTTTCAGTGGTCTAATAAAAATAATACTGAGAAACAGTATGAAGTATTTTAAAAGAGTGATTATCATCTCAACATTCTATAAGGCCTGTATCGATATCACATTAAAATTGCTCAATATAATCTTTCTTTCTTTCATATCACAGTTGTTGCCAGAGATGATCTTGGCACACGTCAGCGGCACCAGTCTGCAGCTGACAAGCTGGAAGTGCCAGACCTCGGTGGGATCGGCCAGCGGTCAAGGTCACCATCTCGGGAAGGGTCAGCTAAAAGCTCTAGATCAAGGTCAAGGTCACCTGGTCACATGCACCTTATAGACGCCTCCAGGTCACTTTCTCCTCCAGATATGAGGTACTAGCTAATTAAAATAATAGTTTTAAAAAATAAATAATTACAAAGCTTACGAGAATATGTCATGTAAAGGTTCATTAATTTCCAATTAAAAATCAATTCAGATAATTTTTTTTCTTTCTGAATATTTTCTTTTTGCTGTAACAAAAATAATACATAAAAGAATGCATAGATGTTGTGCAAGAAAAGCTAATAAATGAATTATTTTTATTTTGTACACAAAATAAAATATTAAAATTAGTATAGTAAAATTACATTTCTTTTCATTTCACTGCTATCTACCTAAATTTTCATGGTTGTCTTCTAAAAATTCCATGGTTTTCTTCTCCGCAAGGCAACTTGGCACATCACCCAGGTCATTTCAGCCTCCTTCATCAAGATCACTGGGTGGGACACCTTCCAGCACTCCTTCACCCAAGAAAAGGCAGCTTCCAGCTATACCTCTTGAAGCCCAGAAAGCAAGCAGGGATAGAGGTTACACGGAAATATTCTTTTTTTTAACCACCAGTTTTACTTCTTTTTTTAAACCTTTTGTTTTTTTTATCGTATTGTTTCAGGTGAATTTTAAAAAAGACAAAAGTTTTATATAATATTATCCTTTCCCAGAAAATATTAACCCCTTTAAGTTTTCTGTTATATTTTCCCCCTTACTTGCAAGGGTGACAAGTGATCATACTGTACTAATAATGACTGCAATCTTTCAAAGTGTTTTTTTTTACCTTTAATGAAATGTTCCTTATAGAAAAACTGTCAAAAGGGAAAGGGGCATTTAGTACCACAAAAATGTCTGACCTCTACTTCACTTGCTTCATTGCTTCATGAACCATTAGGTTTCAAAAATATATTAATAGAGTAGCAATATTTGCAGTTAGAATGAGATGGTCTATTGAATCTTTGAATATAGTCACACACATCTGTACAATGAGTACCGTACTAATGTATAAGTAATATTATAAGTAATAAATCTGATTATCAAAATTTGTGTTCATTAATCTATTCTGTTTATTTTAGTTCTATAAACTGGAATTGAGAATCCAATCAGAATCTTTTATTTAGAGTAGAATCAGTAATTGTTTCTGAATCTGTAACAATCTTAGCTTCAGACCATCATTGATAATATCTTAGTTTATCTTTACTCACCTTTTTTTCTGAAATTTCTAATAATTGCCTTTTTTTCAGTGACTCAAGACCTAGAAGAAAGAGCTAGAATAATGAAGATGAAAATGAAGCTGGCACAGCAGGGGCAAGGGACACCTGTCATGCATCCAGAAGGGGATTCAAGAAGCACAAGACGCCGGGATCGCCATGGGGACATAGGAGAAAGGTCTCACGATCGTAGCATCTCACATGACAGGGTGGAGAGGATGCGGGAAAGAGCTTTGGAAAGAAATTATGAGAGAGGGAGAGACACTGAGAGGGGACATCATCGCTCAAGAAGACATAAAGGTATACATTGACAATCACATGTTTATCAGATTTGTTTATGCAAGAGATATGGCATACATTTACTTCTTTCTTTTGCTGGAGACTTTTTTCAAAAGTGTTAAAGTTTAATAGTTTTTTATTGCTTGATAGAAGATCATGATGTAAGTCTCATTGACTGAACATGTGACAGACAAAAGCTATGGTTTCTGAGATTTATACTTCATGTTAGTCGCATTATAACTGCTGAGTCCATGTTAATATCACTGTAAAATTTAAAAATAAATGTATTGTATCTGACTGGATTTTAGTGCAGACTAAGTATTTTTTGGAAAAGTCTTTAAACTTTGCTTTCCATAATTTATTCTATTTGATAAAATATTTTTTTTAGTTTTAAACCCTTAATATTCTCTTCAGTTATGATGCAGCAAAAGGGTTAAAAAAGTTTAGTATTCAATTTTCTGTCTACCGTGTGTCAACTGGTACTGCCTAATGTGTGTCAACTGGTACTGTCTAATGTGTGTCAACTGGTACTGTCTAATGTGTGTCGGGTATCGTCTTATGTGTGTCAGGTACCGTCTTATGTGTGTCAGGTACTGTCTAATGTGTGTCAACAGGTACTGTCTGTCTAATGTGTGTCAGGTACTGTCTAATGTGTGGCAACTGGTACTGTCTAATATGTGGCAACTGGTACTGTCTAATGTGTGTCAGGTACTATCTAATATGTGTCAACTGGTACTGCCTAATGTGTGTCAACTGGTATTGCCTAATGTGTGTCAACTGGTACTGTCTAATGTGTGTCAGGTACCATCTTATGTGTGTCAGGTACCATCTAATATATGTCAACTGGTACTGTCTAATGTGTGTCAGGTACCATCTTATGTGTGTCAGGCACTATCTAATATGTGTCAACTGGTACTGTCTAATATGTGTCAACTGGTACTGTCTAATGTGTGTCAACTGGTACTGTCTAATGTGTGTCAGGTACTATCTAATATGTGTCAACTGGTACTGCCTAATGTATGTCAACTGGTATTGCCTAATGTGTGTCAACTGGTACTGTCTAATGTGTGTCAGGTACCATCTTATGTGTGTCAGGTACTATCTAATATGTGTCAACTGGTACTGCCTAGTGTGTGTCAACTGGTACTGCCTAATGTGTGTCAACTGGTACTATCTAATATGTGTCAACTGGTACTGCCTAATGTATGTCAACTGGTATTGCCTAATGTGTGTCAACTGGTACTGTCTAATGTGTGTCAGGTACCATCTTATGTGTGTCAGGTACTATCTAATATGTGTCAACTGGTATTGCCTAGTGTGTGTCAACTGGTACTGCCTAATGTGTGTCAACTGGTACTGCCTAGTGTGTGTCAACTGGTACTGCCTAATGTGTGTCAACTGGTACTGCCTAATGTGTGTCAACTGGTACTGTCTAATGTGTGTCAACAGGTACTATCTAATGTGTGTCAACTGATACTGTCTAATGTGTGTCAACTGGTACTGTCTAATGTGTGTCAACTGGTACTGTCTAATGTGTGTCAGGTACTGTCTAATGTGTGTCAACTGGTACTGTCTAATGTGTGTCAACTGGTACTGCCTAATGTGTGTCAACTGGTACTGCCTAATGTGTGTCAACTAGTACTGCCTAATGTGTGTCAACTGGTACTGTCTAATGTGTGTCAACTGGTACTGTCTAATGTGTGTCAACTGGTACTGTCTAATGTGTGTCAACTGGTACTGCAGTTTACTTTCTCTGACCTCATTTATTCTTCTTTATTTTTAAGAGTTCAGTCCAGACATGTCAGATGATGTTGCCAGTGATGTGTCAGAAACAAGTGACATGTCAGAAGTGAGCAAAGTTAGCACTATCAGTGTCCGCTCAACCCAGTCAGAAAGACCGAGAAGAAAGCTCAGGTAAGCAACAGTCTAGTCAACATGTGGATTCAATTTAGATAATCCTAAAATCGACTTGCATCCTAAAAATCTTTTCATATTTCTAAAAGATGTATTTATATTTTTTACAATTTGATTTTATTATTTTAATATTGTGATAAAATACTAACACATGAATGTTACATAATTAAGTAAAATATTTTTGAAAACAAGTATTTCATTTCATTGAATTAATTTAAATTGATATTGTTGACTTTATTTGTGGAAAAAAATTATTTTATTGCCTTTAGTGAATTTGCATCTAAAATGGAGAGCCGCACAACAATTCCTCAGAGGAGACAGCAGGCAGTCAGTAGAAGTTCTGCCAATGATGGTCAAGGCTTTGACCAGAATGATGGCAGTGTCTCAGACTCAGCTGTGACCACCAGCGTGACTGAGGGTAGGAAAAGACGACCCAGCATAGGTCACAAAATGGCAGCACTAGTAGGCCTGAATAGACGTAGTAGCAGTGCTTCACAGTTAGCAGGTGTATATACATATATCTACATAATAACACAGTTTCAATACATAATGATTAAAAAAAAAAATTTTTTTTAAATAAAAGAGGAAAAAATTCTGTAAAATTAATTAAATCTATTGTATGTGTCAATATTGCTAACATTTTTTTTAATAGGTACAACTCTTAATGTTATGTAGATATTTGTCTACAATAGCATTAGCAGCTTTTATTTTAATTTAGAAAAAATCAAAGGCAAATAAATTATTTACCAATGAATATTAAATCTGTTGATTCAATGGACTTCTTTGTAAGCTGTTAATTTATAAATTAAGATAAAATTTTAAATAAAGTCCCCCTCATTACAATGTTTCTCTAAATGAGATGAACATTTCTGTGTTTATTAGATAAATCCATAATTTTGTTGCATACTGTTATAACATACATCAAACAAAAAAATACCTTTTCTTGTGAACATTTATTTAAAACAAAATTCTGAGAAAGTAATTCTGGTATTCATTAGTGTCCATTGAATCAAAATACATTTGCATGTACTATTTTTTATATCTGGAATTTTATTTCGTTGTTGAACTTTTTATTTATTTCTTTTAAAAAAAAAAAAAAAAACTTGGCAATTTATATTTATTATTTCTTTATACAAATTTTGTCATTTTTAGAAACTTAGCTCTGGTGTTATTTGTTCACATAAACTCAATATTAGAATTTTACTTTTTGAATTTCTGAGAGATGTATTTTTATTTTTTACTATTTAATTTATTATTTTAATATTAGCTGTCTCATAGTTCACATACATTTCACTTATTTTAAACCTGTGTTCTGCAGTAAAATATAATCTACAAACAATAAACAAGTCATTATTTAAAAAAAAACAATTTTTTTAAATAATTTTTATCCTCACTTATGACAGATTATATATTAATTAATTTTTTAATGTAAATTTTGTACAAAAGCATGATTAGATTTTAATTTTTATACTCCATTTATAAAAAGATAACACACCTATTGAAAAAATAATAATTTTTATCCAGTTCATAATCTAGTTTCTAAATTGGTTACTAAACACTCTATCCATCTGCTATAGGTCCAATCCATAGTGAAGCAATCATTCTATCAGTTATTTTTTACTTTCTAATAGCTGATCCTTGTTTTGCATTCACAGGGGGAGGCAAAAAACGAAGTTCATTTCAACGGAGTGAAGAGATTGGCCCTGTCGATTTGAGAGGTGGAATGTCTAAACAGGCAAGCAAGGACTCAACAGATGGCAGTATAGGCAGTATAAGCAGTGATTCATCTAGTGTGTAAGTATGAGATGTTTCAACATATCTCTACATCTGGGACGAAGACCTACGTTTTACAATAACCAGTCGTTATTGATATAAATGATATAACTTTCTTTTACTTACAAGCCACATGCTAACGTACCTCTACTATGTAGACTACTTATAGTTTAACTACATTCGTTGATTCTTTTGTATGAATAACTATACTGATATTGTTTTACAACATTCAAACAAGCCAATATGTTTAAAGAGTAGATAATAAAACATTATATCACTATGCTGAGCAATTCAACAATTCAGTAGCAGTAGCTAGCTATTAAAAAAACTAGTTAATTAATGCGGAAACACGACGAGTCACAGAAAAGGAAAGATGGGGAAGGAGTGGGCAGGAGGGGTGACAAGACTAAAAAACATTTTCGTGTCAAGCGCTGACGTAATTTTAGGGTGCTCTGTTTTTTTTTAAAGCTGCCAACTGTGATATTTTATTACCAATTCTTTATTATTTTGATCAATCGAAAAGTCTATTTAAATATTAGAAATACTTTTTTTTTCTAGATTATTTTCTCAATTTTTATATAATTCAGGATAATTATAATATATTTTGTGGTGAGAAAGTTGGCAGGTAAAATATAATGTCTTCTAGTTGCCGCTCGCTCCATAGGTAACACTATACAACATATTCATGTGAGGTTTTTTTTGCTTTAGCTCAGCCAATGAAAGGTAAACATAAATATACAAGTGTAACCCGAATTCAGATCGGCAACATCTTTACGTTTTTGTCCTATTATCATTTGATTCTATGAGAAAAGGCAAAAATAGTGATATTATTAGAATATATATTGAATGTAAATTTTGTTGAGCAACTTAAACTGCCATAAATGCCCACTTTTTTTATTTGTTTTGCTCTGTTTTTCCTCTACTTTTGTAGTTGACCATAAGATTGTTGCCGCAGGCAACACTGGTAACATGAACACCTCATTCTGCTCTACATATATATTAACTTTGCTCATTAACTTAATATATTCCAAGGTTCAGTTCATGAATGGAATCATTGAAATTAGTTTTTTTTATATGTACAAGATATTTTTCCAAATAATTTTGGTTTATGTCTCAAAACATTGATTATGATTCCAGGCATAAACCATTTATGAATCAAATATCTCAAAATAAAAAAAGACCAAAGTTTTACTGCATGTGTTAACAAATATATATGTTTAGTTATAGAAAAAACTAAAATTTTACTTACTGTTACCTGATAACGTTGAAATAATATACTGTTAAAAATTAATAAAATATTATTTTCAATGCATATATTTTGAAATTTTAATCTATGGACTTCAAAAATGAAGTAGAAATAAATTTCATCCCACAATCCAAAATATCAGCATGAATTTTGTTTTTGAAATAAGAGAAATACAATTTAAGAATATAAATTAAGGGATTCAGCATAATTATCTTAAATTATTAGTATTGATTTGAAAATGGTAAGGTGTTAAGGAAATACTATTTTGCAAAGTTAAATGTCTATATTTTGAAATTAAGCTTTTGGTAGTGAGAGACTGAATCTTTAGCTTTCTATAAATAGTTGTGAATCTCTTATAAAAAGTCATGTAGTTCTATGTAAATTATGTATTTTTTAGTTAGCTTTCTTATTAATTGTATCTCAACGAATGTTTCTTTATTATTTCAAATGTCTGCATATTATTACTGATCATCATTTATATTCCTATAGGCTCTGGCTCCCAACTGGTATGAGGTTAGGCCCTGAAGGCCAGTTTGGTGAGTTTGTTGATGGTCTTGGTCCTTCCCAGCTTGTAGGTCGTCAAGTTTTGGGAGCACCTTGCCTTGGTGAAATCCAACTAGGTTTGTATGATCGTAAAGGTCATTTGGAAGTGGAGGTCATAAGAGCGAGAGGGCTTATGTCAAAACCTGGCGCCAGAGTTTTACCAGGTTAGTCATTTATGCTGTTGTATCTACTAATGAAAAATAAATAATTCTGAACTAAAAGACTTTAGAACTGATGCTGTTTAAAGTTTGAATGAAGAAGAGATAATTATAAAAGATTTTGTTAGGCATCAGAAGTGTTGCTATAAGGATAGCATTGTAAAGCAACAAGGCACTGGTTTAAATCCCAACAATGTTAATTATCTCAGCCACCTTATTTTTATCATGTAGCCCCATGATGCATTGCATCAGTATTGCAGACAGGTCACATGGGTTTTTTTTAATTTGATAGAAGGAACTGACTTAATGCAGACAGATAGTGTTTATAAGAACTAAATAAATTAAATGTCATTATAATTTAAATGCATCGGAATATCAAACAGCCTACAGACCATACTTGATGTGTAGGCTGTTTGCCCATGTCTTGTGTTGACAATGATAACTTATATTTGGACTCAAGGTTGGGCTATAAGCCCAGACTAGTAAGGTATAAACATCTCTCTTAGCTAAGGCATTTTGCAGTCTTCTTATCAGAGATATTTAACTTTCAACCATCGTAGCATTGACTTTTCGACCACCGGTGAGCGACAATTTTTTGGACGTTATAATTCTTTATATTTTTACTTTTGGTCAATTTTTTTTTTATGTTTTATTATATATGTGCAACGCCGACCCTGGGATACAGTGGCAAAGAAAAATAGATTTTTTATTTTTGTAAAAATGTGGTACTTGGTAAAATATTCCAAGTTTTATTTTGAAAAAAAGACATAATGCACTAGCAATTTTTGTCGCTGTGGCTCCCTTTTTTGACAAAATGTCAAAAAAGGGAGTGCTTCGCGCATATTTGAGGCCGGGCTGTTTGGTGACTAAGCATGATTTCTTGGGAAAAGTGAAATTTGGTGATTTTTTTAATATGGAAGGGGTGACAAAAGTAATCAACTTTTAAATAAGTATAATATCCTTAGAAAAACAAATAAATGGTGGAAAACTTTATTTTTTTATTCATTTAAATGTGTTTCCTGTCACTTATAATAATAATATAGAAATTTTAATGATCAATTTTTTCTTGTCTAACATTGTGTGAAAATTATATATCTTTTTTCACTCTAGAGGCATGAGTCCTTATTTTTTTTTCCAATTTCAATAGTATCATTTAAAGTTGAATAAAAAAAAAATTATCATAATTTTACGTCCAAATTTATTTATGTATTGTACAAATGAATAATGTTTATGTAAATAATAAAGATTTTGTTTAAATTCTTCATACCTTTTTTTTTATTCTTACCGTTTGTGATGTATTTGTATTTTTAGTTAAAAAAAAAATTAAAAAAAACATTTACACTATAATTTTACAAAATTGAAAATTTCTATTATATCAAAAGTTTTATATCATTAAATAGCTTATTCATTTCCAAATTTAACGACGTATAACTTCACTAGGTAGCTTATAACATAATGAAAAATGCCTAGTTTTACAAAACACCCTGAAATCAGCTTAAAAAAATGGCCGAAAATGAACAACAGTTGAGAGTTAATGTAACACTGGAAAACTCATCACATAGCATTTGATAAAGGGTTATAAACTTCTACTTGTAGTCTCATAATTGTCCACAAACATGATAAAGGTGAGAAAAATGCACTTCTGGCTGTTTGAACAAAAAAATAACAGAGTGACTTGTTTTTGAGTTATAATCGCACTGAAAGTATATTACTCTAGTTTTTGAGTTATAATAGTATTTCACTGCTCTCTTTTGAAAAATGATAATATCCATATTTTTAGTGGGTTTTTTTATTTGCTTTGAGATTTTAAAATTATTTCTTTAATTTAAAGAATTTGATCCATTCACAAAAGTTTCTTTCATCTTTCTGCAGCTCCCTATGTGAAGGTGTATCTCATTGAAGGCAAACATTGTGTAGAGAAGCAGAAAACAACAACAGCTAGACGCACACTAGATCCCCTGTATCAACAACAGTTATTTTTCAGTGAACCTTACCACAACAGAATATTGCAGGTATGTGTTGTCTCTATGAAACCTTCTTTAAAATACACACAAATGATATTTTTATGTTTATATAAATACATAAGTTTTTCCAAAGACGTAATTTCCCAGACTGATGACACTCTCAAAGTTGATAAATGCTGTCATGGCAATTAATACAGTTAGCAGTAGAGTGAGGGTTATGTGGTAAAAAGTTATTCATGCATAATAATTTTTTCTACTTCACTTTCAGTTTGTTTTTGTATGAGTATGTTTGCAAATCTTGTCTCTCAATTCATTTCTAATTTAGTGAGAAATCTCAAATTTGGCTCAAATATAGATTCTGCAAGACAATACTCTTTTTTAATCATTTTGAATTCATAAATTAACATCTTTTAGAATTAAGAAGCTAATTACAATTAAGTAATGTTTTTAATGGGAAAAAATGGCCATGAGATTATGATGTCAAAATAATTTTGAAAGTACAGTACCGATGTATATGAGTTCAAAATAAAGCTTTTTGTTTGTCTTATTTGGACTTGAAAAAAAGCTAAGGTGTGTAACAAATATTAGAAAGTTAAATTTTTTCAAAGCTAAAAAGCATAAAATAAAAATAAAAGTGGATAAATACAATATACAGTGGGTGATCGGTTAAAGAACAGTTCGGACAGCGAACAAATCAGACAACGAACACTTTCAGGAAAGATTTTTGTGTTCGGACAACAAAAATATTCGGATAATGAACAAAAACTAATTCTAACGAAAACCTCTCGGCTCTCAGAACACCCGACACCAGTCCTCATTTCGCCCTATGGATGTGCGCATGCGCTGACACGTCATCATTCATACTATGTAGCAGTGAGGCAGCACTGTACGATGCGTACGGTAGTGTGTGACGACACTTTGTCAATTGTGTACCATAGTTGGTTTCTGTCCTTGTAATTTTTTTATGTGCTTCTCTAAACGCCTTATAAAAAAACCCTGAAAATTTGACAATATTATGGGACCTAAAAAGAGTGGTGTCAAGAACTGTGCTCACCATAAAAACCAAGCAAGAGATTATAACTAAAGTAGTGAGTGGTCAAAAAATGACTGATGTTGCTAGGCAGTACGGCTTGAACACAACTCTAGCTAAAAAAGATATCAACAAGACTCAAGCCACTAAAGGAGTAATAAAAGTTACACATGAGTTACTCCATGAAAAAAATGGAGAGTTTTCTTTTAGTTTGGATAAATGAACTGGAGATGAAAAGAGATGTAACTAGTATGGCCATCATTCAAGAGAAGGCACGAGAAATTTTTGAGAAATTGAAAGAACAAACACCAGGTTCGTCTTCCGAAAATCTAGAATTCAAGACTACCACTGGCTGGTTTGCAAAGTTTAACAGGAGATCTGGCATTAAAGATCTTTTGAAGAAGTGTAAGGATGTCAGAGCAACAGTCTTAATATGGCACCAAACCAAGCTGATGTCAATAGGGTTGCTGATCTCTACAATGACATTGCTATCAATCATTTAAGGAAGGTCCTGATGGAGAGAGAAAAACAATCAACATTGGACATGTTCTTTAATGCCCAAAGAAAGGAAAAGGACTGATTATTAAGCAAGTCTATATTATGTATTATATTTTTAATAAATAAACTTACTAAGAAATTATAAATTTTTTTTAACTTAAATTTTTTGGATCTCCAGAAAGAATTAATCGAATTCCCTTTAGTAGATATGGTAAATCGGTGATTAGTTAACGAACAATTTTGATAGCGAACATAAATTTGGAGTGGATTATGTTAGTTAACTGATAACCCACCGTACTCGACTAAATATTTCTTTTCATTATTTGATAAAAAGAAATAGATAAATAATCTATGTATCTAGAAGGGTGCCTACACTTATATTTTTTGTAATGATAGTTTATATAAATATTTGTATGATCTAAAGAATTATTTTTGTACTTTTTAGTGCACTTTTTAAAGGCTTTTTATATTTTATATTTAATCTTTTTTACCAATTTAAAAATAAACTTTAACATTTAATTAAAATGTTCCCTAAAGACCAATGAACAGATATTTAGAATTGACCTGTTTCTGTAGGCACAGCATATTGAGGCTAGCACAATGCTTAGTTATCTATATGTCCCTAAATAATGTTGGGTACCCATTTTTTATAAGCTGGGTGGACAGGGGAACTTTGCCAGCACTTCATAGAGCAATCACTGAGGCTCAAACATTGCACAATCTGGTACATAGTGAAGCATTCTACCATCCTTCTCAAGTGTTCGTGCGGTAAAGTGCTCAACTGTTGACCTGAGGGTCCATGGTTTGATCTCCGGTGGGGACCAATGGATATTTCAGTTCATGGTTAAAGTCCCCACTATGTCTCCCATGATGTCTCCATGGCCATTGCACTATCGGATATGGTGGGGATGAAAGAAGCGCATTGCAACAACCGTCTCATTATTGGTTTATAGGATCTAAGAGATTTCATCTCATCCTTACAAGGGACTTCTCACACACCATTCTTCTCTATTACATTTAAGTATTCTGATGTTTTTTTAGACCTGATAATTCTACCACTTGTATCATGAATAGGATAACAGTGCTAGAAATAAATTTATATGTATATAAGGTCAACACAAATATTCTTATGGTCAATTTCATTGCATTTTTTTTTCTTCAGGTGACAGTGTGGGGAGACTATGGCAGGATGGACAAAAAAGTATTCATGGGTGTAGCTCAGATCTTACTGGATGACCTTGATCTGAGCAACATTGTAATTGGATGGTACAAGCTGTTTCCCACCTCTTCACTGTTTGGCCATCACTCATCAACAACAGGGCTATCACAAGTAGGACTTGGTTCTGCGACATCGCTGGAAACTCTGATGGGAAGGACATAGCCTCTGGCACAACCTTTCTGTAGAAATAGCCACTTGTTTTTTGTTTTTTTTTTTTGTTATATTTTCTAAAAAATTTCTCTTTAGCTTCAAAATACCCTTTAGAGTACTTGTCAAGGGAATTTTCATCTTAGATGTTTACCATTATGTATTTTTTTCATACTTTTGATATTAAAAATACATAAAACTGTACTTAAATACTAGCCAATGAAATTTAGAGGTCTGTGTTATTTTTTTCATATCTAAATATATAACTTTTTTGAGTCTCTCAGTCTCACCTGGTTGTTGGTGTTTTTTTTTTGAACAAGCAGACATTTTCAACACCAATTTTTTTATTTGATACCCAGCACTGACAGATATCTTTCTTCATTTTAAGAATGAGTAATTAATTTTTTGAGATTATTCTAAATTACAGTATAACATGTCTTAATTTCAAATGTATTTCTACAAAAGTGTCTTAATAATAGATTTTATTAAACATTTTTTTCTTATCCTGTAAAATTTTTATTTGTGGAAAAACATGTCTAGCTTTTTGGTGGCAGACAATTCTTATTTTGTTCAATTTTTTTTTATACAACTATCAGAATGGAGCAGAAGTGGTTAAACTAAAATTTTAATTTTGTAAAAATTGCATTTTATATTTTATATTGCACTTACTTAGCTTTGATAATTGGATAAGACACTAGAAAATGCAAATAGTACCAACATATTATTGTAATTAAGAAGTAAATTTTGCTTACCTCACTCAAATATGCATCTTAAATAATTTAAGTTCCTATACAATAACTTAACACAAGTTTCTTTTAACACAAATTAGATCACAAAGAAATTAAATTAAAAGCTATATATTTTTACAGGTTTTTTTTGTCTCATTTTAATCATATATATTTATTTTAGTCCAAATCCTTTTATAACGTAATAAATTTGAGTTTAAATGGATTATTTATTAACCAGCATGCTACAAATTTTGTGATTTACAGGAGAAACTGGAACGGTTTTATGACTTAGTTGCACTGTACACATTTTTTGAAGTATAGATTTTTTCCAATTGTTTTTAAGATGTGGATATTTAAACGAATTGTGAAATCTGAAAAAGCTGCAATTAATTAGATTTTTGCTTTATTATTATTTTTTACAAAATGTACTGTATTTTGATAGAAAGATAAAAATTGCTGAATTTGCCAAAATTTTTAAATTGGAGATTATTTTTGTATTAGATAAAATAAATAACATAGTCAGACAAATATCAGGTCTAAGTAATTCCACCTAGATGTTCTTTTATTCTGTGTAACATTTTTAAACCGTGATATTTATTGAACAGGATGGCTATATTGAAGCATAAGACTGATAAGACAACTACTGAAATCCAGTATACAATTTTAGGCTAAATATGATTGCTATATGCTTGTGAGAAAGAATTGATGGACCATCATTAAGATGACCTTAAGTTATTATACTGATATGAATACTCATCACATTCTATTCAGAGTAGAGGGAAAAAAGTAAAAAAAAACAACTGACAGATTTCTTAATAGAATTAAAGGTATTGGTTTCAGATCTTCAACGAATAACTTTTAAGAAGAAAGAAAACATAACATGAAGTATGTATTGAATTTTCTTACGAAAATTAAAGTATCATATATTCTAATGATCCTGCAATGAATGTTAATTTGGTTTCAGCCAGAATAAGTTTTCTTGTAGTTTTTATTTGTCTTGCCTTGACATGGGTAACTAAATGTAATTTTAACAAAAGTAGAAATTGGATTAATTTGGTAGGCTAAAACTATAGAAGTAATATTTCAACAAAGCTGGTATGTTTTAGTTCATTATTTTTGCTGTTGATATCAGAATGTACCTGTAAATTTATAATCATCAAGCAATAATAAGTTCTGTATATAGATTTATGTCCTTGTTTAATTTTGCTTTAGTATAAAGCTAAACTAAAAACTAGAAGTCTGCATTAACAAATAAATATTATTTGTTAATGATTTTAATTGATACTTAGAGACTAAACTTTGACTTATATACTTTAATGTTCTCAGCTCATTCATTATTACATTATTTAGCTTTTGAGACTTTTAAAATCTTATCTGTCACTTTATTCCGGTTAACTTAAGCAAAGTATAATTGCCCTGTTTCTTACTGTATAATGTAGATTTTAAAACTTTGCTTCATTGTTTTTTTTTTTTAATGTAAACTCCTTTCTAATACCCCCTTTTTAGTTTCAACTTTTTAGTTATGTCCAAAAAATGTTCAGTATTTCTTCTTTAATTATTTTTTAGATGTAAATTACTTAATTTGCTTCCAACTCAATCAACAAATTTTTAATTCTTATTATATCACTGTTTACACCAGTAACAATTTATTTAGTTGTTTTTTTTTTTTAGCATTTTACTTGAAATTTCTGCACAATAAACAGTTCATTTTATCACCTTTGCTACTAATTATTATGCTGAAATAAAGTTTTTAGAAAGATACAAATTTTAAGTCATAATTCATTTTTCAGTGGAAAAAAATTGAGAAAAAAGATTAATTTTAGTTGGAAACATTGACTATTGAAAAAAGGGAAATTAAGCTTATAAAAAATGGGTGTGTGTATCTATAAATATTTTGACAATTTTTTTAGTAGCAAAAGAGTTAACTGACATGCTAAAAAGACAAGCAATGGCACCTCTAAATTGTTTTTTTTTTTGTTGAATTACTTTTTCTTTTAATTTGACCTATAGAACTTGCAATTGTTAGTTAGACAGCAGTGACACTGTATATTGACTTTTTCACACATGTACTCTTTGATCAAGTACTATTTAAGTCATTGTAACTTCAATACAAGTCATTTGATCTTTGATACAAGTTATATAATAATCTTTGATACAAATCATGTACCAGCAAACAGGCTGTGATATGAACAAAAAACTGTAGAGAGGCAGCTTCTGTGTCAATTGGTTGGAGTTTGTTTCATAGGTTTTTTTTAAATTACTTATGATTTTGTTTGTTTGTTAATTTTTAAACATCTACAACCCATTTCTCCCCTCCTTCTTTTCTGTCACTGAAAGAGAATGAGCCATGCACATTGTTCTTGCTTGCGAAATTAAATTGTATTCAGTCTTGCATTTATGAACAACTGATGAGAAGAAATGTTTAACTTATAAAACATATCTTGATGTGTACCATCTGAGTGCATTTTGCTGTACTGTAAATAAGTATGACTGAGACCCAATTTTTTTTTAAAACCCATCATTTTTATTCTCCCTATAAATATAATTTTTATAGTTTGTTAAAATGACTATTGATAAGAATATAAATTAATCTTAATTTATGAACATTCAGACCAAAAGCTAGCCAGTAGTATGTACATCACTAGGTAGCTGAAGTTTTTTTAGTAGTTTTCCTCCATGTGAACATTGTCCATAGGTTTTTTAGTTAGGTTGCCCTTAATTATTGAGATTTTTATTGCTTTAATAAAAATGTTCAATTAGTTACTTTACACAAAAAAAAACTATTACTAATACATAGTACTATGTATAACAATCTGGCAGTGGTTGTTCAAACTCTGACTCAAACATAGTACAACTTAAATTGGTACTGTCCATCTAAATATTTGTAGTGGTTGTAGTAATAGAGCCTTTTTATTTAAATTCTAGTTAAAAAGTTAGCTTACATTCTTCATTTACTATTAAAATTTGCTTTTTCAAAAGAACAACTGAAAATATATTGTGATTAAATATTATTTGCAGTCACTGTATATTTTCCTTTTTTAGAAAAAAAATAATAAACAATCAAATGAAGATATGATTTGGAGAAAGTTTATCTATTAAATGAAAAGGGAAAATTTTCTATCATTTTGAGGAAAAGTATATAAACCTCTCAGTTTATTATTATTTGTTTCAATAATAAACTACACAATATAAATATATATTATATTTTGTGACATATACTTTTATAAAAAGAAAAAAACACACTTAGGAATATTTTTAACTTTTGTAAGAAGATTTAGCAATAACAAAATCTGATCAATACTTCCACTGTATATTTGTTTACTTTTTTTTTAACTTTAAATTCCATTCTTTTTCCACTTCCACCTCCCTTTTTTTTAAAATATAAAATTAGACCATTTGTGTTTTAAATGAACTTTTGTATATCAGAAAGATTTTTTTTTGAAAGTTACAATTAATCAACAGAAATATCAGCAATTTTAGCTTTCTGTGTCTAGTCATTTTTACATTTGTTGCTGTGGACATAAGCAGTGTCTGATTTGTCTTCATTATGGAAGTGCTGAAAGCTCTAAGTGATGTAAATTGACTTCTTAAAATTAATTCCTTGAAGTACATTAGTAGTCATTTATTATTGTTATACTTTCTTTATGACATGATAAATTTCTCTGGTGCCTAGTTATTTTCTTTTTAATTGTTTCTATGTATTTTTTATTTTTTTTATGACCAAGAATAAAGGTGGAGAATTTTAAAGAGACATGAATGTACATTCCAATCTTAGATGTACGTGTACACACTTTTTTTTAGATGCTTTTGCCTGTCTTTTAAGCCATAATACTAAATAATTGTGTATCCAAATATAATTAGTGACGATTAAGTATTTTTTTAGCTGGACATAGTTTTAATATGTTTATAAAATTGCTATATCTATTCATTTTGTTTTCCAGGTTAGTTTATTTGTAAATACACATTTCAGCCTCCTTAATCCTTCTGCAGGTGTAATCTAAATGTCTTACATCTCACTGTGGTTTAATTAAACATAACAATCCTGGACATTTTTTAAAATATATATAAATATTAATTTATAGATAAATAAATATATATATATATATATATATATATATATATATATAAATTCAGTGTTTTTAGAAGCTAAAGAATTTATTCTTACAATATTTTTTTTAAAACAATATTCTTTTTAACATTTATTACATTTACTATTTCTTGTATTTAGTTATACATTAACCAATAGCATGTGTATTATTATTACTATTACATTATTATGATGTCTTTTTTATAATATGTGATTTTTGTATGTACGTATTTACACAATAACTGATAGTAATTAATTTTTGACAATCTGTTTTTTTTTTAAATACATGTACTAGTGTACTTGTGAAATTTTAAAAACTTTACCAATGTAGATAAGACGGTAAAAGGGACTTAACATATTTTGTTTTCTAAACTTCTATAGAAAAAAACATTTCTGTTTACTTTTACAAAATTTTCTTCACTCTTTCAAAGTTTTTTTTTTATATAACATAATTTTTTATTTTTTTTAAATTTAAACAAAAACTACAAATAGGTACAACCTTTTGAATATGACTAATGAAATAAGTAAATAACTTTTAGTGCAGATATTAATGTTGTCCTGTAAAAAATTATGTCAAGCATAATATTTTGTACTTAAATTTAGACCACATCTTTAGTTACTTCCCCCTGCCTCTTTATCCCCCCCCCCCCATCCCCACTTCTAAACAATAACATTTTATGCCTCTGGTGAAAGCTGTCCTATTTTGTTTGTTTTTACAAACATAATCATTTTTTTTTAACTGGTAACATTTTGACTTTTTTTATATTATGCAATTTTTTTCATGACTTTAAAAGAGTTATTATGAATTCAACAATGATGTATCATAGCATATGTGTATAAGTGACAATCTTCCTTAGTCCACACTCAATCTTGTTAGTTATCTGGAACAATTTTTGATTGAACTTTGAGAAATTTCCTGAGAAAGATAAGTATGAGAGATGTTTCAGTGCATGAGCTTTATTTTTTTTTCTATAATAGAAAATCGTGTGGTTAAAATATTTTTCTCTGTGTTTAACTTATTTATTTGGCCTTAATTATCAATTATTCATTTGAAAATATTTTAAAATGATTACCGGTAGCAAAGAGCCTTGACATTAATGAACAGAGCTTTAATCCAGAGACTCTGATCAGCACAATGCAATGAACGACTTAAATAGTTCACATTTATTAGCTCAGCACTAGTTCATGGGTCGATCAAGGGGTAGTTATATGATAAAGAATGGAATGTGTCATTCTATTCTGAGGTTTGAATACACATAAGTAAGTATATTTAAGTAAGTATATTTGTTTTCATGGCTCAGCCAGTAAAGCCTGGTTTAATTGTGAGAATAAGATGCTGAGATTTAAACTGGCAACACAGTTTTGTAATTTGTGTAGTAAAGTTTAGCCATCATTTTAGCTGTCCAGTCTGGCTGTCATTCATGCTGAAATCTCAGCTGTTTATTTAACTTCTTGGCATTTTCTTTTCTACTGTTTTTTTTTGTTCTTACTTTTTGTGCAAGATTTTTGTTTTCTTTCACGCACACACAAATAATCAAAGTGTTATGAAAATCCACTTGTGAACTATTAGCTCTGTGATAAATTTACCCTTTGTTATTGTTGTTTTTTTTTTGTTTCTTTTTAAACAACTGGAATTCAGCTGTGTACATAAAATGCATGTAGGCTAATCATAATTATAAATGTGGCCAACATGGAAAACATACTTTTTACTCAGAGCATTGTCAAAAATGTAACATTTTAGTAAATAATTCCTGCACAGTTGTTTTTTTTTTTTTCTTATTGTGAATTTGTTTTAAAAAGAGCCAAACAGAAATTGAAAATTACTTTTTTAATATTTACACTCACTACACAAGACTGGACTCTAAAAAAAATAAAATAGTTGATCTATTTCAAAGCTAATTGTTGTTTCCTATCTTGTTAAAAAAAAATGCAAAATTTCTGTGGTCTTGTTAAGTTGATATATTTGAACTTAATTTTTCCTTTTACTTAAAACCATCTGTAAAAAATTTTTTTTAGTTAATTAGTTACAAAAATTGAATTTTTTTTTTAGTATACTAGAACTATTTTTGAATGTTGAATGTTTTTTTTTTTATAGCTCAGTGTTACTGAGTTTTTTTTAAAATGAGAAATGGATTTATATTTTAGCCTACATGTTTTTGTTTGGAAGAAGTAGAAGACAGATAACAGTTGATGTTTTTTTATTATTTGAACTTTTTCATAAGATCCACTCAGTGGTGTACATTTTGATTGGGAGAAATTGATGATTTGTTTAATTACTTTCAGTGATGACTCATTGACATATTTTATCATCATCATTTTATTAATCACCCCCTTCTTTTTTTTCTGTTTGTTTATTTAGTATTTTGAAATTTGATCCTGTCTACCGATTACAATACATGACTGGATGAAATCCTTATTCTTCTGTTGTTTATTGTTTACTGATATTTTTTTTTGTTTCACAGTAGCAATTAATGTACATGTAGAAGGTAACATACTAAACGAGGGTTTTTTTTTTAAATTAATGCAATGAATGAATTTGGAAAAAATACTAGTCAAGAATATTTAATTTACTTAGACACCAATGGCTTCTTCAGAATTTTTTTGTGGATTAAATAAAAGTGCAAAATTTTAGATTCACATTTGGGATACATATTTTTTGGTTACCATAATCTATTAAAAAAGTTTGGCTAATAAGTTAGAAGGCCCATTACTTCAGAATGAAATTTAGAAATCTAAAAAATGCTAATTTATTTGAAATATTGTGTGTGCAAAGTATCAGTTCCAGCTCAACAGTTAGATTTCTATTCAATTGATTCAGCTAATGAAACCTTATTAAATAATAATAAAAAAAATATTTAGAGAAAGAATTTTTTTTTAATAAAAGTTGTATCTTTCAAACCAATAATTACAAAATACAAGAAGAATCTGTTTTCTCTACAACAGCTCTGACCAAACTTTGCTGCAGTACAGGGTAAAGTTTCTGACAGTTTTCAATGCATTGGTGCATGCCCTGAAACAATGCAAAAATTAACACTATAAATTTACATATTTATTTTCTTTCAGAATATGTTTTAAAATGATTTCAGTTGATGAAGCCTAAAATATAAAATTTAAAATTAACTTTAGTGTACTCTAATGAGATACATAAAATGCATAATCTCACTTGCTGTCTGTCTGTGTGTATATATATGTAAAGCTATAAATAGCTCATTAGTAGTAAAAGAAAATTCCCATTGAACTGAATGTTGTTGCAAAAATAAATTATTGGCTATACGAATATTCTCATTAAAAGTTGATTATTTTTTGTATACAGTATATATATAATCTACATAACTCTTTTGATGTGTGTCTTTATTGAAGATAGGATTTTATTGATTTCAATTCAACTATTTACGTTTGTAATTATTTTTATTTGATTTATTTATTTATTTTTGCTTGTCGCGCAGGCTGCTCAGCTATGTGATAGTTAAATGCATGAATTTTGTTTTAAAATGTTAAAATTTAAAATGCTATAAATGGATGAAACAGGAAACAGCTAAATATACAAGTATATGCAAATTGCCTAAAATAAAAACTACATGAAGCAAACATAGAGAACAAACCTATATATAACATTAAAGAGCATGTGGAGAAAATATGCCTTCATTAAATTAATGGATGAGAATAACTCCGGACCTGGTTTCTCAGAGGACAAAACAATTAGTAATGGTAAGGGATTGAAAACAGGAAAAGATAAATATCAGCCATTTGCACACAAAATCAACAACACACTTCAGTCATAAAACATTTCTGATAATCACCAGGAATTAGTGTTGAGAATGGAAGTTGCAGCACATTTGTTAAACAAGCTTTATAATAATGCACAAATTAGAAATATTTATCACTTGTGAAGAACTTACAACAAAAATAAAACAACATCACCCTCACCTTAGTACAAGTGATGAAATAGTGTTATTCACCACCTGCACTTGCACACCCACGCAATGACATTCAACCTCAGTTTTGGCTGTAAAACGATACAAACAGGGTGGGTGGGACTACTATAAAAGGAACTGTGATGTGATTCATGAAGGGACAGAATGGACAGAAGAAGTGGAGAACCTCAGGTCTGTTGATGCAGCGAGTTTGTTATTGACACATCGCCAGTGATAACACGTAGACTCGTTCAACTGGATTAGTTGTATGCATAATAGACATTATTTTGTTTTCGCCTGGACTTATTATAACCTGTACATTGTAGACTGTGAATAAATCTTATTATTCAACTAACGAACCCATGTGTCCTTTAGTGCCTAACTAGAGAGAGTTTGGAAAGATGTAACACTATGTAAAATTCTTCCTGATAAGAAATTGAGTAAAACAAAGAAAGCGACAAATAAATTCAAAAATTATGGTAAAACATGAAGCTATACTCCACCTTAGTTATAAAGTCAAACAACAGCTGTCCATCAGAAGTTAGAGCAGAAACCTGATTCAAAGACGGTAGGAAAGCCACAGTCATTGTTCCAGCATTCTTTGCAGACTTTCCCTGTAAACAAATATTTATTTCTTTAGTTAGGGTGTTACAATGTTTCTTCATTCTACAATTTTAAAACAACACTTTAAAATCATGAAATGACAATTCAAACAAAAATATATTAAAAAATGTCACTCTTTTAAAAATAATGTGGTCCTAATTAACGGTTATTTTATATTGTTATTATGCTCATCATAAGTCAAATTAGATCTACTGAAGACCTGAATCAAAGACTTTCCAATTTTAACACTATAATTCTGTAGCTTTTTAGAAATTAATTATAACTGATTAATCAATAATTTTTATAGAGAAAAAATAATAAAAATACCTATTAAATTTAAACTGCTTTTTCAATAAAGAAAAAAAAATCTATTTAACAGAAGAAAATTTTTTTAATAGAATTTGATTTAATGACAATGCATAACTTGTCAATTTTTATCTCTGTTATCACATTTGATATAATGTGATCTAATGATGATTCGTAACTTGTCAAACTTAATCTCCAATATCAATTGTTATAGAAAAACCTAAATGTCTTTCAAATCAACTCTGACTCCTATACAGATTTTTCTTCAAGCTGCTAAAAAAAATCTTTTAGGAAAACACAAGAGTTCAATAATTTTAAATGCATATTGTTTTGAACAAGGCCTTTCTTCCCTTTCCTATCATTAACCTCAATTTTTAAAAAAAAAGATCAGTAAACCAAAAATAATTGATCCACTGTTAGCCAAAATGTTCTGAAGGTTAAAAATAATGTTTACATATAAAGGAGGAAAATTAAAAGAGATGGTAAAAAAAATTGTTAATAGAACTATGGGCTGAATGTTTATAGTATTTATTGGTATGAAGTGTATAAAGTGATAGTTGAAATAGAACTATGGGCTTAATGTATTTGTTGGTATGACGTGTAAAAAGTGATCGTTTTTGAAAACCTGATATATGCGTTTAAATGTGCTCAATGTTATTTTTTTAATATTGTAAAGAACTAAAACTAGAAAACAAAATTTTAACAGTTTTATTCACTTTTCTTCCAAATACCAAAAAGTTTTTTGGGATTTAAAGTAAAAGGAAATACAACACATATCAAAGTAATGATTCTAAAAAAATATGAAAGCCATTTAAATTTGATTCCTTTTCTTCCTTAGTTATAACATTATAATGTTGTTTAATAACATAAACTAAGGGTATACAAGGAAGACACACTTTTTTTTCAACTTTTTAAAGCAAAAAAAAATAATTTTTTTTTCATTGAGTTTATAAGAAAAAAAATTAAATTAAAAAAAAAACACACATTCCAACATAAAAATATCAGCATAAATTTATTTAATACCAAGGTGTCTGGAATGTAAGTTTGACGTCCCACATATGATGAATGCTGTAGTGACAGTCCAGATATTGTATACACATTAAATTGATCAAATCAAAGCAGTTTTGAAGATACAAAGGTGATTCACAAACATTTTTCAACTATTTTTATGAATTTTAAGGTTTGAATTTTCGTGAACATACATATTTTAAATTTCATGGTATATTTAAAATTAAACAATTTAAGCTAAATTGAATTTACACTTAGAGCTATATGACAACATTTATTTACCATAAACAAGCATATTATGGGAAAATCTTATCACTTTTAATGCAATTATAGGTGCAAATTTACAGAAAATTATATTCATTTTCATATTTCCGGTTATTGAGTTTACTAAAATGTTAAAATAAGATTTCAAAACCAAGCTTCTCTGATATACGTCACAAAACATCCTTCCCATCACAAGAGGGGAGGGAGAGCTTTCTCACATGTGATTTATTTTCTTACCCCTCTCCTTGTTGGCTATGAAAGACAACAGATAGCTTCAGTTGTATCCAGTGTTTAAGAAAAAACCAGTGCCGGGGATGAAAAAAAATTTCTGCAGAGCAGGGGATAAATGTCTATGGTTTCATCCCCGGCGGGGATGAAATTAGCTAAAGCAGAGCCCATGATGACAGTTCTCAGTTAGAATTTTCATAAAAAATAACCTATTTTTAAATTTATAGTATGTTGCATTCTGATACAATTTGAAAGATATTGAACTTGGTCTGAATGCAATATGACAAATTCTTTTTTGTCATATTTTTATTTGGGGGGAAAGAAGAAAAAATGCATTAGGTAATAGGTTAATCTCCCCGAAACAAGTGCCAAAATTAGCTTTACTAAATTGAGCAGTATGATACATGGGGAGAAGAGAGAAATGAAAAAGAACTTAAAAATTACAGATAGCCTTACTAAACAAGTAATGTGTCGTACAGGGTGCAAGCTAGACAGTAATTACTATTAAAAATATATAGCATAAAACAAAACTGCACTGTTTGGGGTAGAGTCTTGTGGGAAACTGATTATTGTTGATATTTTGCTTGGTACCGGAACTAAATATTATAAATTTCAAAAGGTGGTATTTAAATATTAAATCAGAAATTCTCAAAGAGAATAGAAACCAGGATTTAAAATACTGATGAAAATGACTTTTTTAACCCTATAGATCACCCTGTGAGTAAATTCAATTTCCAAATCTTGAGTTAAGAAAGATAATTGTCAAAATAATTAACATGTTTATTAATAATTGTGGCATCACCAGATAGATTATTTTTCTATAAGTTCACATAGCAACGTCACCAAACTGTCTTATTTCACTCATATTTTCCTTATATCATCAGCTGATTTTCCCATTAAATTGCATTTAAAAACTATATCAATATTACTCAAATGTTCATCTCTCTAAACGACATGAAATTTCATCAATTTTGTCCAGAACAAGTAACAAAAGCAAACTTTCATAGATAAATTAATTATTGACATATTTTTAAATAGATCTTTTCCGCTCTTAATGGAAATTTAAATTTTACAGCTAAATATCGTATATACAAAATATAGAATCAAAAGTAGTATTAAAAAAAAAGCAGCGATCAGAAGAGGTGGCAATCAGTGACTAATTTAATCATTTATCATTTCAAAATTTAGCAACATTTAGCATTTTTAAAAAAATGTAATTAACAATACTTCTTGTTTTCAATGAATACTTAAATTTTAACATTATATGTGTATTTAATAATTTCTACTGCATTTTTCTATACACATTCAAATTTCTAATGCTAAGATGTGCAAACATGCAAAAACTTCAATGTCATTAACTCCCTTGACAAAAAAAAAACATTAAAAAAAAACTCACAGCTTCATTGACAATGACCTCTTCCTCTAATATCGTTGGATCAACTAATGTCAGTGAACTCTGTATTGCCTGAAAAGATTTTTTTTTTACTTGAGAATTAATTTTTCAGCTATTTAAAATGTGTACATGTGTTTAAGAAAGGGAATAACATACTTGGTCATGGATGTAATGGAACTTTTGTAATCACTCCACCCATCAATTAAAATAAGTAAAAATGAAAAAAAAAATACACAATTTCAGTACCAGAGAGGAAGCAAGTACCAGATCATACATCTCAATTCCAGCAGAGGCTAGTGCCACAGAAGCACACATCAGTGCAGCAGACAAAACTGAAAAGGAAAAAAATGTTACTTATCCTTTTAATATACAAAACAAAAGCTGAAAATAGAGGTATTTGAATGTCAGTGAGTCAAATTTTATTTTCAAATGAAATGCAGTTACTGATAATGAACAGTGATCATGAGGGGAATAATCTTTGAACCAGTTAAGAAGTTTTGATAAAGTAAAAACCTGCCATTAGTGAAGTCATCAAAAGAAATTTTGTTATAAAAAAAAGGAGAGCCATCTGAATAATTAGCAAAATTAAATTAGGTGCCACAACACTTAATAAGTTAAGATTGCCAGGATAAAATATGTTCATCTAACATGTCCGTTAATGTGCTAAATGACAGAAAAAGTCTGTTCACTGAATTAGCAAACCACCCTAGCAAGTGACAGATGACGCAACAAGCATTAGTCATGTACCTTTTGGGGCGGAAAAACAAGCCACAAAAAAGTTACTAAATTTGCTGCCATTCAAAATTACAGATGCCAGTGTAAAGAAATTTGTAAAATTACAAAAGAAATTTTGGGTACCTCCCCGTAGGCTTAAATATCACCTGTTAAAAAATGTGATTGTATTGACAATACAATTTCTTCAGAATTGCAAAAAAAAAAAAAAAAGCCTTTCGCCCTATATTTTTTCACCAAATTAACATTTTATTTAAGTCAGCTTGAGTTCTATATCACGAAAAACCCAGATAGGGAGAATAGTAGATGTAGGTGGGAAGATTCTATGCAAGAAATCATTATTTTCACAGGCAACATAATGGGACAGAAATTCACCAAACCCAGCTGAAAGGTCAATGTAAGTTCAGCACAGAAAAAATACAATTTATTTACCTTACAGTGTGGCACAGACCTTGAATACAACAAAATTTCAGTATTATTTTACATTTCAATGTATTTTGCTTTGCATAATACAGACTTTAATGGCTTTCCATATTCTTTATAAATCACAGACTGGATTGTATTCTCTCAAAGAAGCTGCATGTACAGGGCCTTTCTTAATACCACTCATCACAGGCTTTTAAGTTCAAGCATTTGCCCAATTTAAACAAATACTGTTCTTTGGGAAAACTAAATGGTATTAACATTCACACTTACCAGAACCATCATTCTGTAATACTGTGGCGTATATATTGATTTGTGACTTAGGATATTTATGCTTTGAAAAAAAAAATTAAAATATTACGATGGAACTTTTCTAAAAACTGAAGAACTCTATAAAATATGAAGCAATATAACTTTATAAAACATGAAAAAATGTAATTATATAAAATATGAAACAATGAAACATAAAACATGAACAAATTTAATTATTTAGAACAGGAAACAAGATGTTTCATTCATTTTTTTTTCTCAAAATGAAAATAAAATTATTTCACATTTAAAAACAATATTTAAATATTCCATACATTTTCTCAAATTCTGATTTTCTGAAATTCTGAACAGTAGAAAAGCTGAATCTATGGTCAGTTCAGACCACTGAGCTCTAAAATTCTATATTTCAGAGGTTTTCAACCTTTTATGCTGCAGGCCCCATAGATATTCCAAGCTCAGGTGGCAAACCCCCATAGCCCAAGGCGCCCTGGCCTCAACTTTTCTTACCTCAGGTTGGGCCAGAATATGTCTTAAATTCTACTAAACGGTAGGCCCTAGCTTAAGTTTCGCGCAAAACATGTAAATGTCGTTTCACATATGGAAATAGCTATATGTCCAAAAATTCAAACAATCACTGAGTATTTATTCTAGTGGTATGTCTGTCACACAGTTTTCTCTTCAGTGGTAAGGGGCCATTCACATATCTAACACCAAATGGGGGGGAGGGGGGGTAGATGCAAATTTGTTATTTTTGTTGTATTGTTATATCACACAAGTGTTACAAAATGTTATATGAATGGGGAGGGGAGGGAAAAAAATTGACATTTTTGCGTTATATAATATGTGAATGGTCCCTAAGGCTGTGCCTGTTTTGCACTATAGCAAGATCATCATTCATGTCCTTTGACGCCAAGGCCTTGCAGTGAATCACGCAGTGGGTTGATACTATGTGAGGTGCTGCTTGTTTCCCTCGTGCGATTAAACAAGACATATGAGCAGTCATCGCAGCAGTGCCATCCGTGCACATGCAAACATATTGTGTCCAGGCCAGTATTCCTTTCCAAGATAACTTCGCACGTCGACTGCTGCCGGTATAATTAGATCCTCTGCAAATGTGTGAGGTTTTTTGGAATGCATAATGCTACCAACCAAATATGACGTTCAAAGAACTTTCTTGTTCACAGAAGTGCAGGCCATCAGTTTGCCTTTCTGTTTCAAATAGAGCTCTTTCTGCTTCTCAAATTATTCTTTCGCCTTACTGGCAAGTTTCGAATGCATTGTGGTCAAATGGCGCCTCAATTTCACAGGCTTCATCTCATCACTCAATAATGTTGGCATCACACGACACAAAGAAGTTGGTCAGCATCTGTTACCACTGCCGTGAAGCGAATGGTATCTATTCTGGATTATACTTGCACCGTTTTCTTTTGTTAAGTCTTTGGATACTTGGTCGTCAAGATCTTCCAGGTTCATGGTCAGTTTTCCTCTTCACAAATTATCGATGCTACCAGGCTTGGACAATTTACTTTTACAAATATTGATAAACAATTGACCAAAAACAGTTTAGTCCCGTTGTCTAAGATCACATAGGGAAAAAAATTAGAGAATGAGTTTCAGAGTAGAGAGGGTTAGAGAGGAGGTAATAATCTGTAAAAATATTTCCACTCTATTTACATTTTGAAATTAAATTGACTACTGTGATAAAACAAATACAAATCTTATCAAATATTTTGAATTGTTTACTAACATTTTAAAAAGTATTTGTCACATAAGCAAGTCATATGACAACAGAACGGCATAATAGGTTCATCCCTATTATTGATCTGGCCTACTTTCATATTAAAAATTTACAAAAAATCTACTTCGAACCAAAACAATCTGTGGGTGTCATTTTAAATTAACCAGCAATTTGATATAAAAAACTTTTTGCCCTTTTCTAGGCCAATCTGGGCTTATTACTAATTACTAAACATATTGTAGACTATTATCAACAATACACACGCTTGTGCAGATCCTGATGTTTTAACAGTGATATCAGAGCTCAGTTAGTAAGAAATATTGCCAAGATGACATGAGTTAAAAACTCACTGCCTGATATATATAGTATGCAATCCCGTTGGGACTTCAGACAAAAATAAAAGGAAATACCAGCGAAGTTTTCAATTCTACATTATTGTCTGTGCTGTTCCCTTGCTAACCACCTTCAGTATTTTTTTTAGCTAAAAAACTAACCAATCAACCAAACCAAACAATACTTTATAGGCCAGACCACAGGTTGAAAACCTCCTTTATTGTTTGAGGAATTCTAAAAACAGGCAAGAAAAAACACCCATCTTGGAATCGCCTTCCTTTCATAATAGATACCATGTAGTTATAGAGATGATCACCAATTACTGCGTTTTTATCTAATTTAAACTGGAGGACATGTCTAAACAATAACATTATTCATTTTGAGACATAAAATCATAATTCTAATAAAATAAAATGTTTTAAACATATTAATATCTTAGTTTAATCTAAAATTACATTAATAGTTTTACTGAGTCTGAGAAATAGCGATCATTGTCCATGTACAAAGTTTTTATTATAACTTATGTGCTTTACTTTTATAGAATCTTCACTATACAAATTACTAAATAAATAATATTGAATTATAATGTTAAAAAAATGCCCATACTTTTTTAAAATCCAGGGCCAGGCACTAAGCTTAACAATTAGCCAGTGTTTAATGTGATAATATTCTTTAATGATAAGCTTTTAAGAATTTAAGTAGATTATGTCACTAAAAATTTGAAGGTGTTAACATAATATATGCCTATAGTTTATTATATATATAAAATAAACACCTATGTTTCAATTATGACTAAAATAAAAATGAAAAAATAAACAACAAACTCGTGACTCTAGTGCATGCCTTTAATTTAGTTTAATAAAAAAATCAAAACATAAAAAACAAAGTCACAATTTAAAAAAAAAAAAAAAAATAACAAAATCATAAAAATACATAATAATAATATAGTACATGTTTATTAAGGTAGGTGATTCAAAAAAATTTTTTTGCAATTTAATATTGTATTGTTGTTACATTTTTTCCTTTTATATTTCTATACTTTCATGTAAAATTTTATTAAAATTGAAGATTACATTTAGAGGTTGCTCATCGAGACTGAATTTTATAGTATCTTATTTAATGACATGAATTATTACTAATATAAACATCAAATTAAACAATAATTAAAATTAACATTAAACGTTAATTACAACAAAGTAGACAAGTTTGAAATGTTAAAAATAACATAAAATATAATGATATGCAACAGTTGCTGCTTGTTTATACATGTATACACTGTATTAAAAACATAAAAAATACTCTTTACTAATGATCTACAGTTCAACGCACTCTCTGTCTGAGATCTTCTACAACTTGCAGCAATCTCTGCATTTCAGATTCCGTTTTAGTGATTGACTTATTAAATGATGACATCAGTGCAACTGACCGCTCTGCTGCATCATTGACACCTCAAAGGAATCAATAATACATTTAACATCAACCAAATGACACTGAAATCGATCCCGGGATACTGGATCAACTTTATCGGATATCCATCTACCGACTGAACGCATTGCAGATAGTGATGAGTACCTACAAAGTGATGCAGTTAGTGCAATTCTTCACTTTAAACACCGATCCATCCAATCATCGCCAGTCTTCAGCATCGCTTCAAAACTTTTTCAAAACTTGCTTATAAGAAAAAGCACCTCTGGACTACTATACCAAAGATGGTTTTCAAATTTCCTTCCATGGCCTGAACTTACCGTTTGTATAATTTCATGAAAGTCAACTTGAATAACAATAGATCATTAAACATCATGACTCACATGACATGATATTCAAGCTTTGACGTAAATGTGAGTGGCAAACAAGCAGAATTCTTGCAAATCTTTACCTCTGAAGGTGTGAGCTAGAACTGATTTCTAAACAAGTCGATCTGAAGCAGTATATCACTTTTGCCATCCAGCGAACCATATGGTAATTGCCTAGCGCATGAAAGTCACGATTGGGTTACTTACACACTGGCGACAAATACCAACAATCAATTTTTTGATCATGCCTCTATAAACTTCCGAGGTATGTAACTTGGGAGCACTTAACAGACTATCTAGCAGGAATGACACAACACTATGTTTGTGTTCCACCATAAACGGATCATCTAAGTCTCAAATCCTTTATGGACTATACAGCTGCTGATCAGCCTTAGGCCAAAATTGTTTAAAACGTTTGAACAGTGGAATGTTCGACTGTTTGTGGAGCCATAGAGAACCCCCCTGCTATCCGAGCGGGTCAAAGAGGTAAAACAACTCTGCGACCGTTACTCGGACGTCACGACTGATCTCCCGGTAGGACTCACTTGGTCGAGCACGACATACGTCTGATAGACGACAAACCTGTCAGACAGCCGATGTACCCCACACCCTTTTGCGGTCAAACGGTCCATTGAGAGGAAATTGAGGACATGCTTAGACTGGGGGTCATCGAGAGGTCCCAGTCTCCTTACTCCTCCCCCAGTGGTGTTAGTGAAGAAAAAGGATGGTACGTATAGGTTCTGCGTAGATTATCGGAAGTTGAACAAACTCACGGTTTTCGACGCCCGGAACCCACTCCCAAGCCTGAAGCCTTGCTGGCTGAGGTAGCCCAGGACGGGACAACGTACCTGTCAAAGATAGACCCCTCCAGTAAAGGGTACTGGTTCCCCTTAGCGACCGGGCACGTGAAATGACCGCCTTCCAAACCGCGGGCCACTTTCAATGGCGGGTGATGCCGTTCGGTCTGGTCACCGCCCCGGCCACATTTTCACGCCTTATGAGGGAGCTATTGAGAGGGTTGGAGGGCGTCGTGAACTACCTAGACGACATACTCATCTGCACACAGACCTGGAGAGGAACACCTTCAAGTCCTAGAACAGGTATTTAGCAGACTGCGTAATGCGGGGTTCACAGCCCGACCGGTTAAGTGTATGCTTGGGGGCGAGGGCGTCGACTTCCTGAGTTATCGTTTGGGTGGGGGTGGTATAAAACCCGGTCGGGAAAGTGAGAAGGAGATTCTAAAGATCTCCACACCAAAGACCAAAACTCCGGAGTCGGGCCCTGATGGGGCTCATAGGTTGCTATCGTCCGGTTCGTCCCGAACTTTGCCGCCGTGACGGCCCCTCTTACCGACCTGACCCGAGGGATACCCACCAACGTTACATGGACAGACAGCTGCCAGAGGCCTTAGAAACTGTACAATCCCTTTAAGTAGTAACCCTCTCCTCCGACTGCCGGACTTCACACGCCGGTTCATCTTAAGGACCGATGCCTCGGCCACTGGGCTGGGGCCGTGGTACTCAGGAGTTCCCGGATGGTAAGTTCCCCATAACTTACATCAGCCGCAAACTGACCGAGAGGAAAAAGAAGTATGCCACCATAGAACGCGAGGGCTTCTTTGTGTGGGCAACCAAAAAGTTAGAAGGTTCTTATACGGCACTGAATTCACCCTCGAAACCGACCATGAACCCTCCTCTTTATCTCGGAGAGCAAAATGAAGAACGATCGGGTAATGCGGTGGGCCCTGGCCTACAGCGAGTATAGGTACGTGGTGCACAGCATCAAAGGAAAGGATAATATAGGGGCAGATTTGATGAGTCGGTGCCCGGCTGCATGTCGGTTTGAGCTCCTCACACAAGGGGCCACTCTTGGAGAGGTTATTGGATGGCTTGCCTAGAGTGAGGTGAATGTCGGGTGAATGTAGTTATGTCATTTATATTATTCATTTATGCATGGTTTCCTCTCTATTTCAGATTCAATGTTGTAACGCTGTTGTATCTATCAATGTAAAGTCATCCCTTCAAGGGGAGACTATCTTGCTTACTATTTCGTATCCAGTAACTGCCTATGTAGGCTTACTGATACAACATTAATTCTGTTTAAGTGCCACCTTTCGGAAGAAAAGAGTGTACACTATTTTTCTTTTGTTATCTCTGGACCAACTTGTTTTTATCCAGACCATATGTCCAGTTTAACCATCATGCTATACGCCGCTGTAATTGTTCTATTTTATTTTTGGGTTATTTAAGTATATATGTTTTTACCCACTGGCCCTATCCATTATGTTGTGGTCAGGGTTACTAAGATAAGTTTTTCTTTTTGTGTTATTCCAATGTGACCCTCCATTTGTCTGGGGTATTTTTATACAAAGAGATTTAAAGATAGTTACAGGCACATATGTATGTATGACCCCGGGTTAATTCGCCCTTTGTTCTAGTCCTAACATATGGAAAGGACTCGTTTTTTATTATTATTTTATTATAATTGGTTTATGTTATGTAATGGCCTCACCTACTACGGTGTCGTCACTATAGTTTCGTTTGGGTTGTGGGGTGATGTCACGGGTTGTGACTAATATGTCGAAACTATCCCCTTACTCCAACCCTTAACTTAATAATATTACTAACGTTAAGGTGTATATTATACCATGTATAGTAATATACGTTCCCGTGCTCCAGTTTTTCCCCCTTTTTTACCCCACACCCGTAATTGCGTCATCAGCCAGGTGTACGAGCAGGGAGGTAACAGAAACGCGTTACATTCAGGAAATTCTCTCTGACCACCGGACTACTATTCTCAGTCGGCTTCTTCAAAGGGACAGCGACCCGCTCGATGTCCAGTCACTACTGTCTTTGTCTATACGACGTACTTCCCCCTCCTCATCTAGGCCCCACACCCCCTAATTTGAAAGTTTGAAAGAAACATATATTATATTTGATTGGCTATAAGGTCACGTGGGAAAGTGAGATGGGAGATGAAATATAGATTCGCGAGCATTCGACGGAGGGACTGGTAGTGACCAGTCGATTGTTGTCGTCTCCTGAAGTGAGAGAGAGAGACAAGAGAGAGAGAGAGAATTAACTGGTGATAACGCATTTGTTCCCATCATTCATTTTATATTGGATTATTTGCTGGAGTTTGAATTATCTTTGCTTATGAAGAGGTCACCAGATCCCTGTTACGGACTGGTGCCTTTTGTATAGTAAATCTATCTGAGTGTTGTACACACGCTTGTGGAATTGATTATTCATCACTTGTTATACGTCTAATTGTTGGTGAGACTGTGTGTGGTAGAAACACAAATACAAATTCGAGTCGTCATTGAGTCAGCCCTCATACTCTTAGCAACCAGCCAAGGATACCCTCAACAGGATCCTCAACATCTGAGAGCCCGTCTGGGATCCTCAACAATATATATATATATATATTGTTTATTTCTTCTATGGTTGGTTCTTCTATTTCGGCACCATCGTCCTCTACAATGTTTGGTACATCTCTTTGGCTGTCAGTATTATTGTTCATTTTTTCGAAATAGTCCACCCACCTGCAGAACCGTTTCATTTTCTATGAGGAGGTCGCCTGATTTGCTAAGAAGATCGTTGGTTTCCTCTTTAATGACCATGTACATTTTTCTTGTTTCTTTTTCTTTTGAGAATTCATTTTTCCCATTCACGCTTTTTTTCTTTCTGCATATTTAATTTGTGCTTCCTTCTAGCCTCAGTGAGTTGACTTTCTGTTTTCTTTTGTAGCATTATCATCTTCAATTTGTTTCGTTCTTCCACTTCTTTTTTGCATTCATCGTCATACCATTTAGCTCTTTTCTTCTTTTGCTTGTATCCTTTGACACTTTCTGCGGTGTTTTTTATCGTTTGTTTAATCTGGTCCCAGTGACTATTTAGATTTTTCAGTAGTTTTTGTTAGTGTTTCTAGTTTGCTTTTAATTTCTTGTACATACTTTTCTTTTGTTTGTGGCTCTTTTATTAGTTTTTCACAGTCAAATCGGTTTGTTAACTTTGCTTTTGTGTTGTTAAGTATACTTATTTTTGTTTATACTTTATTTTGACTAACATGTGGTCTGTGTCATCTCCTCCTCTGAAGCTTCTGACTTCTTGAATATATGAACCATGTCGCCTGTCTATTAACACATGTTCCCTCCTTTGAATTTTCGTCACCCATCTGGTGACCTCCAAGTTTCTTTGTGTATTATTTTGTGTGGAAACTTACTGCTAATAATGGTCATGCCTTTGCCAGATGCGAAATCAATTAGACGTGTTCCATTATCGTTGCTCTCTTCGTGTAGGATGCTGCTTCCAATTGTCGGTCTGTATATTGTTTCTTTGCCAATCTTAGCGTTGGAAGTCCCCTAACACTAATTTAATATCTTCTTCATTCATCCTTTATAGGAGCAACATACAATTCCTCTTTGGTATTCCTTTCTGAATCTTCAGTAGGTGCATGGGCACAGAGTAGGGTCATGTGCCACGTATCCTGAGGGCTGCACAATGTTTGTTAGCTGGTTTAAAGCCAATTATTTGATTGAGGATGTTTTCCTGACGGTTAATCCTGTTTCTAGTGTATTTGTGGTGTTCCCTCTATAAAAAATCTGATTTATTGGAGTGCTGCTATTTTATTTTGTACTTTCTAGCTATTCAGTGAGGCGCCCGATGGGGAGTTCGGCCTCTCCACACGGGATAGCGATGTCTATGTATCATATATGTCTATACTTCTGACTTAATAGGGTATGCTATTCCTACGAAATTTATTGATATATTAAAAAAAATTATCCACTAAAAAATCCAGAGTCGAAATACAGTGAGGATCAGCAATTAAATAAAAATTAATGTTTTGTGAATTTTTAATATGAAAAACTGGGTTTAATTATTTTATCAGTTTTTGGGGTCGTCTATGTATTACTTACGCCTGGTGTTGTCACTAGGAACGTGCGTGGGTGACACCAACAAAGGGATGACACAAAATTAACAATTTTAAATTTGATGCCGAAATTGTTGCCGTGATGGACAGGGAGAAGCAAAGTACAATGGGGTATTTCTTTGCCACGATAAAGATTAATCTTTATTGAATATGAGCACCTAATAAGGTTAAAGAGACGTTCGTGTACAGTTAAAGCATCCGTATCTTATCTATACCTGAAACTCAAAATAAGTTAATAGATGTCCTGGCACATCAAGTAAAGGAGATCACTTATATGTATATAAAGGCTGCGAATTATTTTAGAATTATGTTGAAAGACTGACCAGATTTTTATATATCTCCCATTTATCTATGATGAGTTATCCGGCGTTTAGCTTTTCAATGAGATACGAAGGCATCTGAAGGCAGCGAATATGGACAACACCAAAATAGTAATGTTTGATGTTTTGAATCCAATGCTGCATGGGACTTCCTAGAATCTGCCAACACTATCACTGAGCCTGCAATTATTTATCACTATTTGTGTGTCTGTAGTGTTAATGTGAGATGAGCTTTTCAAAAATGAAACTGACAAAAATTAACTGCGATCCACTATGGAACAGTCAAGGCTTCCTGATATTGCTCTTTTATCCATTGGCCATTGCAAAAGATATGGTGAAAGATATTGATATTGATGGTGTTACGTAGTATTTCAGGCTGGACTGATGTTACTTTATAATTTTACAATAGCTACAGTCTTATTTGCTACAATATATAATCTACGCCAACTATTGTTGTGCAAACATAAAAGAACTAAACTTTAATGGCTTTTACAACATAAAGAATATTATGTTAACAATACAAGCTTCTTTATCTAACGTTGTCTGCAAGTCTACCTATGTAAATGTCAACTACTAGCGACTACATTACATCTATCTATTAGGACCGTCGACTCCAAACTAACTAAAACTAACTACGTCTAACTTCTATGTCTGTCAGCACCGTACTAACTGGGTCAAATGTAAAACTAGCATCCTGTCAAAACATAAAAAGTCAGGCTAAGGTCGGGGGGGGAGGGTGTACAGCGGAGGCCTAAAATGATCCTACAAAATATTTCGACCCAGTTGTAAACTTGGAGTTGAAAACTTGACTTGTTGTGTGGAATGGTCAGTTAGGATGGGGCATTAACATGGGAGAGGGATGAAAATGTCACCTGGGGAAGATAAATGGGAGTGGGTAAATGCTACATGTCACAGGTGGAGTAATTGACAGATTTGAATTTTTGAAGACCAGGAAAGAAAATTTTAAATAAATTTATTGTCAAAATAACAATAATTTGACTTTGCTATGTAATTTTTTTATTTCATGTCGTTAAAATAATTTGAAACTCTTTGACCATTAGGACGACGGATTTCACATACATTACAACTATAGGCGATTCTCTATGGTCTAGTGCAGGAAAATTCGAAATATGTCCCATTATTCATGGTATAAGTCTTGAGGGGTGACACTTAAATTTTCCGCACTTGGTGACACCAACCATAGTGACGCCACTGCTTACGCCGTCACTTCTATCGGAGTATGGACCGCTAACGACGGTTCTCCAGCGACTTCAATCCTGTATCATCCTCTTCAGCTGAACCAGCCCCCTGGCGTGAAAATTCTACAGCAGGGGCCAAGCATTCTACAGCAGGGGACCGGTGTAGGGGGCAGGTAGTACATTTTACTAAGTAGAACAAATAAGCAGAGGGGGGCAGACAATACGCAGGGGGGCGCCCCCACACGCTAGGGGCTGAGCTGAACCCATCTTGGTTATGTCGGCTTTGAGACCGCGCCTTTATGTGTTTCATGGAAATCCTCTCTTTTTTTCTTGAGATATTCACATCAACAACACCTTATGATATTGTTTGCTGGTTTTGTATAAGGTGTGACCTATTCAGCCATACCATCTTCCCGATTTCCTCTTTACTTGGAGACTTGGAACAGATCCTTTCTAAAAGGGTGCCATTGTTGATGATGTTAGGCCACCTGAAGAAGTGCTTCTAAGGCATTTGGTGAAGGTCTGGACTTTCCTGATGGTGGCTTCTTGGTCATCCTCCAGGTCTGCACTCCATTCAAATCGACTGGCTTCACATTTGTGTTGAACGGGTGGCCCTTAGTTTCAATGACAACTCTGGAGTTAGCTTCTTCTTAGTATAGGGCTCTGTTTCAGATGCTTTCAATCTGCACAGAATCCAAAAAAAGTGTTTTTAAGAAAATACATTTCTATTTATACAGATGTATGATTTTGATCTCAGTCAGGCAACAGAGTCCCTTCAAACAACTTTAAAGATAAATGAAACATCATTATATATAAAAACTTCATAAGATATATTCTTATAAAGCATAGGTAGCTCTTGTTTTTTTCGATCCTTGCATTAACTGTGCCGCTGTGCTCTATGATGCTACCCAATTATGTTATTATAGCTACTAGCTACTAGCCTTTAGGGTGATAGCAATCGTACTGGTGTGGTTGATTTTTCTGGATCTAGTTTAGCCCAACTGTCCGCTACAAACACTTTAAAACTAAATGTCTTGTTTAAGCCACTCACAGAGTCCACAAATTTCTCAGAGGATTAAGTTTCCTGACGCGGTCTTTTTCGGTTTACGTCCCCGAGAGCACACCTTTTTGTGGGCCAGTGTCATAAAATTTTTCAGTACTGTAAATGGAATATGTCCCGATCTATGCGTCCGCCTCGACTTATTTAGATTACCGTGATCTGACCCCTCTACCCAGTGGCGTAGCTAAGGGGGGAGGGGCGTATGAAGTGACACTATGTCACTTCCAACAAAATTTTTCACCCAAGGTGCGAAAATAGTGTGAAAATGAATTGTTATAAAAACCCAACCAACACAGGAAATGTGACCGGACGTTTCGCATACAGATCAAATGTCAACCGTGAATTAGATGTTTTACATATTAGCAGTGGTATAGTTGAAGTGCAGGGAGGCATTCCTTGGATTTTTTCATCTGAAGGTAAAACAGCTACTGCATTGACTGGCGATATCCTCGAAACTAGAAACAAAGGACTGGTTATTCAGTTATGTCGCGGTCAAGGGTACGATAATGCAGCAAGCATGGCTGGAATCCATGGTGGTATGCAACAATAGATTAAAGACATTAATCCGAAGGGAATTTTTTTATCTTGTTCCAAACATTCATTGAACATTTTATGGCAAACATTCGTTTGCTAATAATCCCGTCTTGTCTTATAAACGTTTGGAAGTCTTGAGGCGTTGTACACATTTTTGCTCTGTCGACCGATCGCTGGAATGTACTAGTGAAATATACAGGTCTAACAGTGAAGAGACTGTCCACAACTCGCTGGAGTGCACATGCTGATGCAGTTAAGCAAGTGATACAGAAGTTTAACCACTTTATGGAAAACCACTGAAGCTCTGTGCGATGTCGAAGAAAGTGTCGAATCAAGAGGCACTGCGCACAATCTGTTGCCAGCTATATGCGACTTTTCTTTCATTTCGTTCTTGTTTTTCTGGGGTGACGGCTTAGCACAAAATTACATGCAAACACCAGGTATTTCTGTGGACATGGTTGCAACCAAAATAAGGATCTCAAGGTCTTTGTGGAAGAACATCGTACGAAGGTTGTTGACAATGCCGTCCAGCAGGCAATAACTGAGCATGATTATCAAATGCGCAGCCGATTTACGTGAAATGCGTAGCCGATTTACGTGAAATCAGGTGCCAAATTATTATTTTTTTATTTGACGTCACAGAGGATTTTTATTGATAGCGTTTTGCCCTGAATTCTATTTATAGTTTAAATCACTACAAAGCATTAAAAAATTAGAAAAGTAAAAAATAATGACTTTACTATGTCATTTTGCAGCGCGAAGGCACGATACAGCACTTATCGGGAAATTACATCATAGAGGATTTTTATTTATAGTCATGGCGCTCCTGTAAAAAAAAATTGTACCATCATACTTCATAGGTCCAAGGTTATTTGCGAATGCGCTCACTAGTGATATAGTCTGATTAAAATGCTATCTGTTGTATTAAAAACTAAAATAATTTGAATGATATATTATTATTATTATTTAATATTTGGGAAGTTTACATTTCATAATAAAAACCACAGAAACTATTTAACACTAGATTTTTTAAAAAGAAATATCAAACCGATTCAACGCAAGACGCCATTTTGAATTATGTTTTCGTGACCTCGCTGGTCACGTGATTACTATCAAATACTATTGTTTCATTTATTTCTGGAGGTCGTTTATTTATAGAACGGATTCCCCACACACCGCGGCTCGGACAAGCTTAGCTGCTTTATAAGTAAGATTGTCATAATTATTTCCTGAGGGGCATGATTGGGGATATTCTTTCACAGATATACTCATTTGCTCTCGAGTTCTAGGTAGGATCTGAAGGATTGCCCTCATGGATTTATTTTTAGCATGCCTGTAATTTTCTCGTCGTGGCTGCTAGAAATTGTTCATGTGTTCCCCGTACATGGGAGTGGATAACTTAATGTGAGCTTTTGTAAAGTCTGAGCTTCGTTGGTAGGCTAAAGATTTTGCTGGTCCAGATATTTTATCTCAACTACTAATATAATGTGGGAAAAGTTTTACGATTGACTATTTTTTCTCTCTTTGAGGTTATAGAAATTTCGCATCAAATTTAGAATTTTTATTAAGCGTTAGTTAATTGTTATAGTCGGACTGCAGTCTTGACCTGTAGGTTAAAATATTGTAACTTGTTCAATCTTGCCAGAATTTCCACAAAAGCGTTTTTAATTGGAACATTTATATAGCAGTATGTAAAATGAAAAACAAAACTAGAAACAAATTGTGTTTAGAAATTCTTGCTGTAATATATAAGAAATCTAACAATTGCTAAAAAAATCTTAGACAAAATTTAAAAAAGGACTCATCACCCTGAGCCGTAGCTAGATATTGTGGCGCCGTGTGCGAGTTATATATTTTGGCACCCTTCTCCCATCTGAAAAATGCAAAAATATCTAATAGCTCTCTTTTTACGCCCCTTCTTGGTTTGGTACCCTCATGCCCGTAGCCAAACAGGGGGCAGGAAGGGCTGAGCCCCCCCTTGCCTCCCGTACATGATTTTGAGCTTTTTGACAAAATTTGAATAATAACAGCTATATAATATCAATCATTTTGTTCAATAAATCGTAATAATAAAAACTTTAAAGTTTATATTTTGGCAATCATCCATGCTATTTTACTTACATATATAGCTTATCTAATTTTCGGTCATAAAGATTTTGGGCAGCATGGGCATTTGAGGCTTCAACAGCCGTGTGTGAGAACAGTTTCTCAACTCTCACACGAATGCTCACCCCACATCGCTTCGATCAATGTTACAAAAGCATCTAAGCAATCTTGTCCTGCTTGCATGTGAAAAAAAATTTAATATACATTCTGAATGCTGAAACATTTTAAGATAAATTCAATGCTAAACCACGACGTATGCTTTGATTTGAAACGTATAATAATATAAGTTCGCAACCTTGTAATATGTCCAGACGGCATACCACCCTTTTAGAAGCCCTGAAAGCCGATGTCCCACAACAACAAACATGCTTCTCCCTCTGCTCCAGAAAGTCTGGACGCAAGAACAGGTACCTGCTGAATGGAGACAAGCAGGCCCGGTTTTAACCCGCTAGGCAGGACTAGAGCGGCCGCCTAGGGCGGCAAATTCTGGGGTGGCAGCTGTGTAAAAAAGATACGTAAAAATAGAAATATTAAAAAAATTGACGTCCTTTTAGTAATACACGGATTGAATAATATTTTTAGTGCTAAGAGTTTATTAACATTGAAATTCTTAATATATTTCACTAAATAAAAGGACAAAACGTCATATTAGAAATTAAATAATCTGGTTTTATAAAAGAAATCAGAAAACAACGCGATTTGTCAAACGTGGTTAAATACGTCATGCATGCTTTGACGTTTTGGGGAAAACCATAAACATAACACATCTATCTATAAATATATAGGATTGCATCTTGCAGGCTGCTGCTGTTGTTCAGCATGGTTGGGTTAAGAAGAGAATTTTATATATATGTATTAAAAAAATAAATTAAATAATTGAAAATTAATTGTCGTAGAGTTACTCGACTGCCAACTTATACTGCAGGTAAGATATTTAGTTTTTTCTTATGTAATGCATAGAACAGCGTTATATTTCAAATCATTTGATTAGGAAGAAATTTGACAACGTCAAGTAACTACTTTTCTGTAATCTCCGCAACGTGTTTTCAAATGCGGCCAATCTGTGTCTTTTGAACTTAAAAATAATGAACCACAATAAAATTCGATCTTGCAGTTTCCATGGTTATTTAACCCACCATAGCAGAAGAAAACGATTGTCGTTGCACAGTATCGTAAAAGACGGGTTGAAAAATAAAAAAAAATTAACAAAACAAGGAGAATCATTGTTAAAGTATCTGTGTACATCGGACAGAGATAATGATGGTCAGATCGACCAGATGAGTTAAAAATCAAACCGAAGCAGACAAGGAAGCGGAGAAACCGAAGTTACAGTATCAGAAGAGTTTGAATCACAAAATGAAATGCACGTTACATACCAAGAAACACAATCTGAAGGTCAAGAATAGATAATTTCAATGGTGTATATGTTAACTTTGGCGATCCTGCTGCTTGGACCGAAATTGGTGATCATATGAGACAAATTTTGATAGCACATGGACCAGAACAAGTTGAGCAGTTTGATTTTTCTAAAGATAGTTTGCAACGAAAATTCTCAAGAAATCATTACAACCGCAGGCTTGCCAATGGAAGAAATTCGCAGATGCTGGCTGCAGTATTCTGTAAGTAATGACTCTGTTTATTGCTTCTGCTGCAAGCTGTTGCACCACTACCGTAGCGTGATTGCGTCATCTTTTACTGATAAATGTTCACATGATTGGA
This sequence comes from Bulinus truncatus, assembly GCA_021962125.1. Taxonomy (NCBI): domain Eukaryota; kingdom Metazoa; phylum Mollusca; class Gastropoda; family Planorbidae; genus Bulinus; species Bulinus truncatus. The sequence goes on from JAGDYQ010000116.1 coordinate 1,538,215, forward strand.
AAAACATGTCCGCAATTCTATCAGGGCATGAGAGAAGCAGTGAGCATCTAGCGAATTTTCATTCATGGAAGGAACTTGAGCTGAGACTGCATTTTCAAATGAAAACAATTGATGCCGAACACATGCGTCTCACTAAAAGAAGAACAGTACTGGCAGCAAATCTTGAGACGGCTGGTGCTTTAGTTAGAGTTCTTGGTATGCAAAATCTTGATTTTTCGTGGAACACATGATAAACTTAACACTTCTGATAACGGTAACTTCTGAAATTTGTGGAATTTCTAGCTTTGTTTGACCCACTAATGGATGAGCATCTCCGAAAGATTAAAGACAATGAGACCCATGTACATTACCTAGGCAAAGACATACAGAATGAATTGATTCAGCTTTTATCCAATACAATCAAACAAAAAATTCTGGCTTCTGCTCGTGATGCTAAGTACTTTTCAATAAATCTAGATTGCACACCAGATGTTGGTTATGTTGAACAAATGACCATGATCATTCGCTGTGGATGTGATTTCAAGTCAAGAAAATGACACTGCGGCACCATCATCTGTAAAGGAACATTTCTTGGGTTTGTGCCTCTAAAAGAGACAACTGGTGCTGGCATGACTGAAACTATTCTTAAGCAGTTAGAAGAGATGTCTTTATCTATCGAAAATTTACGCAGTCAATGCTATGACATTGGCAGCAATATGAAGGAAAAAGCCAATGGTGTCCAAAGAAGAATTTTAGATGTCAATCAACGAGCATTGTTTGTTCCTTGCAGTGCACATACCTTGAATTTGGCTGTAAATGATGCCGCAAATGTTACTTAGAAATAACAACCTTCTTTGATCTAGTGCAACGTGTTTATACATTCTTTTCTGCATCAACTCGCCGTTGGGAAGTTTTAACTCGACATGTTCTAATCTCACTGTTAAACCACTGAATGAAGTAAGATGGGAAAGTCGAATTGATGCTTTAAAGCCTTTTCGTTTTCAAGCTTGGTGAAATCTACGATGCTCTGGCAGATATTGCGGATGACACAAATTGCTGGGAGCATCTGGTAATACATGTACATCACGAACAGATGCGCGGGTTATTGCAAAAGCCATTTTTAGTTTTAAGTTTGTCGTTTCTCTGGTTGTGTAGTATGATGTGTTGTTTGAGATCAACATGAGTAGTAAAGAACTTCAAAAAAAAAGAATTAGATATACATGGCGCCATCAATCATCTGGCTGAAACAAAGAAGTTTCTCGTAAACCGCAGAAATGACACAGAGTATGAGAAAACACTGGTAGATGCAGCTGAAATCGCAGTCAATTTAGAGATACCAGCACTTTTCGAACCCGAACCAACCCGTATCAGAAGAAAGAAGAAGCAATTTCCATGAAAGAGATGACGAAGAACCCATTCATGATCAAAAGACAAATGCATAGAAAACTTTACTTCGCTATTCTTGACACAGCCATACAATCAGTTGATGAAAGGTTCACTCTGATGCAAAAATTAGTTCGGTGTTTGGTTTCCTGTATGATGTTCATAGTTTACAAAATAAAACTGGCAGGGAAGTTGCAGACATTGTTTGAATCTTGAGAAAGCTTTGCGACATGGAGACTCCAAAGATATTGACGCATTTGATCTAAACTTGGTGAACTGAAAGCCATTTCAAGACGAGTTGCAAGGTGTGCATCGCCACAGGATGTACTAAACTTTATATTGAAAAATAATCTAACAGATAATTATTGCACAACACTGTTATAGCTCTCGAATCCTCTTGACACTTCCAATTTCTGTGGCCAGTGGTGAGCGAGCTTCTCAAAACTCAAACTGATATAAAGACATATTTGAGAACGTCCATGCTACAAGAAGACTTGTTGGATTAGCTACTGTTTCAATCGAACATGATTTTGATAGAGACATTGAATCTGATGAATTCGTTTACATTTCTAAAAAGCAGCGAAAAATAAAGTTTTGAATTTAATTATAAGATTTATTTATTGGCTACGATTGCGCTATAGTGGTATACTTACAATGCTTTATGACAATATGGATATAATTGCAACTAGAAAGTTATTGAAACAAATGACAGCCATAGTTACTTCACCTATACACAGAAAGGAAGCCATATATAATATTTGGATATCCAGTTCTTTTAGTTGCCTTTAGTAGGGGGCGGAGTGCAACAGGTTCCTAGGGCGGCAAATACTCTGGCGCCGGCCCTGGAGACAAGGGCACCTTGTCAAGCTCCCCAAGAAAGGTGACCTATCCAGCTGTAACAACTGGCGAGGCATCATGCTCCTGTCTGTTCTCAGCCACACAAGATATTGTACGCATCGCAACCTTGTAATAGATTTATATATTGATATCTTCGGAGGACAACTGCATGAACTTAAATAAGTTAATAAAATAACATTGACTTCTGACTTCATGCATATGTATAATAAAATAATATAGTACAAAGTGCGTGATTTCTGAGTGATGTTATTTAATTTACAAATTTACTTTTAGCAGAATTAATTTTATTTTAATTCGGTAATTGCGACTGGTCATTTTTTTGTTGATAGATATATTTCTTTGTTATCAATATTTTATAACACATATCTCACAAATAGCTAAAGCTATATTCGTGCATCTGTGTCGTTCTTCCCGGGTTGTTCTTTAAGCCAACAGTATAATAATATAAATCATCTAGCATCTATTATGTAACAATAGTGTAGCAGAACAAATGGTCGTATATGTTTATAACAGGAATCAGAACAACCAGCCTCAATAATTTTGTATCATTAAACTCTTTACTATTTTAATTATTTTTAACAAAACTGCAATATGCCATACATTATTGAAACGTTGTTACAATTAAATATTTCTAATTAATAGCTAAACAATCGGTACTAAAATGCACCATTCCAGTTATGGAACTGGAAAAAAATTCTGAGAGGGGATCTGTGAGATCCCTTCCTAAACCCATCCTCTCCGTTCGCAAGCGCTAGGCGCTTCGCACCTCCATTTTCGCCCCGGAAATTTCTTCGCCCCCCAATCCAATAATCCTGGTCATTCTGGCTACGGGCCTGGGCACCCTGTGCGGCCGCACTGCCCATAGTAGGCTACCATTCCTTGGCTACTGCTCAAGTTCAAGATATAATTTATATTGTGTGGAATTCATGTACTACTTTTTAAAAATGGAATGCAGCCTGATATAACCAGTTATGATGGCATATTATTGTATTTGTAATAAATGAAACATAATAAGTAATTAAAAACTTTTTTAGGAAATACAAATATTTTCTTTTTTATTTTTTTAAAATCCAGGCATCTAAAAGTGAATTTACAGTTGGCAACTCTGCATATTTGTCATTATATTTATGTTTGATTAAAACAGTTGGCAGCATATTAGTGAAGGCAGTACTTCCGTTTGTAAATCAATTTGTCTGTTTATATTTTGATTTTATTTTCATGTGGTCCTGACTCATCTTATTTGTCTACTCATTAAAAATTATATTTGAATATCTTTATAAACAGTGATATGGATAAGCTAAAGAAAGCTTTAAGCCTGCACGACAGTGAAGAAGATCAGGGCATTGTAACCCAGGTAAAGTACGGTCTGGAAGAATTTTTAACTAAATTAAAAAAACGAATTAAATTATAATGAATTAAGTTTTATTATATTGTTTACTTGCTGCACCCTGCAAAATTCTTTGCATATAAATAGACTATAGTTCAACTTTGAGGGTTATAAAAAAGTTAATGTAATTATATGGGTCTGGCTTATTTTAATTAAAAGGTGGTCCTCGGGTCCTGTGAATATTGAACTACATTAATTTTTTGGTACACACTATCTAGTGACCCATAGATTAACAACAAAACTTTCAATTTCGTGACTATTTCGGGTAAAAACATAAACATAATATGCAGTGGCTACCAGTCCAGCCAACTGGAATTATTTTTTTCCGCTGTCCAATGAGATGTGCGCATACTCAGCTAACCGTATTCCGTATTATTATTTCCGGGATCCGGCTACAGATGTGCGCATGCGCTCTAGACGGACCCCGTGATATTTTTTCGGTCCGTCTATAGATATTGTACTAACCCTAACCTAGCCCCGAAAAAAAATGCAATATCATGATCCATCTGCCGCACATGCGCAGACGTACATCTATAGCTGGACAGCGGAAAAAATAATAATAATTCCAGTTGGCTGGACTGGTAGCTCCTCAACTATAATATATATCAAAATAGTTTTTGATCGGTATATTTTGATATTACCAAAATTTAGTCTTATCGGAGGATTGAGGGTAAGTGAAGAAATATGGGGTTTTGAGAAAAATGCAAAAGACGCTTTAAAAAAAATCAAGAAAAAAGTTCTTTGGAAAGTAATTAATGATTAAAATAGTTCATTAACATTAAAGAAATGAGAGTGAATCATTTGTCAACTCAAATTAATGTTACACACCCTACACATATGCTAAAAATATGCAGTGTATAGAAATTTATATCTCCCGTCATTAAAAAGGCACCAGAGACTATATAAGACCAAAGTATAAGCTAATTTGGCAAAGACAATTTAGAATCTATTCATTTTAATATAAAAATAAAAGAAAATGTATTATTTTTAACTACTCATAAGTTAATCAGTAAAAAAAAATACCCCACTTCCATTATCTTACAACCTACTAAAAACTTTTTATGTTCTTACCATAATACCACTGGGACATTTGAATAATAAACTTTACACCACTATTATAATTAAAGATTATACATGTAGTCTGGAATACTTTCAAGTTCAACAATTGGTTTCCAACCCCTCCCTCTACCCACTTTGACGTATCAGGGGTACTATTTTTGACCAGGTTAGATGTACCGAAAGTTGTAGATGGTTATTTTGTAAAGTTTATGCTCTTGCTTTTTTCCCATACCCATAGCCTCTTTAGAATTTTTTGAAGCATTAAAATGAATTTATTAGTAAATATTCAGCTGCAAATGATTCCTAGGATATTTATCTTTAAGAACATGTGATTTTGAAGAATTGACCATTCCAAAAACTAAATATATTTTTAGCACCAATGGACTAACTGAATGAGTAAATTATGTAAAAAAATAACATCGTAGTGGGATTCAAGTAGCCTGCCAGCATCTCAAGCTTGTTTCATTATACACTTGACCATAAGCAAACACTTGTAACGAGACTTTAATAATTATATTGAAAATTGCTAGATTATAATTAAATGACACTTAGTTTATTACATAGTCTTACTTTGTAATTTAAAAACAAATTAGTTTTACATAGTGTTACTTTGTAATTTAAAAACAAATTAAAAAGATATTGATTTAAAAAATAAAATAATATGATAACTGAGAACTTTATAAAATCAACATTTAAAAAAAATGATTATCAAAGTTTGTTATGACTAGTAAGCAAGTCCCGGTACCGGACGGTTAGTAGGCATGCTGTTGGAGGAGAATATGGTGATATATGTAAGCGCGTTAATAATCAGTCTATATACAAAAAATAGCTTATCTATATACTCAAAGTGGCCCCAAGGACATGAACAGATTATTGTAATTATTTAATAGGGACACTTAATAATACATCAAATAAAGTTCATATGTTATATGGTTCATCCCAAAGTAATCCTTCTTATGGATACACAATCTTAACAAAAACAACCCCTGACTTATTAAACTTTGAATCTAACATACATAATTTAGCACACCTTATCATTGATAAATATGAATTCATTCATAATATTTTAAAATACTTTTTTCCAAACAGTTCTTCATTTTGTTTTATCATGTTCAACGTGACGTACATGTATTTAAAAAAAAGAGACATGAGTGCCTGCCAGTTAAGCGATTGGCTACATGTTTAGCAGATGGTTTATTTACTGTTGTACACATTATAATTAATAGTACAATATATCGTACAGAAGAATTAACTAAGAAAATATTGCCAACCTGGTGCACTTTTAATTATAAAAAATGAGTGAAAATGTAACTGTCAGGACAGTGAAAGTAGAAATATAGACATAAATAGATAGACAGACATATTGATAGATAAATTGATAAATAGATAGACAAACGAATGGTACGGACAGTGATAGTAGGTCAGGACTGATGATTAATAGCAACAGCGTGTAGAGTTAGATGTTACGTAATTGGACAGGTGGGAAGATGAAGGCGGGGCGAAAGGGACAGCTTGGTCAGTTGTAGGGACGCAGATATATACAGGTCATGACAGGGAGTTAGTGTAGGTTTGTTAAGTTTAAGGAAGGAGGCTAATTAGGAAGGAATGAAGGACTAGTTAGAAGTGTTTTATTGTGTTGACGGAATGGACAATTAATATAGTGATTTATAGTAGAGACAGGATTAAAGAGTTTATGTTCATTGTTGGATGATAAATGTTACAGATTGTGATTAATAAAGTGATAGTGATTATTCATATTCAAATCAATTGACTTGTCACATTTTATTGGATATTGTGTGTTGTGAAAGAGTTAAAAATAAAAGAAAGTCATTAAATACAAAAATAAAAGAAGACCAATCGAGCCATCCCTGACAGTAACATTCCTTTTACCTTTATTATACTTTACAGACCAATCAGAAAGCAATACTTTATTGATATAATGTATGGTAAATTATAATGTATCAAAGTAATAGAAGTAGATAGAATTGTTGTGTATCTTTTATCAGCCTTTCAATTTAAAAAACAAAATTCCATCTATTCAGAGGCAGTCATGTATTAGTTGAAGCCGAGATGCAGAAGAAAATATCAGGCCTCTTAAAGAAATTATTATAGTTCTTTGAAGCCCTCCTCTGCATTGTGTACTACGTTTGCCAGACTCCACCATTATACAATTCATAATAAGAAAAAGAATGAAAGAAAAAATTGTGACTTAGTTTGAGTTTAGTGGTAAAGGGAGATAATTGTACATTAGATATAGACTTTTTATAAAAGTAATAACAAACTGAACACCATAAATATTACATTACTTGAAATATACTGTCACTCACGGGTTGTGAGTAATTTGTCGAAACCATTCCCACTTTGCTCCAACCCTTGACTGTTTCAGGCTACTTTTAAATAATATTAATATGTATATTATACAATGTATAAAAGTATCTGTTGCAGTTCTCCACCCCTCCCTTCCTACACCCCCATCCGCGTAATTGCGTCATACCCCAGGTGTCCCAGCGAAACTGACAGATGAAGAGCCCTACGCTGACGAATTGAGCGAGAGCTGAGGAATGTCACAGAAAGAGCGTGACATTCAGCTCGGGATTCTCTCTGACCACTGTTCCCAATTCGGCTATCTTCAAAGGAGAAGAACCCGTTCAGATGTCCAGTTACTTTAAGTCTTTCGGCGGTATGAGCGTACCTCCCCCCTCCCCATCTAGGGCGGGGATTTAGCCACCCCCCTGATTGACAGGAAAAGGACGTACGTTGAATGATTGGTCGAAGGTTATGAGTGTAATAGTATAGGAGTAATGTAGATAGTTTTGAGGCATTAGACTGAGTGGTCTCTTTGGAGACAGTCGATAAAAAAGAGAGAAGAGAGAAAACATCCTTCACTTTATTCATTTTATATTGGATTATTTTTGCTGCATTTTTTGATTATCTTTGCTGCAATTTTAACAGCCACCAGATCCCTGTTACGGACTGGTGCCTTTGTGTAAATAAAATATATCGTTGTTGTTACACAAGACTTGTCGATTGAATACCTTCCGTATTGTACATTTAATTGCTGGTGAGACTGTGTGCGGCAGAAACACAAATAGAAATGCAGTACCAATTAAGTCAGCCCTCATACTTCTAGATACAAGCCAAGGATACCCTCATAGGGGTCCTCAACATATACATATAACATTAGTTTGCATTTTAATTACGTTTGGAAATGACTCAGAAAAGTTATAAATCCATTTCTGACGAAATTTCTATTAAGATTGCTTCTCATTGTCTTTTGGGAATATTGTGGCTGTCGAAAAGTTTTTTTGTGTTGGCTGGGCTTACACCTTACCTGCCATTTGTAGACGGGGGAGTGCTTGCTCACCTCGACCTTTTTAAACTTATAGCAGAACTAATATGATTTCTGGCTGCTTGGTAGGGGATATCCTGCTTGGCTGGCCAGTTGGGAAGCGTATCATGCCTGTTTGGTAGCAGGTTTATTCTGCGACCATGATTGAAAGGATTTAATAGAAAGTTCATGTCGAGGTGATGTATTTCTCAGCGCTGCATTGATGTAAAGGCTGCAACAATCTTAGGTCTTGGTTTACTAGAATTTATCTTGAGCTTTCCCTTTATCATTTAGTTTTGAACCTTTCTTTTGGAAAGTACTATCATCATCTGATTAATCATTCCGTTGGCATTACATCTTTTCATATTTTCTTATTGATATATATATATATTTCTTGTTGTATTTGAGTACTTCAGCATTTATATGGTCTTCTGTTTTTTTCAGGACATTTTTTAATATCTTCTTAGATTGGCTCCTCTATTTCTGTGTCTATGTCATTTCTCCTTCCACCATCGTCAGTAGTTTTTAGCATTTCTTCTGTAATTTTATGTTGCACACCTTTATAGAGCTATTTTATTTTCTGTGAGGGAGGTTCCTGGTTTCAAGACACTTGTGTGATCTTGCTTGGAAGCCATTGCTTTACTCTAGATGGCAGTGTACATTTTCTGGTTTCTTTTCTTTTGAGAGTTCATCTAGTTTTACTAATTTCTCTATTTCCTGTTCACTTTTTCTTCTGCATATTTTGGTTTCTTTATCATAGCCTCAGTGGCTCTAGAAAAGATAATGTTGAAAATTTTAATTGTTTTGCTCACATTTTTACTCTTATTATTGGCTCATTTATTTGTTTTTATATAGTCAAAAATCTTTTTTAGCTTAGGTGTTGAAGAGTATGTTTATTTTGTATTATATTTATTTTGTGACTCAACTTGTGGATTTGCTTCATTGAATCTTTGGACATCTTAAGGTGGTCTTCTGGTCAATGGTCTAATGAAGGATTTTAGTGCTGTTCCAAGTAGTTTGGAACCAAGTTTACACAATCCTGCTTCTCCACTACCTATCCAAAATATGGATCAGCAGTGGGGATTTGTCTGATAGTGTTGTTGTCACCAACAGAGACAACTGAGACATATTGTAAACCATGTTTCTAAAAAGACCTGCACCTCAGAGAAACTGCAGCTTTGCGCAAAAGTAGCTCAAAATCAACTTGTATCAGTGTAGTAACTTGTATCTGTCACCTAGTCGTTGTCAAAACAATAGAAATTGGAGTGGGATGCAACAAGTATAGATGATGGTATAAATTGGTGAAGTAGCAAGGCATGTAGTCTCATTGATGTCTGTAGTATCAATCTGCTTAGATCATGTCCTGGCTACCATTGCATGTTTCATCTGATTCTTTTGCTTTCTGGTTAGTCCAGGTGCCATTGTTATTCTGTTGATGGACATATGAATCAAAATTATAAAACAAGTGTGTTCATTAATTACTTTTTATAAGAAATAATTCCTTTGAAGCTTTTTTCTGCATTCAAGTTAAGTAGTCGTGTGGCCAGCTAAAACAAAGGACTATGCTTCTATCAACAGTCAGATCAATCCATGACCACATGATCAGAACATGTCAAACCTCTTTCATGCCCCCTTAGTTTTATCTAGGTCAACTTGTGAGTGCAAAAGACAGCATGTATGCATGAAGAACTTTAGACAATACTAGACTCGATTTTGAACTCCCAGTACTTTTTGAAACATCTGCAAGTTGAATTAGGTCATTTTTTTTCGTATCTCAGGGAAAAAAAATGTACTCCCCTTACCCTTCAAAATCATTTTCAATATTATAGTGTTAAAAATGTTAATTTCTCACTTGAGCAAATGATTTTTTTTTTTGCATAGAATGTCATTATGTTGTCTGTCAGTTAAATAATACATGATCTATTTGGTTAGTTTGTTGTGTATTAGTGAGCATATCACTAGCCTGTTACACCAGAAAACCTGTCTGTGATTTGCGCGGCCCTAGGTGTGTACAAGTTTTTCCCAAGCTCATTGAGGTGTCACTCTGTGCATTGATTCTAGAGGGGGTTGAGACATTTGTCCTCATGGTGATGGGTGCATATGGCTGGTGTGTAATTTAGACATAGGGTCATTAAACATTCTGTGCATACATTTACTTGTGATTATTCGTCAGACAAATACTGTGGTATTCTTATTCTTTATGGTTACAAACACTTTCAATCCGACTTATTATGGTAATGTACTATTTAGATCAATGTTTAAAAATTGGTGATACAGGAAGCCTCTATAAGATCCTGTGCTGACACCTTGTCATCCCATATCCATGTCTTAGTTGTCTGTCTTATTAATTTATTCCTGTAATTCTGCTAATTTATTTCTTTTTCTAATGTTGTTAAATAAAGTAGGTTAGAGCTCCTGCTCTTTGGAGGCTTAATGTGTTCAAAGTAGCTAGCCACTAATCATGTCCATGATCATGTGAGGGTCGTTTTTCATTTATATCAGTCCGTTTCACTACTGAGATATAAACTTTCTTAAATGTTGATATTTAATCAAAAATGAAATGCACACAAAGCAAAGGGGGACAATTAAAATGAAAACTGGATATTTAAAATATAATGTATTTTTATAGCCGAAAAATCATTTTAGTAATAAATAAAATTTCTATTTTTTCTTTTTTTTAGAATGAAGAAAAACCTGCTTACTCAAATAAAAGTCTCATTTAATTATTTATTTACTAGCTGTACCTTGCTAGGTTATTTTTGGTTTCGGACAGATCCAATTTTTTTCATGATTTTATTACAATTTAAATATGCATTATGTTGTAGAAATACAGAAAAACAAGCAGACAGTTATGTAAATGGAGATTCTTTCACATTTGGCCCCTTGGGTTTTCATGTTTGAAAACTGTAGAAACTATTCAAAACCTAAGATTTTAAAAAAAAACATTTATCGAATTGAATTCTTGATTTTTACTTTCGATATAACGCAGACGCAAGACGGCTATTATTTATATAGATTTTTCTTTCATTTTAAGTATAAATATTTCGTTAACTTAATTTACCCACAGAAATCAAGTTTTTTAGTTTTAATCGTGAAGATGTAAGTTTTTTAAACAAATGATTCTATCTATTTTGGTGATAAAAATATGCATTATTTTTTATACTTGTTTTTGTTTTGACTTTTACATTTTTGATTTAATTAATCAAGGAATCTCTTTTCCTTTTCACAGTTTGACTTCTGTTTTGAGCTTAGGTTTTATTTACTGCATTTAAAAATTAATCCGATTTCTTTTTTATTTTATATTGCATATAAATCTTTATATATAAATGTGAACTTCAGTATATATATTTTTGTCATGCATTTTCTTAATACTGCATTTTGCGTTCATATTTGTAATGTAGACCTAGATACTAAAAATCATCTTAACTACCAATTATTTTTCAATCCAATTCACTGAAAACAAATTTAAGCCATTTGGTGCTTTTATTTCATCTCTCCCTTATTATTTTTTTAAAACCATTTTTATTTAAGGGATGATCGAGAATGATTAAACCAATTTTCTTCAATAAATTATAATATGTATTGCAAAATGGCAACATAGTCATTGATCATGGAAAAAAATATAATCTTATATTTTAAGTGAGATAAAAATAATTTCTGTTCAAATTAAAAAAAAAAACAGTTTCATGATATTTACATAAGCTCAAGATTAAAAGTTTCAATCACTTTGAGACAAAAATAAAAATCTGTCTCAGTTTGGGGTAGGAAGATATGATACCATGTGCGTAGTGAAGATATCACTCTGAATTCAGTTCAACAATTTCCCAAATTATACTGTTATATGGATAATTGGGCGTGACTTATCTGGTCTGATATACCACGGTTTGTCTTGAGGAGGAAGATCATTTGTGTCTCCTGGCCAAACTATAGAAAAAAAGAAACTTTTTGCAACTGGTGGTGGTTGCAACTGGTGGTGGTGACAGATGGGGTCTGCACACAACACTCTTCCACTTTGTAACACAGTCACTCTAGCTGACTGCCATTTCTGGGTAATGGAATAGGCACCATAACAATTTTCCCCCTCTGTCCCTGGTGGCAGGAGGAAAACCCTTGCTGTGCCATTCTAGCCATTTACTACACACCATGCCATGCCAGCAGATGTATTGGGCACATTTACCCTGCTGCTCTGGTATGGTTGACATGCATCATGCCCCTCCCCCTAAAACTGGCAGTGGTGGAGCAAAAGGTTAAGTTGCAATCACACACACCATGCTGATCTGGCCTTATTGGTAAGTGCTAAAACCAACATTCTTCCATGATGGTGGTATACTAACAACATGCTTTTAAGCTATGGCTGACACAACACATCATAATGACACAAAAACATTAGTACACCCCATTGTATTGGCAATTCCGTGGACTCTTTGCGGAGCTTCAGCAATAACTCTCTAGCACACTGTTTTTGGAGCCCTTTGCAGTTTACCCCATGCAATACTTCATTTCATGTTCACAAGATTTAACTTACATTCCTAGCATATACATAGTATATGATTTTTATAGGAAAAATATTAGTTTAACCTAAAGTCTAAATAGTGGTTTGTGAGAATCCATCTTCACGTACATCTATTTTAAATAATCTAAAGTGGGAAAATGGATTTAAAATTATAACTATTCTAAATTTGACTGATTGATCGCAACTGATTAAGTTTGGATTCTCGAGGAATCGCTGTATTTAAGTAAAGCAGATGCTGTCCTCCCCATTTACACCATAAATAAATATTCAGAAAAATTCAAAATAGATACACACAAGTAGTTCTTTCTGGATTTTTCATAATAAATCAAACTCTACAAATTCTGTTTGTACATGTTCTTACTGGAATTGTGGAAAGGCTGCTTTAGGAAAAGATAAAGGATGCTAAGTCTCTAAAAGGGCCAATAGTTTAAACAGTAATTTTAGTAACCCTTCAGTTACAAAGTTTTACAATAATGTTCATTAGTACTTAGTTTTTCACTTTTATTGCTGCTATAAAAAAATTTTAATTTACAAGTTACAGGTCAGAAAAAAATTGTTTAGGATGTGGTAAAGAAAGTATTGGACCAGAGAGTAGTATTTTTAGAACACCTGAATGTCTAGCATGCTCTTCTGCCACATCTGGCTGTATAGTTGAAACTACTTGAAACTGGTGTTCGGACTTTCGACCCATTTCGACCCCTGGACAGTTCGACCCTCTTTGACCCCGTCAGTAAAAATAATATTTCAATTATTATTTCTTTGTTTAAATATATTTATTAACTTTGTTCAACATGTGTATAATTGTTTAAAATAGTTATATTGTATTAATTTTTAAAAAATGTGTTTTAATTGTTTAAAACATGTTTTATTTGTTTAAAATCGTGTTTCCATTAGGTTTTTTGAGTTCTGATGCTCTAAGCATGATCTAGTTTTTTAAAGATCGACAATATATCTTACATACATTCTCATGCTTGCACATGAGTTTCATTGACCAGTGGTTTGTGTCCTAGTTTGTGTCTACTCTAGTCACTGGCACAAATGACATAAAATTTTGAGACAAAAAGGATTTTAGATAAGTAGCTTTATAACATCAGAGTTTGTATTGCCAAGTTTATAAATCCAAAATGTGCAGTATTAAGCAAACATATACAGACAGACAGAAGTTCACTAAACACTTTTGTTATTTTACCTATATCATACTAAATTTATACTATTGAATGAAATAATTCTTTTAACACTAGAACGGCCGGATTTTCGACTTCCTTTAACGACTGAAGCGGTCATTTTGACCGCGGTTGTAACTTTAACAAAAAAATGTCATATAATAATTTTATTATGTGTAACAACCAAAGAAACAAATATCTATAGAATTATAAACAGTATTCTTCGAAAAATATATGTAAGTAATCATATTCTGCTCATTAGTCAACTTGTGTTTTGTTACGACAAAACGAGCATTAATGAGCGTGTGTTACTCCTTGCTCCACTTTTAACAGGAATGCCTACTGAAATTTATTTTGTTGCACAGTTAGGCGATCTTAATTCGTAAAGAAGGTTCAAAAATATAAGACCGACTAGAAATGCTGGAAGAGTTGCATAATGGAAATAATATAAATGCGTTGTAGATGATATAGACAGGCCATCTTCGTGATGCTGATCTCGTTGTGGGCGACTCATTTCGTCAGAACGTCCACTTCGCACTTAGAAAAATTATAATATTGCTCAGTTTCTGGAAGTTTTTTTGTTTCACCAATTTCAACATGTTTGTGCAAGGTACTCAATATGCAGGCATTCTTTTTGGCTTGCAAAGGTAAATTGTGAAGGTTTTTTGACCATTGGTAGTACTTTTGAAGAAGCGTTCTGGAGTTGTGTCTTTACACATGGCTAGCAACTCTCTTCGATTCTGCCTTATCGTACTAAGCGATGGATGTGCTTTTGGCAATATGACATCAGACGACAGTGTCACAAGATATTAATCGGTATGGTGGTCATTATGACCGCTGCAGTCGTTCTAGGTATAACTTGTTTTCGATCATTATAAAACCAACAATAAAAATCTTCTATAATTTTAACCATTCTATAAAGATATGAAAAGTCGTAAAATTTCAATAGTCTGGGGTCAATCCGCTTGAGTAATTAAACCGCAAAAGTAGCGTTGCGGTCAAAATGACCCGCTGCCGTCGTTCTAGTGTTAAAGATAATAAATATAATTTTTATTTAAATTCCTTATTTCTATAAGGGTTTATGCTTACATAAAGAGATTATGGTTTGTGAATTTTCTAGTTTAATTTCTTTATTAGAAATAATTGAGCATCATTGATTCACTGTACTATTGAGCTATTATATAGTAAATAGTTAAAAAATTAAGGTTGCGAAAGTAATGAAACATTCTTTAAGTGACATAAGATTAATTACTTAAAATATCATGTTATGAAATTCTTTCACCATGAAATAATTAATTTATTATCCGTTTATCATTGGAAGTCTAGATTTAATGAATCAATTTCCTATGCACTTTAATAAAATAAAATTAAATCTTTTTCTACTTTGACTTACAGATAAGTGATGCTTCTACCTTAAGCTGGTCAACTAGGATTAAAGGATTTCTTATTTGTTTTATTCTCGGTTGTGGGCTGTCTATTTTGGTAAGGCCATTTAGATCTCAATGGTTAAAAGTATTGTTTTTTATAATTGTAACATCTCTTACTAATAATCCTGTTATCTAATACCATTAGCTATGTGTGGCAATACCTGGAAAGGCAAAGTTTCCATAATGAGCTCCTTTAATTTTGATGTAGATGCCAATAATGTTATGGCCTTGCCTGGTTCATTTTTGTTGACTATTCCTTATAACTGTTACCCAGATGCAACTCAGAAGAACCAACCAAACAAGATGCGTTGTTAACACAAGTATTTATTTACATTAATGTACTCTAAGAAACTCATTACATAAGGTATCTCAATAAGTCCATTACATGAAAATCACTTTTCGTCTATTACACTGACTAACCAACAAATAATGCCAGTAGGGTTTCAAATAGTTTCATAGTTTCATTACCTTCTCTAATGTCTACTGTAGCTGTCTTCTCTCCTTTATTCTCTTTCATCTTCACTCTAGCCTGTCAGCAGTATTTATATTACATAAGTCCATGCCTTAATTACTTTAATTAGGTAACAGCCTATACTTCAGATTGTCTATTCTATTCTCTCTAAGAAGCATCACCTGTGTCTGCTGGATACCATTCACTAATGTACTGTGCAATCTTCCACCACCAATGTTGTCTGGCAGCTCAGCAAGACAGTATTGCTATAAGGATGTGCATTTGCCAATTGCAAGAAACTGTTTGATAGTAAGGACTGTGTGTACATAGATAGGATACCATCCGTTAACTGCATTGGCAGCATAATGAGCATACGCTGATATCACCTTGCATGGTTGCTTGTATGGTTGATAAAAACAAACAATCTGTAATTTGATTTTGTAACTTAAAACTAACTGTATTTTCATAAAATTATCAACATTTGGTAGATTCTTTTTAAAACAGAGAGCATGATAGTAGACTTCTTAAATTGGTCATTGTACTGTGGGTTTGGATGAGATTTGGGGAAAGGGGGGAAGAGAGATTGTAAAATTAACAGTTTGAATCCTTTGGATTAGCAATGTTTTATTTATGATTGCTTTGATTTATCTATTTAGTTTCATTTGCACAAATTCACTTGGGCACACGGGCATGCAAAGCCACTAATACATGAGCACTTTCTGATACACTCTAAAGCCATTGTATATCTTTAATGTTATTTTTTATCTGTAATTCTATTGTACCTGTAATATTATTGTACATCTGTAATGCTTTTGTATAATTGTAATAATGTTGTTATATACCTGTAATGCTATTATATTTCTGAAATGTCATTTTATGTCTGTAATGCTATTATAACATTTCTTATGCAAATATATATTTGTAATGCCATTAATTATCCATAATGTCATTTTTATATCTGTAATTATATTATATTTCTGCGATGCCATTATATATCTGTAATATGATGATTTTGGATATCTGTAATGCATATATATATATATATATGCAATTCTGTTATATATCTGTAATGCTTTTAGATATCTATGATGATATTATTTTACTATAAATCTCAGAAAATCTACAGCTCTTCATTCACTCTTGTTAGAGTTGTAACCCAGATGAATGCATTCTATTTGTTTACTTAAAAAAAAATCTCCATCAACATTTCAAAACGAAATAAATTTTACCCCCCCCCCCATTAACCTCATTCCCCACTCCCCTTCTCTTTTATTAAAATTGCCCAGTACGTAACGCAATTAGTGAAATGTTGCTCACCTGACTCTGTCCGTTATGGCGATTTGCACGTCCACCATTCAGTTTAGGCTTTGGTAACTTAACTCGTCTTGGCTCCGTGCCTCATGGTCTCATTCAAAGGTCCCTGGTAAATTTGCTTATGATGTATATTATGTCGTATATATAACTCGTCGTCAGTGGCGTAGCAAGCTTAACTCGCGCCCGGGACACAATACCTTTTTAGCGCCCCACCCCCCCATTCTAAAACCATATAATATTATATGTAAAACGAGTAGAAAAGCTTGCTAAGCTGGCTGAACGAAATCCGACAGAAGGGATAACAAAGAAATATACGAAATACTGCAATAGAAAAGAACATGTGACCTTTATTGCCATGAACATAATACGATATGAAGAGAAATGACAAAGACATGTATGAAATACTGTAATAGAAAATAACATTTGGCTTTTATTGCCATGAACATCCTTAAATACAACGCATACACCGCACGATATGAAAACTAGCCGTTCATTTTTTTCGTTTTTATGATCAGTCAAGCATTTATGTTTTCAGACAGCGCTTCGATCGAAAGAAATTTCATTTTGTAGAATATGTAGGTAGACGATGTATATTTTCCTTTCAGAAATTCATATGCAAAGACTTTTGCCGGCCAAAACTTATAGTAATTCATATTTTTCTGTCGAAATTCACTTTGTTGTTGTTTTTTTATTGAATATACACTATTTTGAATCATTTATTCTATTCGAATCGACGTTTCTAAGCAGCCATTTAGTTTGTTTATCCTGACGGAAAATGTAGCTCTCCGGAAAAAAAAACTCTGCACGCAGCGAAACTGAAAACTTTCGCTGCTCCGCAACGGAAATCCTGACGGGTGTACATGTCCTCATTAGAATATCATAGCAGTGAAACAGAGACGGAATCCGCAATACCCTTAGATACCGGAATTTCGTCTTGGTGGATTCGTTCTTTATATCAGTAATTTTGTTTAGGGGAGTGGTAGTTGTGTCTCGTGTCACATTCTTACCCTCTAGAAATGAAAAAAAAATGAAGTTGTTATGGGCGGTGGGTGACAGATTCTATGTCTTGTTTTGTTACCTTTGTTTTTTCTGTTTCTAAATAAAAAAATCATTTATTCACACCCTCCCATCCCTACTTTTTTAACGGACTATACATGTATTTTAACTTTATTTATTTCTGTTCATACCATCGTGATGCGGTAGTGATTTTTTCTTGATAATAATACATTTAAATAATATTATTTATGTTCCCGTTAGAACGAATTATTGCTGACTAAAACTTTTTGTTTATAAATTCTGATCTTCAACAGTATAATTCGTAGTTGTGGTAATTAATTTCTTAAATTTTTATGCTTTGCGACCCACTGTGAAACCTTTTTTTTAATTTTCGCGATCCACCTGTACTTAAATGGTTATTGTGTAACATAGAAGGAACAATAGTTATAGTTAATTAAGTACCTCTGTTTTCAAACAATTGTTGTACACATACACAAACAATACAAAATTGTTTTACAGAAGAGCAAATAAAAATTCAGAAAATATAATGGAGAAAATGTGTATTAAACAAGTCACAGGTATTAAGACTGAAACATTTTCCATCGTATCTGGGCACAGGGTCCAGACAATATATATATATATATATATATATATATATATATATATATATATATATATATATATATATATACTTATAAGACGCATTTATTGTCTGTCTGTCTGTTCACTTATAACTCAAGATCCAGATAACCAAATAATGTGAAATTTGTTACACATACACATAATTACATGGGGAAGGTTATAGGACAGGTTTCGTTTCATCTCGATGGGTAGTTTAATTGTAATTTTTTATTTTTTATTTTAGTATTTTACTATATTAAAGTAATCTCGACGGCGCCATAAATAAAATTCCCCTGTGACGTCATTTCCTTATGATCGAATAGAACTTGCGCGCTGGTGCTGTATTGTGCCTTTGTGATGCAAAGAATTGTTGATGTTTTTTCATGCTCTCTGATTTGTACAGTTTGAGGAAGATAAAGGAATGAAGAAGGATTTTAGAAGAAGTGTGAAACCATAATAATAAGTATATATATATATATATATATATATATATATATAGAGAGAGAGAGAGAGAGAGAGAGAGGGAGGGAGGGAGAGAGATAAAGAGAGAGAGAGGGGGCAGGGGGGAGAGAGGAAAGGAGGATAGGAGGGAGGGGGAGAGGAGGGAGGGGGTGGACAGGGGGGGAGAGAGGGAGATGGGAGAGGGAGTAGGGGGAGAGGGAGGAGAGAGAAAAGAAGGGAGGGAGAGAGGGGGTAGGGGAGGGAGAGAGGGGGTAGAGAGGGAGAGAGGGGGTAGGGATGGGGGGAGAGAGAGGGGTAGGGATGGGGAGAGAGGGGGGTAGGGATGGGGAGAGAGGGGGGTAGGGATGGGGAGAGAGAGGGGAGGGAGGGAGGAGAGATAAAATATGAGGGGGGCAGGAAGGGAGAGGGAATGAGGGAGGGGGAAGGGGGAGAGGGGGAGGGAGAGAGAGGTGGAAAGGGGAGGGAGGGAGAAAGGAGGGAGAGAGGGGAGGGAAGGAGAGAGGGAAAGGATGGGAGAAATGGGAGGGGAAGAGATTAAGAGAAAGAGGGGGGCAGGGAGGGAGAGAGGGGGAAGGAGGAGGGAGGAGGATGGACGGGGGAGAGAAGGAAGGGGAGAGAGGGAGATGGGAGAGGGACGGAGAGAGATTTGAGAGAGGGAGAAAGGGATGGAGGGAGAGAGGGGGTAGGGAGAAAACAGAAGGTAAACAGAAAACCTTATTTTAAACCCGGGCAAAGCCGGGTACTTGCAACTAGTATATATATATATATATATATATATATATATATATATATATATATAAATATATATATACAGTGGGTATTCGGTTAACGAACTTAATCCGTTCCACAATTATGTTCGCTATCCGAATCGTTCGTTAACCGATCATCGATTTACCATATATGTTAATGGAAATTCGATTAATTCGTTCTGGAGATCCTAAAAACTAAATTTTAAAAAATTGTCATGCACAAGAATAAATTCTTAGTAAGTTTATTTATTACAAATATGATACATACATATGGTCTTGCTTATTAATCAGTTCTTTTCCTTTCTTTGGACGTTAAAGAACATGTCCAATATCGGTTGTTTTTCTCTCTCCTTTAGGACTTTCGGGCAATGATTGATAGCAATGTCGTTGTGGAGATCAGCAACCCAATAGACACCAGCTTGTTTAATGCTAGATCTCCTTTTAAATTTTGTAAACCAGACAGTGGTAGCCTTGAATTCTAGATTTTCGGAGGATGAGCCTGGAATTTGTTCTTTCAATTTCTCAAAAATTTCTCCAGCCTTCTCTTGAATGATGACCATTCTAGTAACATCTCTTTTCACCTCCCGTTCATTTATCCAAACTAAAAGCAAACTCTCGAGTTTATCATGGATGACACTTTTTTTGCTTCTCAAATGTAGTTTTCGTTACTCCTTTAGCGGCTTGTCTTATTGATGATATCTTTTTTAGCTAGGATTGTGCCTACTGTGAACCTGTTCAAGCCGTACTGCCTAGTACCATCAGTCATTATTTGTCCACTCTCTACTTTAGTTATAATCTCTTGTTTGGTTTTTATGGTGAGCACTGAGCACAGTTCTTGACACTCCACTCTTTTCAGGTCCCGTAATATTGTCAAATTTTCAGGTTTTTTTTTCATAAGGCGTTTAGAGAAGCACATACAAAAACCACAAGGACATAAACCAACTACATATTATGGTACACAATTGACAAAGTGTCGTCGCACACTACCCTACGCGTCGTATGGTGCTGCCTCACTGCTACGTAGTATGAATGATGACGTGTCAGCGCACGCGCACATCCATTTTCAGGACAAATTGAGGACTGATGTCGGGTGTTCTATTTTCTGGCTATATTATTATTTTATGAAGGGAAAGGCACATATGAGAATTGAATGTTTGGTGTATTTTTTTTTCTGGGATGGGAAGTGGAGGGGGTATATACGATAGTGGAGAGTAGGGTAAACAAGACTTACATGAGACGAAGTGTAGCAAAATATGACAGGGAAGGGGGGAACAGGGGCTGACAAACGTCATTAGTTGGGAAACTACGGTTCAAGGAAAACACATGTTTGACATTGTTGTTGATTAAAAAGAAAACTATTCGCATCTCTTGACGTGATTGATACCTGTCAATAAACTAATCTCAATAGACATATATGCTAATGATTAATAAATATGTTATAATTAATTATACCTCTTTCGTAAATTAATCTGACTTGTTTATTATGTCAATTTTATGCTATGGTATTATGACATAGTAGTTTGAATACAAACTAATGTATTATGTTGTGTCCATTAAAATGTGCGTTGATTTGCTATAAAACTTTTAATCATTCGTTAATTTCCATCAATTTTTTCATCAAACAGCAGCTCTAATATGTATATATATATATTAGGGTGATCAAAAATTTTTTTTCGATTTTTCTAAATTTAAGGCTTGCATTGTGTTCTGCCAGAAAAAAAAAGGGTTTCCTGAAAAATGAATACAATCGTGAAATATTTAGGGGTTGCACAAAGGCGATGAAAACATTGATTTGGTACTAAATAGTAATATAATGGTTTATGTTAATTGTTTAATGTTAAACATGAAATAACAACCTCAAAACAAATAAAATAATAGAATGCAACAAAGCAAAGTGTTTACTATTTATGGGCGTCATATTCACTGACTGCTTTTTGCTAGTCCATTAACCACTGTGGTCTTCTTTGCATCCGGATATAATCGTCGGTGTTCTTGCACCACCTAAAGTAAGAATTGCTTCTGGTCTTCTTTTCTGCATAAAACTTCATTGAAATCCTGAATCAGTTTCACTCCTCTTTCGACTGTGTCATTAACAACTTTCAAATTGGTTACAACCTTTTCTGCATGTTTTTATTCATTGTTGCTGCTCCATGTTTCAGGGGACATCTCCAGGAATGAATGTGGTAAACCAAGAATGGGGGAAAATGCCTTTGTATTGTTTGTAACAAAGAAGCTGACCAGCGTCTGCATAGAATCCATTGGAATCAAGACGCTGAGCTCGATTTGTAGATCAAGGTTTTTCTTGCATATATTTAAGCTTCTGAACCTTTTGCTTGGGATCAATATTTTCATTAAAAAAAAGCGAGGCCCACTGTAATTTCACTTAGATACCATAAATGTTGACTGAAAGCTGTTTTTGCTGCTTTTCTAATAACTGAGTTATATTTTTCTAAATCCTTCAGAAATTGTAGGTCATTTAATGGCGCCCTTGCTGGCTGTGGGGCTTGAAACCACAGTTTCTTATAAGTACTGGAAACATAACAGAGGAACTGATACAGTCCTTGTTCTTCAGAAGGCTTAAGCTTAAACTGCATCTTAAACATCCACATCTTGTAGCAATAAATTATTCTTGCCATCCAACGTGCTCTGTGTACAGCTCCTGGAGCATGGAAATGAGTCCCACGTGGTGGTGTTCCTCTAAGAAATATGACAGCCAGTTCCGAAAATTCTCTGTAATCATCTCGTGGGTGACTAATTTGAAGATTGTCATTTGCAAACTGCAATGTGCTATCTCTTAAAAGGTCTACTTTAGTCATCCCATCTGCAGTATCATAGGATCCCTTCTCCATAAAATTCCACTGCTCTTTAAATCGTTTGAAAAGTGAAATATCAGGTCCAGATGAGGGCCCACTTATCTTCAATGCGGTGAACACTTTTTCCAGAACAATTTCCATCATATGGTGGCGGAAAGCAAGATGAAAAAGACTTTTTTCAAGCAGCTTTTCAATTAAAACACATGCCCCTTTGGAATCCCCAGTGTCGCTTGCTATTGAGTCAAAACTTAATGCTACTACTTTTTCACAAATGTCCCAGTTCTTCAGACATTCAACTACAGCTTGAGCTTGACTGTCACATGTCCCTGAAGCAATCACTCTATTTGCAGTCCTGTTACAATCACTGGCAATCTCTCAACATTCTCCCTGGCTGTGAGATCTGAAAGCAATTTTCCGTCCCAATGTACATTTAATGGCACTTATGGATCAAACAATTCTTTAACTTAATGTGCTGTTTTTTTTCTAATCTCAGCTTTCACACGCTGTACAGTACTTCAACTTAATGTCATGTCGCTAATATCGTGACCAAGAGAATGAGCTGTAGCAGCTAGTAAATGGACTGCTGTACGATCACTAACTTGGGATCTATCTAATGCTACAGAAACTTCTTTGGACAGAACAGACTTTGTTAAAGCATTTTCTGCACATTTTCTTCGTTTCTGTGATGTACTAATCAAAAATTCTTCACCGTGTTCATTTTATGTCGTATAGCTACGTATAAGGTGTAGAATGGGGCTCTGAAAATGACATAATTATTACTATAGATTATATAGTAAAAACCTTTTGCTTCTGTATATGTATTACATTGCCATATTAAAGCTTCTGCTGCGGGCAGAACGAATGGGCAACTATCAGCTATATATTGTCAGTATCAGGAGAATGTTGAATCTCTTCACAGCATCTGGTCACAACAATTATGCCAAGTGTGCTCAACTCTACCTGGAGATGATGATGGGCTTACCTAACTCATATTCAGATCTACACAAGCAGCTTATGTCAGGATCACATGTTGGACGGCGTAGTAGTAAACAGTGTCAGTTGACCTTACCATAGATCAGGCAATGATGCGGGCCATTAAAGGTAAGGGAGAAATAACTCATGGAAGAGGAGTGACTGAGAGTGTGCGCACCACATGGACTTCCACAATTCATAGGACTGCAGCTGTCATGACATCTTTAGCGCAGTTTGCTGATATTGACTACTGCAGTTCAGCATCCGGAAGAGGGGTAGTCCAGGATCAATACAGATAATGACGATCTCACAAAAGTTCTCGAATTCTTGAACTCACATAATCAATTTGATACTTCTGACACAAGACTCCACAGCATACCATCAGGTATTGCAGCATCTGAATCTGATAATATAAACTGCGACAATGCTGATGAAGTTGGCGCTGATATTGTTTAGAACATGAGCGGCAAGAACTTCAAGGATGTTGTCCTTAAAAGAAAATCTCAAATAAGAACATTAGCACAAGTAAACAATGCTTCTTCATCAACTTCCAAGAAAGCTTTGACAGGTGTTGATCCCACAGTTCTATTTAATGGGCTTTTGGTCATAATGCAAAGATCACCTGATATGGAGAAATATTTCAGCTATGAGCTGTCAACACTTCCTACTTCTCTGTTCAAAGATAACTACATGCGGAAAGTTGATAAATCACAGCTCGGTAAAGAAATCTGCAAGGGTGTAGAACCATTATTGAAACCAAGCAGTTCATGTTGTAGACGGCGGCTACTTACTCCGTGCTGTTCAGTGGCTGGAAGGTGGAACACTTCTTGATGTTGTTAAGGATTACTGAATCACACAGAATGGGGATGGAAGCTTCCTGAGGAAAAGTACATCCATATTGCCACTGACTTAGATGTGGCTCCACCAGATGTTCTGAAGGTGGATATTGGCAAATATCATTGACGGACAGTTCAAAACCAATAACAGCGTTCGTCACACCATTTGGGCTTTTTCAGTGGAACTATACGAGCTTCGGCCTCGGCAGCGCGCCCGCAACATTCAACAGAATGATGGCGAAATTGTTTTCTCACAGACAGGATGTGATATGTTACATTGACGATATGTGTATATTCCACAACACTTGGGAGGACCACCTGCGGGGAATAGATGACATTTTACAAATTCTCTTGGAGAATAACTTGACTGTGAAGCCGGGAAGGTGGAGATAGGTCTTCAGGTAATATCGTTCCTGGGGTTCAAGGTTGGAAATAACATTTTGTAGCCTCTGTCTGATAACGTCATTAGAATCCTGGACATTCAACCGCCCAGTACAAAGAAACAAGTCAGAAGTATTTTGGGACTGTGCAATTACTATAGGAAGTTTATTGGCCACTTTTCTGAGTTAACCGAGCCGCTTGTCGCCATAGTATGTAAGGGGCAGCCGAATAAAATAAAGTGGACAAATGAGTGTCAGCATGCATTGCAGCGAATCAAAGACATATTTTCCAGGGAACCAGTTCTCGGAATACAGGGTATTTCAGAACTTTTTTTCCTAGCAATAGACGCCTCTAAATAGGCAATAGGGGGTGCTTATGCTCAAGGACGCCGAGGGCATCTGCCATCCGGAGATGTATGTCAGCAGGAAACTACTGCCGGCTGTGGAGAGAGAGAGAGTGTCTACCTTTGATTTGGTGCATCACGAAATAAGAGAAATATCTCTTGGGGTGTACGTTTACCATATACACCGACCACGCCCCATTGGCCTTAATCAACCAGAAGAAACATATCAATCACAGAGTGGCTCGTTGGTCTCTACTGCTACAGATCTACAGATTCAACATACAGCCAATACCAGGAATGGACAATGTAATTGCTGATAACCTCTCAAGCGCATAGACAGACGTTGGTGGTCTACACATAATTGTGCATGACGCTTGGAAGAATGCCTATTGCGAACTGCTAAATGAATTTTGTAGAGCCAGACTTCATGGTCTACACAAAAAATAACATTATTGTGATGATTTTTTTCAGGAATTAGTTTTGTATTTTCATTTAATTATGATTTATGCTTCATTTGTTGGTTACACAGCTGGCAGCTAGTTATTGTCTCTTGTGTGGCCATATGTAAGTATGTGTATTTTCTCAAGTGATTTTGTGATTATGTTCCCAAATGAATATTGATTGGCATATTTTATTACCAAGGTAGAAGTTGATGACGATTGTACTAAAGAATAATTATTAACGTTGGAGGGAATTATGCTGTAGAGGAGTTAACAATTGACAGTAGTTCATAGTTGGTTATAGTTTCGTAAATGTTCTGTAAAATTATTTTTCTTTGAAGTATTGGTGGTATTGAGTGTCAAACTTTAGTATGTTTGACAACACTAAAGGGGCCGTGGGGTAATGTGTATTAGTTTGTGAGTTGCGCAGCGCTGCGTTTCTATGTGCGAGTTCTTCCAAAGTGTCACTTGTTGTGTGTGTTTCAATAGGCAGTTGGGATGTTGATCTTGAAGAATGTGGAAATATTGTGAAGTATTAACGAAGGAGATAAATTTAGAGGCACAATAAGATCCTGTACACAGCAGTAATAATTGAATGATATATAAACGAATGATGTAGGCGTCAACGTATGAATATGTCACTTATTACGAGACCCATTTTTTAAAAAATCCAATTTCTTTACTCATTTTTTTTCCTTTTTTTTTGTAGGTTTTTATACTCCTACAATTTTACACATGGTCTATAAAATAAATCTCGGTAACTGGTAACTCTTTAGCAAGTCTTGATATCAGTGCGATTGTCCTTGGTTCGCATCACCGCGAAGTCGGTCGTCCCTGTCGTATTTTCTAGTGCCCTGGACAGTCCCCTAGTTCAGTGTTCCCCCAACCCGGGCCGCAGACCGGTACCGCTCCGTGGAACGAATGTTACTGGGCCGCCCAAGAAACATAAAATTATTTCCTTTTTATTTATTTCTCTCGTGATTGTGCGACTTTCCATGGGCGAAAAATAATCTCTACCCCCCCCCCCACACACACACTTTATCCAGTGGGCCGCGGTTAAATTACCAAATGCTGAACCGGTCCGTGGCGTGAAAAAAGGTTGGGAACCAATGCCCTACTTTACCGATTTTTAGAACGGCTTTGATCGTCATCTCCCTCCATTTCAAACTGAAAATGTCTATTAATACGGATATGAAAATGTCTATTAATACGGATCGATATTTTTTTCTTCTACATTCAACTGTTACATGACCAGCATTCGCTAATGATTAAAAAAAATTCTGTTACTGCTACACCCCATCCCCGAGAAAGCCCGCTTTGGAGAATCGCCATTTCTGTATAACAATACGCAGCCTGCTGTGAATTATACGTGCCACAGTTAACATAGCCAGCCTGTTGTTGATTTTTTTCCTACGCTTAAAAAATGAAACAGAAGAGAAAATAAAATGAAAAGATATAAAAAAAACTCCATCGATAATAACGATAAAATTACACTGCGTGCGTGCGGCCTGGCCAGGGGTGTTTACCGGTGTTTTGTTACGAATTTTACCGGCTGATTATGACCCTTGTGGTGGCATTTTACCAACGGGTGGAAATGACGTCATCAATACGTCGGTGGGTTCTAAAAACAATACATTTTCTTTTCTCTCCCCTTTGTTTTTCGGTACCCATGGGTTGAAATGAGGACTGTCACTTATGTTAGAAGGTTATGAAGGGAATTAGCTGTGGGGCTAGGCAGATGGTGGAAGAGAGAGGGGGGGGGAGATGGGGGTGTACTATTTACTGGCATTAAAGGGGAAATTGGTGGGAGAAACAAAAGGGGGGGGGCTTTTACTAGCATGGCAGTGATTGGTCTGCAATCAAAGACCCTCCCGTGCTAATAGAAACTTATTTAACTGCCAACCAACCTATCGATTTTTATTGTTACAAGTATAAGAATTGAATTGATAAAAAACAGTGAAGAATAGATGTCATTTATCTAACCAAGGACCACCCTTACCTTCAAACCATCTAATACATAATCGTCTAACGTAGTAGACTGACCGTGTGTATCCCGGCTAAAAATAGTCCTGGAAATTCCAAAATTTTCGTCTCCCTCGACAACTACGTAACTACAAGTGGGGGAAGGGATGAGTGGTGGAATATAAACTCACTTACTCGGTTAAAATAGTCTGGGGAATTCTAAAACTGGAAATCTAAACACAACAAGGATTTCTTATGAAGAACTGTTTGGAAAGGAGTCCATTAAAATATTATGAAGGAATTAAGATTTTAAGAGTTTAATCATCGGGGGTTGTTTATGTTAAGATTGTGTACCCATAGTGAGAATTATTTTCTTTGGGATGAACTATTTAACATATGAACTTTATTTGATGTACTATTAGGTGTTCCTATTCTGAAATGTATTTTGGCTACAATAATCTGTTCATGTCATTGGGGCCACTGCGAGTATATAGACTGATTATTAACGTACTACAATATATTTTTCACTATTTTCAACTCCAACTGTGTGCCTACTCGCCGGTCTGGGTACCGGGCCTTTGATTACTAGTTCAGCCATAAATTCCTTTCTAACAAAGTATTTTAAATTAATGATAATTGCCCCTCCCCCCATTTTTATAGCAGTGAATCAGAAACTTTTACGTACTATGACAATTTTTTTTTTGGGCCCCACCTTCAAAGAAAAAGACTAAAAGTCTAATTGATATTTTAAATTGGGGGTTTCCCCTTTTTACTTTTCACATTAATCAACTTACATTTATGCAACATAGAGCATGCTCGTACAGAATCTCAATAATTTTTTAACTTTCATTTTGTCGCTACCAGCCTGTAGGTCTTAACCCACACTTTGAGAACCTCTACCCTTTAGCATTAAACAGGAACTTTGTTCTTCGATGCCATTGTGACTGCGGGCCATTGGTGTCAGAGCTGAAAACGAAGTAGATATATCGTAACACCAATATACTACACTGCCTATCGACCTAAGGAATGGAGGGGGGGGGGGTTCACAGAGCGATATTTCTAGTAAATAGGAAATAAACCGAAAATATACAATAAGACAGCTAACAGCACATCCCTCTGTGTGTGGCAGTTGTAGAGTTATAAAATAGCACCCCCCCCCCTACACGTGGAGTAATATAATAAGATTGCACATCCCACCATAAATAATAAGATGATGCTTTCAGAAGAGTTGTAGACATTAGGTCGATACGAGTATGACATAATGTGATCTGCTCGTGCTAGTTGTTTAGTTATTCACGTCATCGTGGTTTTCTCTCCCCCCCCCCCCCACCACTCCATCATACCAACCTTGTTCTTATAAGCAGGCTAAACGTATACTTGATTTATACACACTTGACGTTTGTATTTCTGGTTAAATAGAAAGTCATCTGTTTTACCAGGGCATGTAATATGTTGAGAATAAATGTTGTTTGTCTATAATAGTGGTTCACAAACTGTGTGCCGAGACCCTCTGGTGGAATGAATGTTGTTTGTCTATAATAGTGGTTCACAAACTTGTCTTGGCCCACTGGTGGCATGAATGTTGTTTGTCTTTAACAGTGGTTTACAAACCTGTCTTGGCCCACTGGTGGCATGAATGTTGTTTGTCTTTAACAGTGGTTCACAAACTTGTCTTGGCCCACTGGTGGCATGAATGTTGTTTGTCTTTAACAGCTCCTGGAGCATGGAAATGAATCCCACGTGGTGGTGTTCCTCCAAGAAATATGACGGCCAGTTCCGAAAATTCTCTGTAATCATCTCTTGGGTGACGAATTTGAAGATTGTCATTTGCAAACTGCAATGTGTTCTCTTTGAAAAGGTCTACTTCAGTCATCCCATCTGCAGTATCATAGGATAGGATTTCTCCATAAAATTCCTCTGCTCTTTAAATCGTTTGAAAAGTGAAATATCAGGTCCAGATGAGGGCCCACTTATCTTCAATGCGGTGAACACTTTTTCCAGAACAATTTCCATCATATGGTGGCGGCAAGCAAGATTATTACGTTATTATTTTCAAATATGTAACGTTAACTTTTCTAACTAATAAATATATCAACGCCAAGGCTTGGTATATGAACACAACAGATCTAACTTTAATTGCTTCTAAACATAGGTGAATATATATGTATATACAATATAAGTCCTTTGTCTAATGATGTCTACTTAAACAAATGTCACTACAAGTTTACAACTAACTCTTAGAATCTTAGAACTGTCTACACCGAACTAACTACGTCTAACTCATATGTCTGTCAGCACCTTACTAGCTCAGAGCACCTTACTAACTCAACTACTACTATTCACGTCTTTTATAAGGTTGGGGCGAATACGTTGGTGCAACGTTTGGAGGGGGGGGGGAACGACGATGTCTGTCACCGAAACGTTGGGGGGGGGAAGAATGTCAGTGAAATGATTGGGGGGAAGGCGACGTCGATGAAACGAATCTACACAAACATAGCGGCTGGAACTTTGACCCTGTGGTGAACTGGGGTTGGTGGGGGAGAAGGGCAATTCTACACGTCACATACCTCCCTCCTTTCCAAGTTTTACGTAGTGAAACAAACTAACAATCATTATTATAAAAAAGTCTAGTGGGGAACAGTATTACATCACATTGAAAATGGTATGGATGTCAAATCAAACATGTCTAGACTACTTGTCAAGCATCTATGCATAAGTCAATGTAATATAACGTAATACATTTTAATAAATTACAAAACTTAATAAAGCACGAAAAAAAAAAACATAATGAATGCAATGTTCTATAATACAAACAAGTTCATTCTGTTACTGGCTTGTATTGCTCCTTGATGGCTTGGTTCAAATAGGTGGCGGGGCATACAGGTCAGTTTTACACAACGTGTCGTGTCCAACGGGAAAGACGAAAATGTTCCATTGTCTGTAATAGTCACTCGCTGGTGAACTTGAGGTCGAAGTGACATTAACTACACCTCTTGTGGTAAAAGTGTCAATGTATGAGGCGTGGTTTTAGTTTTCATTAATGTAAACTGTTGATGACGTTCTGCATATCGTTGATAACAGGAAATTATTGAGTGCGTCTTTGACTGGGTTTACGCTTGAGTGAGGGGCTACACGTAGAACAAATATGATGAGGTGAAAACAGGTGAAATTAGATCGTTGGTAACAGATAAATGTTTAGGCCCTCACAAAGGTGGCGACTTGAACATGTATGATGATATGTCGGTACTGGTCTTTGTTAGTCAGCCTGTGAATAACTAGCTATGAAATTATAAGGGCATATTCTTTAGAGTTGGGGGGGGGGGATATTGAACATATTATCTCAGTATCTTAGTGCACGAGTCAAAGAAACAAGACATCTAAACTTACCGTGTAACTTCTGGACTTAGCTGATCATACTTAATTCAGTATATCTATCTAGTGTGACCTATATCACTTACCTTTGACTCCGCATTTGCATATATTACTTATCCTTAGCAAACATCATATTCTTACTACTCTTATGGTAACTATGGCATTCTACTTAGTAATTAAAGCTATAAACTCGTAGTCTGCTTAACTTGGGTTAATTTATATATTTCTGGCGGTAATTCCTATTATATTCAGCAATTGTGGAGTAGAACTGTTCTCTGTGACCCCTTTTACAACACTGTCCACAAATAACATCATATACACGCTTTGAACAGGCCCTAGACTTGTGGTTGTGTAACCCACAACGAAAACAAATTATTGGTTTTACACTACGGGTACTACTGTGCTGTACGTCACTGAATCTAACTCTGGGCTTTTGTTTGTAATTTGTCCTAGTTTGCCTGTTATTTCTATCGTCCTTGATCTCCATAACACTATTACCTATAATAAGGTCTGTAATGAGACTGTCAACTACCTGTACTTCCACTCTACCATTAAAATAGATTGTCTGTATGTCTATTTCTGCTATTGGGTAAGTTGTAATTTGTCCGTCAAAGCCTCTACATATACCAAATCTGCCAGTGTATTGGGAAGGTCGAACTAAATATTTCTTAACCAAAACTGTATTACACCCTGAATCTCTTAGTACGTCTACGCTATTATGTCCTACTCTACCTTTTGTTACTGTCAAAGGCTTGGATGGCTCTAATGTACACATGACGTCATGAACCCTGTCTCTTGAACTACTTCTACCTCTTCCCTGATAATTGTCTCCACGGTTGTCCTCAGGTGACCTAGATTGTCTATTATTATGGTTCAAAGGACAGTCCCTAGCAAAATGTCCTTTTCTGTTGCAGCTTCTACATATTAATTCTGTCCTACATGCCGGTCTATTCTCATTTACTCTGTTCTGACTATGTCTGTAATGGGACCTGCTTATGTCGCTACTAAAACATATAATGTCCTGTATATCATTTTCTACTGTAGTTGTTGGTCTGTCAGGGTGAGCGGTTTTATATTTCCTTATTAGGTCCACAGCTGTCTCTACTGTCTTTGGTCCCCTTTCTAAAATGAATGACTTCAATTCAGGGTGGCAGGAATGAATGGCCTTGTCTAACAAGAAAAATGTCCTAAAGGCTTCGAATGTCCTTTCTACCTTAGCATATTGTAGCCATTTATCCAAGGCAGTACCTAATTTGTCCAAATCTGTCTGGGGGTCATCGTCCTTTTGTAAAACTGTCTGATGAAACGCCTTCCTAAAACTTGCTTCTGTCTGTCCATATGTCCTTAGAAGCTGTTCTCTAGCTACTTGGTAACTGTCCTGGTTTAAACATATCTTAAGGGAAACGTCACTAGTAAAAGATTTACCTAACAAGTACGTCCATTTGGATTCGGGGAAGTCGAGTTCCTTCATGTCACGCTCGAATTTAGTAAGGAAATTGTCGATCGTTGTCTTCTGTTCGTCAAATAGATTTTATTTATAATGAGCTATTCTATTTGCAAGACTATGATCTATGGTTGACATTGGGGTATGTAGAGGGGTGGGATTATTAAGCTGGCTATCCATTAACTCTTTCTCTAATTCTAACTGCTTGATTCTTATCTGGCCTTGTGTTATGTTGTAAGAATGTTCCTTATCTAATCTAGCCTGTTCCTTCTCTAACCTAGCTTGTTCCTTCTCATGTTCCTTATCTAATCTGGCCTGTTCCTTCTCTAACCTATCCTGCGCCCATTTCTCTAATTTTTTTGTCTCTATCCCTAATGTTTGTCCTAAGGTAACGAAATGTTCGAATGATGACATTCTGAGTTATGAATGATGATTTACAAACAAATTGAGTTACCTTGACTTACCTTAATATTAACTTCAACTAAATAAGGATAATGAAATACTTATTATCTACAATCTAACACACAAACTAAGTAAATTTCTGTGGTACAAATACAAAACGAAATAAACAAGACAAAAGGCAGAGAAAACTGATAGTAACAACAAATAAAACAATACTGTCACATATACACAAACTAGACAGTAACGATCTAACAAATAAATGTTATGTAATCTCTGCGAGCACCGCTTTTAAACACTCCGTTACAAAAGTAACAAAGATGTACTCAGTGAGAGACTACCAACAAAATATCTATAAGGATTCAAAATAAACGAGACATTTGATTGTGCACTAAGATAAAATTTAAAAAGAAAACTTATCTGATTTTAAGAATATATTAACACAGACTGACTGACTCCTCTTGTCGCCTTCTCTCTGCTCTCCTAGATTATGTATGAGTCAGTGTGACTCCTCTCTTGGCTGCTCTCGAGTCAGTGAGACTCCTCTATTGGCTGCTGCAGAGTCAGTGAGACTCCTCTATTGGCTGCTGTAGAGTCAGTGAGACTCCTCTGTTGGCTGCTCTCGAGTCGGTGAGACTCCTCTATTGGCTGCTCTCGAGTCAGTGAGACTCCTCTATTGGCTGCTGAGTCAGTGAGACTCCTCTATTGGCTGCTGCAGAGTCAGTGAGACTCCTCTATTGGCTGTTGTAGAGTCAGTGAGACTCCTTTGTTGGCTGCTCTCGAGTCAGTGAGACTCCTCTATTGGCTGTTGTAGAGTCAGTGAGACTCCTCTGTTGGCTGCTCTCGAGTCAGTGAGACTCCTCTATTGGCTGCTGTTGCTGACTTAGATGAAGATTCCAGAAATATCTTTGGGCAGGCTCGCCAAATGTTACGTTGTTATTTTCAAATATGAAACGTTAACTTTTCTAACTAATAAATATATCAACGCCAAGGCTTGGTATATGAACACAACAGATCTATCTTTAATTGCTTCTAAACATAGGTGAATATATATGTATATACAATATAAGTCCTTTGTCTAATGATGTCTACTTAAACAAATGTCACTACAAGTTTACAACTAACTCTTAGAATCTTAGAACTGTCTACACCGAACTAACTACGTCTAACTCATATGTCTGTCAGCACCTTACTAGCTCAGAGCACCTTACTAACTTAACTACTACTATTCACGTCTTTTATAAGGTTGGGGCGAATACGTTGGTGCAACGTTTGGGGGGGGGGTAACGACGATGTCTGTCACCGAAACGTTGGGGGGGGGGAAGAACGTCAGTGAAACGATTGGGGGGAAGGCGACGTCGATGAAACGAATCTACACAAACATAGCGGCTGGAACTTTGACCTTGTGGTGAACTGGGGTTGGTGGGGGAGAAGGGCAATTCTACACGTCACAAAGATGAATATGAGTTTTTTCAAGCAGCTTTTCAATTAAAACACTTGCCACTTTGGAATCCCCAGTGTTACTTGCTGTTGTGTCAAAACTTAATGCTACTACTTTTTCACTAATTGCCCATTCCTTCAGACATTCAACTACAGCTTGAGCTTGACTGTCACCTGTCCCTGAAGCCAGTTCCGGTACAACTAGCAAGCACTCTATTTGCAGTCATGTTACAATCACTGGCAATCTCTCAACATTCTCCCTGGCTGTGAGATCTGGAAGCAATTTTCCATCCTAATGTACAGTTAATGGTACTTGTGGATCAAACAGTTCCTTAACTTCATGTGCTGTTTTTTTCCTAATCTCAGCTCTCACACGCTGTACAGTACTTCGACTTAATGTCATTTCACTGACATCGTGACCAAGAAAATGAGCTGTAGCAGCTAGTAAATGGACTGCTGTACGATCACTAACTTGTGATCTATCTAATGATGCAGCAACTTCTTTGGACAGAACAGACTTTGTTGGAGCAGTTTCTGCACATTTTCTTCTTTTCATTGATGCACTAATCAAAATTCTTCATCGTGCTCATTTTCTTCAGTGCCCCTTTCATCTAAAAACTGCTGTCAGAAGAAAATTGCTATAACATGCTGGACATTTGAGAACTTTTAGACTTTCCTGGTCATTTTTCACTTTTTGCAATAACATCTCTGATCTCTCTTTTCTCTGAGCTTTCCGTTCATTATTAATATTAATGTCAATAAGTGCAAATAGACATTGAGTGCAATAAGGGCAACATTTGCAACCAACATAAATATTAAACAGTTACAAATTATAAACATCAAAGAACAAACAGACTTTATTCAGGTTCATCAATATTCGGGATACAATGTGGTAAATGGAGAACATACCTACATTTTCAGAGAGCTTGTGCAACCTCAAAATTGCATCTGAAAATTATGAAATTTTATATTTCTGAGTACTTTGTTTGTGGTAATCAAATGTGGGGTTTAAATCAAAGAAAATAAAAAAAAAATGTTTCCTCTTTATTTTGGGCCACCCTAGTATACATAGAATGTCTGGGTGCGAGCCAGTGACCAGTGTTTCTGTGAGCAGGTGAAGCGTGAAGTACGTGTGGCACTGTGAATGGGCCAAGGTCACTCGTCTCAGGGCGCTGAACCTACCACCCGTGATACGTGTGATGTTAATACTATACTGCTTAGGGGCTGTCCCCCCCATCCCCCCTGTCACAAAGTGTCACAAATCTCGGGACACCCCCCCTCCTAAAGTACGTCACACTTTCGAAAATTTATTTTTAATTAAGAACTAATTAAAATTTAATCTAAACTTAAATCGCACTTCACTATTAAACTGCCTTAAAATATAAATATTAAAAGAACTATCAGATTATTAAATGAGTTTAATAGTTGAATAACTAATTGTCAATAGCTGTATCAGTTATTCTTTGAAACAGTAACTCAATCAATTGAATTTGAAAAAAAAAATTGCAAAAATTAGATTGACAATTATATAATAAGCTTCATTTATCTGCTACCTATTCATTTACAATGGGTGAGGTGAACTTTGAGATAATCTTCCGATTATGCATTCTATTGACACAGGATAAGAAGTAGATTAGCGAAACTTGACCTAAACCAGTGATTAAATAATAAAAATGGAGACAAAACAATGTGACTAAAAAAAGGACTAGATTGACAAATTATGTGAGCAGCTCTGGTGCTATATTGAATATGTTTATAGTGGGCCTGTGAATTATGTTTAATAAAAAAAATATTCACTAGACGTCATCCATCCATGGTGAAGTGTTTATCCATAGTTAAGACTGACATAAATCTTTCCGCATCATCGTTTCCTGGAAGGATAGTTGCAGACAGATCAACTTCATCCCCATCTAACCACTCAACATCCTCTGAATGTGCATTTTCCATTCTGCCAATAATTGCCATGAGTTCTCTTTGCCTTCTAGCAGCGATTCTCAAAGGACGAATGCGTTTTATCTGAGTTGATTCTGGAAAATTTGGGAGTGGCCGAGTGGTATAAAGCGCTCGACTGTCGACCGGAGGGTCCCGGGTTGGAATCTCAGTGAGAACCTTAGGACTTTTTCAGGTCCTGGTGAAAGTTCCCAAGTCCACCCAGCTTTAAATGGGTACCTGACTTTATGTTGGGGGAGTACAGGCGGCTGGGAATTGTGCAAACCATAAATATGCCTAGGTTATAGAAACAGATGAATTCTACACTTCATCTGCCCCGATGGCCCTTTAGGGCTAAGGAAACTTTACTTTTTTACATTCTCCTGCGCCCGAGCTCTGTGTTATCCTGTATATTTCTTCAACATTTTTTGTGAGGCAAAGTATAAGTGACACACTTTGCAAATTCGATCATGTATGCTGGTCTGCAAAGATGGACAATAAAGATCATATGGTTGCACTTTAAAAACTCCTGTTGGTCTTGGCATAATGTCATCAAATTTGAGAGTTTGTGCCACAAACAAACAATGAAGGAAATGTATGTGCATCTGCATCTGCTCTTTCTGAAGCTCTGAGTCCATCAGTTGTTTGTGTTATTGGGATTGGATTTGGAGGAGGAAATAATCTCGAAGGTAAAACGTTGAAAAATGAGCTCCGTACTTTGTCGCAACATTTTATGTCCTGAAAATTCACAATTTGAGTGCAGTATTGGCTGGTGAGAACATGATGGTCTAACCATTCTTATCCTTCGACATCAGTCCTGCTGCATTCATTTCAGATTTCTCAGGGTTGATATATTCTGCAACTGTTGGAAATTGGTAAACAATCACATGCAACCAGATTTCAGCTAAAGTTTCACCTGCAAACTTGAAGTTTGTTCTTTCCTAATCCTCATTTATTGTTCTGCCCTGCGAATCAAAGTGAATGCCATAATGGTCATTTGGCAATATGACACCAGACAGTTCGCTGCTAAATGGAGCCATTCGATGTTCCACGCGATTGTAAGCACTTCTTCCTGGTGCACTGGTTGCAAGGAATAAGGCATCAATATTATTTTAACGAAGTGATGGATTGCAACTTCAATTACGGTAATTTTTTGTATTATAATACAAATTCCAAATTTCTTTATCAGTGATATAATTATGCAGCAGACAACAAAGAAAAAATAACACTTCCGTAAGGCTACTGATAAAACAAGGCTTTGCAACAGTTTATTAGCGGTCCTAACTATAGCATGAGGAATTGTGAACAACACATTGAAAAGATATGCATTTCATGCTCTTTTGACATAGAACTAATTCAAGTGTTTCACAACTTTTTTTGAAAATTATTTTTAAAACTATTAAGTTTTACTAAAAAAATAAAATTAGAAATAAAATTAAAAAATATCTAAAAAATGTCACGTCACACTTGGCCTGACCCCCCCCCTGTCACAAACTGTCACACTTTCTTATACCCCCTCCCCCCCGCCCTTGGAGCGTGACGTACTTTATGGACGGCCCCTTATCGGTTTAGTCATAATTGCCTTTCCCCCTTCCCTTGCCCATCAACTTCCAACACTGCCACCCCCATTGTAGTATCGGTGGTTATACTTTCTGTATGTTATACATATATCTCTTTTGCCCTTGACAAATCTCTCTGGTTTGTCAACTTGTCACTCACGGCAATCGTTCGCACATTTATCTGTTGTGTGTGTTTGTGGGTCGTGTCTGTCTGTGTTTACACAGACCTGAGCGAACTTCATGTCGGCGTAACGCGTTTTACTGCACCCCCCTCCGCCCCAGATAAGTCTCATTTTGGAATTTTTAAATGTTTTTTTTCACTGCGCATTACTTTCTTACAATTGCTCACGCTCGTGACCAATATATTGACTGTACATTACTCACACGGGGTCACATACAACATATACTTTTCATCTTCGCATTGTTTTGGTTCTTTGTTCTGGTTTTTTTTTGTCCTTTGTTCTGTTTTTTTTTGTCCTTTTTTGTCCTTTGTTATGTTTTTTTTTGTCCTTTGTTATGTTTTTTTTTTGGTCCTTTGTTTTGTTTTTTCCCTATGTTGTGTTTTTTTTTTATAATGTGGAATAACAGAGAGGTAGATGCAATTTGTAATAGAAACAAGCTGTCGAAGTTATTCATTTTTTAAGCTTCGTTAGTTTGTCAGAGTCGCTTGTGACTAGTATGTTTTTTAGGGCTCTGGCTTGATCAAACATGTGCACCACGGCATCATAGACCGGTTTGGATGTGCCCTTGTGTTAAGTTAAAGACTCACCTGATAAAATTATAATACAGTAGATGTCGCCCATCTTCCACTCATAGCTGCTTTAATGCGCTCTATAGCACACACGTTGGAGAGCTCCTATTCTTGTGCCAATTTTCATTTCATTTTATTATATTTTACTGGTAGCTCAATGGTCTCAAAGTTTAATATATTTTAAGGTTTTCGTAAAAATGTGACATTTTTTGTAAATATCAGTTGATAAAATACATTTTCTGTATTTTAATATAAATCTTTTTTATTATTGATCTTCTTTTGGATATTTTGTCAATAAAGTAATATTAGCTTTTGTGAATGTTTAAATAAGAAATATATTTGTGGTGTAAATTTAATTACATCAATTCTAAAATGTTAGCCTCTGGCAAATGTTGCCATATAAGTAGTACAATCATTATTGCACTATGTAGAGAAATTGTGTTGATTTATGTTTATTTAGAATCCAGTCGCTTTAATTGCATAAGAAATAGTAATCGTTGTGGTCTGTTGACAGTTGTCACATCTTGAAATCAGCCAATGGTCGCAGCAGTTTGTTAAGTGCTAAATCATCAGCTCACATTTTCTGCTAATCAGCTGAATGACTTTGAATCACAACACAACAGGCAGAGTTTCAATGGTTTCGATATATCGAAATATTTTCTGACTATTAGCCCTGCTATGTTGGATTTTTGTGAACAACCACATTGTTGGGCTATGAAAAATGAGAAATTAGAAAGTCGTCAATGCTGCAGCTGAGCGATGATTAGCCTTCATTGAGGAGTCCAATGTACATTACAGAGGAACAGAAGCGATTTCTGTTATAAAAACATCGCTACGACTTTCCAAATCCTAAGTCTTCAGCCACTTCTGTAGCAATGAACTCATACCACATATGAAGACGTACGTGATTCAATATTCAATATACTGTAATTTCAGCTAATACATTATAGAGACTATTTTGAATGTTAAATTATATCAACTGGTAAATTGATAACTTTTCAAAGAGATGATTTTCAAGTTGATGTATACAAAAATATTCAAAAACATCACTTATTGTAAATCTTTGACTCTTTTGAGCTACCAATAAACATCTCATTATTTTATTTTAAATCTTGTTTTACCACATTACGAACACTTTGAGGGAGGGGTGTTAAAAGTTCTTTTTTGGGTGACACATTATATCAGATATATCCACACATATTGGATTGGCGAAATGTCTTCCATGTAAAGGCGATCCACAATTTATAGGGCCATGGTATGAAAGGCGAAATGTAGACACATCTTTTATTAGATTTTGATTTTCTTTTTAGATTTGTCTAAAAATAAAATAAAAACGTGTAGCGGATGTTTTGGATTATACCGTTTTGCTAGAAATGTATCGTACGATTCAGAAAAAGACCGTTACACGTAGAGATGTATAAGTCTTATGGTTGCACGTCTACATATACAAGTCTTATGGTTGAACGTCTACATATACAAGTCTTATGGTTGCACGTTGACATATACAAGTCTTATGGTTGCACGTCTACATATACAAGTCTTATGGTTGCACGTCTACATATACAAGTCTTATGGTTGCACGTCTACATATACAAGTCTTATGGTTGAACGTCTACATATACAAGTCTTATGGTTGCACGTCTACGTATACAAGTCTTATGGTTGCACATCTACATATACAAGTCTTATGGTTGCACGTCTACATATACAAGTCTTATGGTTGCACGTTTACATATACAAGTCTTATGGTTGCACGTCTACATATACAAGTCGTATGGTTGCACGTCTACATATACAAGTCTTATCGTTGCACGTCTACATATACAAGTCTTATGGTTGCACGTCTACATATACAAGTCTTATGGTTGCACGTTTACATATACAAGTCTTATGGTTGCACGTCTACATATACAAGTCTTATGGTTGCACGTCTACATACACAAGTCTTATGGTTGTACGTCTGCATATACAAGTCTTATGGTTGCACGTCTACATATACAAGTCTTATGGTTGCACGTCTACATATACAAGTCTTATGGTCTAGACATGTGTTAAAACTCGGTGTGAAGGGGGTGCCCTATGTCTTTTTGTGAGGCTCTGAAAAAATAATTCTTTTTTTTTTTACATACTAGTTTAATTACAGACACTACTTCCGCCACTTTTTTATTGTCCACTATATCGCTACACACTTGGAGATATTTAATTGTCCGTTACAGTGTTACCCGCTAGCGCTATGGACCATACCAGGTGTCACTCATGTATGTTGAGTGATTGATGTCCAGGCAGCTCAGTGGCAACTGTGACGTAGATAGACCTACAAGCACAGTTCTAATTATGTCTTTAAGATTTAAAATACAAGGACATGAACTGGCACACCTGTCAGCTATTGTCACCATTGTTGATAACATTAAGATATAAGGTTGTATAGTTCGTGCACCAATAGGTGTTATCTACACTTAGCTACCTCTCCCCTACCCTATGTATACTTTCTCCCCTCCTCGCCTTTCTACGCGTTGTCACCTAGGCACGTGTCCTCTCCTGTTCTAATTTCCCCAGCCATTGTGTCATTCGTCGGAAATTCCCAAACCTAGTCACCGACTTGGAGTTCCGTCATATATTTTCCCCCCATCTCTCTCGACCCCATCCCGTCCCTCCGACCATTAAAAAAAAACACCAACTGTTGTGTTAGTTTAAAAGTCGGGGCGAATTTACCGCAAGGCGAGTCGACGAGCTGTCAAAGTGTTAAGCGGTTGTAGCTGCTGCTCTCTGGTTCTCGGATTTATTGTTGTGACATCAACTCACCTTAACGTGGAATAGGTTTCACATATTATAGAACGTTACTTGTATTGTGTATTGGAGATATATTTCAAAAATACAAAGACAGCGTTGATTGCTGGATTTAAAAAAAAAACAACAACTATAACGGGATTCCCCATATATTTTGAGTAGTGAGTTCAGTGGATGCTTTTAAAAGGAAAATGTCTATGACGATCAGTATATTCTTTACCGCTTTGGTGAGTACGGTTACTTTTGTTTACTTTAGTACTATCAGTACTGTCAGAGATGGCGATTGGTCTTCTTTATTTCTTTACTTATTTCAATTACACACACACTAATACAGGTTCAGAACACTTCGTTCTATTAATCAAAATCACTTTATTGAATGATCTACAACATTAATTATCCAATGGGGAACATCAACAATTAAATAACACCTACACGATAAATTACTATATCAATTGTCCGCTCCATCAACACAATAAAACACTTCTTCCTAACTCCTTCGTTTCTTCCTAATTAACTACCTCCCTCCCTGATCACCTTAACAAAACCTACACGAACCCCCCCCCCCCTCTTTCAGTCGTGACCTGTATCTAACGTCGTCCGCTAAAACTCACCAAACTGTCCCTTTCTCCCCTCCTTCATCTTCCCACCTGTCTAATTACGTAATATCTAACTCTACACGCTGCGGCTATTAATCATCAGTCCTGACATACTTTCACTGTTCGTACGATTCGTTTGTCTATCTATTTATCTATCTATCAATCTATCGGTCTATCTAACAATATGTCTGTCTATCTATGTCTATCTACTTTCACTGTCCTTACAAGTACTATCAGCCGGTTTTTTTAGCGTGGGGGGGGGGGGGTTTGCAGCTGGGGGAGGGGGGACCAAGGCAAAATTACATTTTGTGGCCACAGGCTAATACGCCTTATAGGGTCCCCAACTTGAAAATTGGGGCCACCGTTCCGTTCCAACTGTTAAGTTATGTCTGGAGCTGTGGACAGGTGTTCAGATTGCCCGATATTGTTGCTGGTAAAATACAAGTATCTATTTGTGGGAGATATAGGCAGCCGCCCGTGTTTCTCTGTCTCTGTGCCGGCTATTTGTTCTTGATGACGATGGTTGAAGTATTAGATTTACTCACGTTATTCCATTCGTTCTTTAGGACTCTACCGTCTATTTTAACTATATCGTTTAACTTTACCCTTAACTTTAAATCTATCATTTACTCTAACCGTTCTACTCTAACTCTACCGTTCTACTCTACTTCTACCGTTTACTCATACTCTACCGTCTACTCTAACTACTCTACCGTCTACTCTAACTACTCTACCTTCTGCTCTAACTACTCTACCTTCAACTTTAACTACTCTACCGTCTACTCTAACTCTACAACGTCTACTCAGACTACGGCGGCACATTGAAGTTGTTAATTAATGAATGAGAAAATATTAAAATATTAGTTGTAATTATAAGTTTGCTTTATCTATGAATCTAAATCTAGACAAATACTTACTAAAGCTTTACATTTTTATTGTGATATGTGTATACATGTATATTCTAATTTGTACAAACGTATTGCTATATGTCTTGTTTGTGTCAGTGATATTGGCTCAATATTAATTTTACATCTTAAATATTTAACCATCCAGAAACGTTGTAATCAACATGAGGATATTCTCTATAACGGCTGATAAGTGAAATGTTTAATGACTTGTTATGAGATTCTCTCTCCCCTCTCACTGATTGGAAGAACATATGATACACATG
The DNA here is from genome assembly GCA_021962125.1 of Bulinus truncatus. Classification (NCBI taxonomy): domain Eukaryota; kingdom Metazoa; phylum Mollusca; class Gastropoda; family Planorbidae; genus Bulinus; species Bulinus truncatus. The sequence continues at coordinate 1,581,100 of JAGDYQ010000116.1, forward strand.
AATAGAATAACCTTTTATAATTCGTACACTGTTCTGATTGGTCTTCCAATGAGATGAGTGTTTGGATGACTTGGATACTGTCATCAATTTTAGAGTAGAAATCAGTTGGGGTTTAGTAGAGTAGATAGAGAAAGATAAGTTAGAGAAGTCTTAGTTTTCGTTTATACTCAGTATTCAATTATTTATAAGTTATAAGATCAGATCAAGATTCACAATAAACATCTTGAACTTGAGAGAGTTTTTTAGCGCATTTTCGAGAAGTCAAATGCGCTAATTTCCCCGTTTTGTTCTAGACCCATAATGTATATACTTTTTTATGTAGGTCTTGGCCTGCCATTCCTGCATCAAAACTCCATTTCGCGATCTCACCTCTGAGGGCTGGGCATCATTGTTTCTTAGGGTACCGTTTTTACTATAAAATCTTTATTAATTAATAATTATGTCATTTTCATGGCCCTAGGGGCCCCAAGAGTATCTATCCCCCTAACATAAATTTGGTTTAAAAAGTTTTGGTCATGCCCTCTGAGGGCTGGGCATCAGTGTTTCTTAGGTGTTTTACTATGTAAGCTATATCAATAATTATCATTTTCATTGTTTAATTTTTTTCAGATATATGCATTACACAATTGAATTTATAAGCATTTCCAAAATTTACAAATATTCACTGAAAGCTAACATACGTACTGATACATAACACGAAAATGCGCTAACACGTCCTGTTGCCAGAATGGAACAGGCTTAAGATGCTGGTTTTTAATCATAACTCATGTATTGTATTTGTTCTACAAATGAAGAGAACGGTTACAATATTCATGTTTACTGTCCAGGTCATAAGATTTTGTTTTTTAACGAAGGGCATAATTCTGTGTAAAATCGCATTCATTCACCTTGTTCGCCACTTTTATAAACAGACCATCACTCAATCCGTCTCCCATGGCCGAATTCCTTGTTGACTTGTAATTTTTAGAAGGGTAGAAAAATGATTGCTTTTAATGCGGCCCTTTAGGTGTATTCGTACGTTTGTTTTAATTAATAATAAATTTGGGGGATGTCTTCTTATTTTTTATATCACACATGGCCCATATTGCGATAGTTTGAACACAAAAAAACAAAATGCTTCTTTGAGAACATGAAAATATACTTCCTGCCAAAACTTGGCCATATTACGTTCATCACTGGCGATATTGCTTCCACTCCCCTACCACTTTCCATTTTCTGTGGATACTAATCGATAATCTATAGGCACATGATATTAGGTGACGTTGGGGTGGGTAGGTACCTACCTTTATCGTTGAGAGAGAACCTATCAAAGAGGGGTAACGTACCAGTCTTGATGTAGGCGCACCAGCAGCCACAGTACGCGCGTCATTTTGGCAGCCAGTTTGTGTTTGTTTGTTACTCTGGTGTTTAGCGCGCACACACACACACGCACTATCACGCTCCACGTCTGTTATCACCTGCCGGACTCTGTATCCTTGTTTTGTAACTCCCCTTCTTCGCACGTTCTGTCACGCAGTACGCGGCTGTAGTGTTGTATCATATGTTCTTAAATTTTTTTTGTGCATTCTATACTCCCAGGGAAACACGTGCTCTCACGTCATTCGGATAATTGGGAAGTTAAAAAAAAACGTTATTGCAGCTGGTAGTATCCCACTCCCAGATGTGTACGCGTGTATATGTGTGTGTACAGTGGCTTTCATGCTCTCCGACAAAGTTTTTTTTTGGAGGGGGAGGGGGTAAACAAAAATACCCACACATTCTGTAGAAAAGAAGGCCTAGTAATCTCCCCCCCCCCTTGCCCTTATTGACACTCCCAGCCTCGCTTGACACTCTCAGCGACCCTATAAACTTCGACATTGTAAACGTATAACTTTTATTGCGCTTTATAATACTTTTTGTTGAGTTTGGGATGGGAGGTAGGCATAAGAATATGGCTTTTATCACTTTTTGTATTGTACACACACGCACACAGAAACACAGACACAAACACACACAGATTTACACACAAACACACACACAAACACACAGACACAAACCCACACACGCCATTATATTTGATTTTTTTATCCCCCACCCCATGCTTTATATGAGCTAATCGTCTTTTGTAGACAAATAAATGGTGTGAGTGGAATGTAGATTATGGGAGACGGCTGTTACTTTTGTGATGGCTTAAAGGGGGGGGGGGAGATAGTTTCTTTTCAAAATCTGTGAAACTTGTAGACTGAGATTATAAAAGAATGTGTGTGGAGTTATTGATTGGTGGCTGGGGTCGGTATGGGTAATAAAGATACGAGCAGGCGTCTCTGGAAATCAGAGACAATTGAGCGCTTTACTCCACTTGATTGGAGCCGTCAATATGACCATCACAGGCACACACACTCGAACGCGCCTAAAGTAAATTGTACAGGATTCGAGATATTGCCAACAGCAGGGATGGACTGGGTACCCCCATTAGAATGGAAATTGAATCTGGTGAAAGATGGCCTGGCGACACGTAATAACGGTCATCTCCACCCACCGGTGACCTCTTTAGAAATGACGATCAGTGTTGTGGGCTATGGCCAGTTCTAAACTAAACTTACACCTTTTTCAAATTTCCATGCAGCGTTTATCTTCCTTTACACACACACACAAATTACTTGGCTGTAAATGTCACCATTGATCACACACACACATTATTTGGCTGTAAATGTCACCATTAAGCACACACACACACACTATTTGGCTGTAAAAATGTCACCATTGAATACACACACATTATTTGGCTGTAAATGTCACCATTGATCACAAACACATTATTTGGCTGTAAATGTCACCATTGATCACACATTACTTGGATGTAAATGTCACCATTGATCACACACACATTACTTGGCTATAAATGTATCCGTTGATCACACACACATTATTTGGCTGTAAATGTCACCATTGGCTGTAAATGTCACCATTGTTCAAATAGAAGTATTGGCTGTATATTTTAATAAGCTGCAGTGTTGAATTTAAAGAACAATTGGTCCACAACAAAGTGACGAAGTGTTCAAAAGAACTATTTTAGCCAGCCCGCGTTAGAAATATACTATTTAAATTGGTGCTTCTTAAACTTCTATACTCCGCGACCCTTAATGAGAACTATTTAGTTTTAGCAACCTACACTTAAGTAACACTGATTTAAAAAACAACAACAGATCGTTCACACATATATTTATTATGAATATATATATATATATATATATATATATATATATATATATACACACACACACACACACACTAGTCGTCCCGCTTCGTAATACGCCGCCTTATCAATCAATATACACAATACGCTCGCTGCGATCCAGCCCTCCCGTCTCTACACTATAGTGTTTTTAAAGCATTTTCGAAAAAAAAAAAAAGCTCTATTGTCCCCGTTTTGTCTCTCTGTCTGTCTGTCTGTCTGTCTGTCCGTCATCACCCTATATCTCAACAACCATAAGTCCTAGACCCATGATGTATATATCATTTTGTAGGTCTTGGTCTGCCATGTGTGCAGCAAAAGTCCATTTCGCGATCTGACCTCTGAGGGCCGTAAAAGGGGGCTTATAAAGTACCGTTTTTTACTATATAAGCTATATTAACAAAGGAGCGCCCTATATCTCAGCAACTATAAGTCCTAGACCCATGATGTATATATCATTTTGTAGGTCTTGGTCTGCCATGTGTGCAGCAAAAGTCCATTTCGCGATCTGACCTCTGAGGGCCGTAAAAGGGGGCTTATAAAGTACCGTTTTTTACTATATAAGCTATATTAACAAAGGAGCGCCCTATATCTCAGCAACTATAAGTCCTAGACCCATGATGTATATATCATTTTGTAGGTCTTGGCCTACCATGTGTACATCAAAAGTTCATTTCGCGATAGGACCTCTGAGGGCCGGGCTTCAGGGCTCCTATATATTATATATATGGCCCCATTCTACACCTTGTACGTTCAATAACCCATTCATTTGGTGCGAAATACTGCAGCAGGTAGTTTCACCAAGATGTATTAAGAAACTCAACCAATGAAATAGTAAGCTTGTGTTCTGAGTTTAATTGAAAGTATCAGAGCTATGCAACAATTGACGGAGTTTTCGGACGATTAAATGACTACGATTTCGAATGTTTTCAATTATGAGTCCTATTTCAGTAACCACAAACCACTTGTAGTTAGATTTAAGAGAAAATAATTTTTTTTCAAATATAAAGAAACGTCTTTATAATATTTTTTTTACAGATATATGCATTACACAATTGAATTTATAAATATTTCCAAAATTTACAATATATACTAGTGGCAAGTACCCGGCTTTGCCCGGGTTTAAAATAAGGTTTTCTGTTTACCTTCTGTTTTCTCCTTACCCTCTCTCTCCCATCCTCTCTCTCTCCATCCCTCCCTCCCCCTCTCTCCCTTTCCCTCCCTCCCTGCCCCCTCACTCTTTCTCTCTCCCTCTCTCCCACCCTCTCTCTCCCTCTCCCCCTGCTCCCTCTCCCATCTCCCTCTCCCCCTTGCTCCCTCTCCCATCTCCCTCTCCTTCTTGCTCCCTCTCCCATCTCCCTCTCCCTTTCTCTCCCCCTGTCCACCCCTCACTCCCTCTCTCCCCCTCCCTCCCTCCTACCCTCCTTTCCTCTCTCTCCCCCCTGCCCTCTATCTCTTTATCTCTCCCTCCCTCTCTCTCTCTCTCTCTGTATATATATATATATATATATATACTTATTATTATGGCTGCACACTTCTTCTAAAATCCTTCTTCATTCCTTTCTTTACCGTCCTCAAACTGTACATATCAGGGAGCATGAAAAAACAACAACAATTCTTCGCAGCACAAAGACTCGATACAGCACCAGCGCGCAAGTTCTATTCGATCATCGGGAAATGACGTCACAGAGGAATTTTATTTATGGCGCCGTCGAGATTACTTTAATATAGTAAAATTCTAAAATAAATAAAAATTAATTACAATTAAACTACCCATCGAGATGAAACGAAACCTGTCCTATAACCTACCCCATGTAATTATGTGTATGTGTAACAAATTTCACGTTATTTGGTTGTCTGGATCTTGAGTTATAAGGGAACAGACAGACAGACAGACAGACAGCAAATGCCTCTTATAATTATAGAGATATATGATAACGTATATGCATGGACTGGGGGGTGAGGATGGATTTCTGTTTCTGTCTGCTAGCTGTTCTGATAGCGTGCACCCTGACGTAATATGACCCCGATAGGACTGTGAAGTATCACTTAGACTTCCAAGTTCCCAGCCTGAATTATATAATTCTGATTAGCCAACAACGTCAGCTAATAATGACCTCCATTTAGCGAGACTTGTTGTTTAAGTCCGTTACTTGTAGTTTAGTTGCTGTAAGTCCGATTGTAATTGTGTTTGAAACGGGTTTTACTTTACATGTGAGTCAGCTGGTCATAGATTTTCTCTTGTAAAAGATGTGCTTTCTCTTTGATCGTATACCCCTTCCTTCACCCCCGCAACTGATTTGAGGCACCTACACAGCCCCAATGATAAAGGAGTTGAGCTCGCAACCTACACCACGCAGATCGGGGTCACAGTTAAACCGCCACAAGGTCTCAGTTATAGCAATGGTTCCCACCCCCTCCCCATCCCGTTAAAAACAATTTAAAACGATGTCACCGTGACCTTTAAATGTCTAAACAAATTGACATTGCTAATCATTAACTCGCATTCTGAGTCCTGAAATGGGAATAGGCCTATGTTAAGTGAACATTGTAGAATTGATGAGTGTTTAAATCCAGGTAGCACCAGAAGGGTTTATAATAAAGTTTAGGGAGCGACCTATATGCCTTTTTTACCGATAGTATGATACCGATATTTTCACCCAGCATTTTTACCGAAACCGATATTTTCTTTTTAGGGGCTGTCCATTATTTATGTCAACAAATTTTTGTCGATTTTTACCTCCACCCCTCCCCCTTGTCAACAACTTGTCAAACTTCCCTATAAAGTTACGTCAACATTTGATTACCCCCCCCCCCTAAAATAGGTGGCTTCCAAAATGTTTATGTGGCAAAATTAGTAGGAATATAGTTAGTATAATTAAAATACTGAATGCTAAGCGAGTGTGTCGAGTGTGTAACACAGAACTACAAACGCTGCTTAATTTTCCTATTTATTAAGTAATTATATTAAATTAAAAAATGGAACATTGTTGACGTCAACTTTTCTTGACCTCCCCACTTCCCCCTTGTCAACAATTGTCAAAAATAATCTGACCCCCCTCCGCCCAATTTTGTTTACGTAATTAATGGACAGCCCCTTAAGCAACAACAATGCCAAACACGTGTTTTTCTCGTGCTGTATGACGTATGTCAACCCATGTTCACATATTTCGTAACACTTCGCCCATGCGTGTCTTGTTTACCCCCCCCCCCCCACCAACTTCCCATCCCAAATAAAAAATACACACAGATGTTCACTATTTAATTCAAGGTCATACATTAGAATTAAGAAATGCCAATCCTATTGTTTCAAGGTCATATATCTGATGCAATTTTTGTAGAGGTGAAAATTTCTGTGTACGGGTTTTTTTTTCCTTTTTTTAAAATCTTGTCTGATCTGGTTATAGAATTGGGTTTATTTACTGATTTATTTTTTCTGCAACTCTGTTGTGAAAAAAAAATAATGTATCGGCAGCCAAAAACGGCCGGTCCGATATTAACCGATAGTGCCAATATCGGTCCGATACCGATCCGATTATCCGTTTTTAGAAACGCCTGATTGTAATCATCCTCACGCCTCGTTACGAAGTAACAGAGACACCTGACTGGAGACTGACATATACGGGACATATGAAATCTGTTAAGACTTGTCAATCATGATCTGGCTGGCCAGACTTGCTGTAACTGTTGTAGGCGCTCTTTCCCCCAACATCCTCTCAAGCGTACACACCGCGCACCCAGTCGATTAAGGCAGCGGTTCCCAAAATTTGAATTTACCGAACCCCTCATCTTTAAATGACGTTCTGTAACGGTTCTTGGCCCGGGGGAGAGAAAATTGTTTTAGCGCATTTTCGAGATGTCGAATGCGCTATGTCTCCGTTTTGTCCGTCTGTCCGTCCGTCCGTCCGTCATCACCCTAGATCTCAGCAACCATAAGTCCTAGACCCATGATGTATATACTTTTTTTGTAGGTCTCGGCCTGCTATTCCTGCATTAAAAGTCCATTTTGCGATCTGACCTCTGAGGGCTGGGCATCAGTGTTTCTTAGCGTACCGTTTTTTTTACTATATAAGCCATATTAATAATTATGACATTTCATGGCCCCATTCTACACCTTATACATAACGATACAAGAATAAGGGCCCTAGGGCCCCAAGAGTATCTATCCCCCTAACATAAATTTGGTTTGATTAATTTTGGTCATGCCCTCTGTTTCTTAGGGTACCGTTTTTGTTTCGAAAAAAATAAATTAAATTTATAGTATCAATGTAGATGTTAGAGTGAATTCCCTGTGGTGGTGCACCAAATGAATGGGTTATTGAACGGAAGTGAAACTTACGTACTGATACATAAAACGAAAATGCGCTAACGGGTCCATAATGAAACAGGCTTAAGAAGCTGGTTTTTTTAATCGCGGGCCTCAACGGATGTAAGAATTCCTTGGACTCAGATAGAAGGGCACTTGTCCAGCGTACAGTAGTTCACCCATTAGTGACCTAGTGCAGGAATGGACATTTTTTTTTTACTCGCGGGTCACAATAGGTTCTTACTTTTGACAATACAAACATACCAAGATAAGATAATTGGAGTGTTCTTACGAACTGCTAGAAAATGTAAAATTCATTGATGTGTGATCTGAGCGCGGACCAGATCTTTTTTTTGGCCTGGACTAACCTTTAAACTTAATGATATTGACAAGTAGTGTTTTATTATTTTCATTTCTCCTGTACGGAGTAGTCTCAAGTCAGTGAACTTTGAACCTTTAGTGCTCAGCCGTGCACAGTCAGGGGGGCTGTTGCATTATGGTATTTGGTCATCTCCCACGTGAACCTTATCCCAAAGTTAAAACTTGTGTAGCAGACGCTTGAGAAACGTTTCTTGGTGTAGATAATGAGATGTACAAGACTTTTATTTATTTTTTTCTTCAAACTTTGTAGGATTTGTTTAGTCTTATGTATACTGCCAATAATAATTCTGTTAATAGTGTTGGTCTGTTGGATCATTTATGATGGCACAAAACATGAATGCTCCAGACATTTTAATAATGAAACGTGCCAAGCTTTCTAATACTGTACTTGTGCAGTTATATGTCGATGCGTACCCCTGCATAACCTTTCCCATACCCCTTGGGGTACGTGTACCACCGGCTGTGAATCGCGGACATACATCATAGTACCAAGCAGGGGTGGGGTTGCGGCATTCCATTAGCCGCCGACACCGGTGTCGGTATTGCATCTGCCACCGACACCGGTGTCGGTATTTTAAAAGCCACCGATACAGGAAGGGGGCAAAGGAAAATAACTGTGTATTTGTTTTCCCTCTATATATCTTGTACATATTTTCTTTGAGAAAAATAAAAATTGCCCGTGTATCTTACTATGCTTCTCTTTAAAAGCAAGTTTGTCGGCATTTTTATTTTCCGACCCCACCATGAATATACCTTATTTTATAGATGAATATAAAAAAAATTAAAGAAGGTATAATTATGTTGCAGCTTTCATTATATGGGTCTAATATGAAATAGTTAATTGTTGGCCTCATTCATAATGTAATTACTAAACAAGCAATTTAAGTCTTTTCCGTTTCGGACAAAGGACATTTTAGAGCATTTTCGTTACGGTTACGCCGGACGAAATCAGTATAGAGAGGGAAGTAATCATGTTGAATAACTGTTACGAAAATAAATAATGATTACGCCCCTTTGATTAGCTTTTATTATTTATATTTAAAATATAAGCAAAAACGGTACATAAGAAACTCTTATATTTTGGCCCTGGGAGGTCAGATCGCGAAATGGACTTTTGATGTACACATGGCAGGCCAAGACCTACAAAATGATATATACATCATGGGTCTAGGACGTATGGTTGCTGAGATCTAGGGTGCTCCTTTGTTAATATAGCTTATATAGTAAAAAAACGGTACTTAGTACGCCCCCTTTTACGGCACTCAGAGGTCAGATCGCGAAACGGACAAAATTGTTTTCTTGGCAGGCCAAGACCTACAAAATGATATATACATCATGGGTCTAGGACTTATTGTTGTTGAGATCTAGGGTGATGACGGACAGACAAAACGGGGACAATAGAGGATTTTTGGTCGAAAATGCTCTAAAAACAAAAGTAAATATATAAAAATGCCCGAACTGTGTAATTATGTGTTTATTTTAACAATTATGCACAGGGGATCAAGCTAGACAAGTCGCCGAAATAGTAATCTTGAAAATAATGTTCAGCTTCTCAACCAGACATTGGCAATCTACGTCCCGTCAAACGTTTTGATTCGACCCGCAGTACATCCCTCTTTGTTCATTTACATTTGATAATAATTACATTTATGTCAGCTCAGATAAAGTATTATAAACACTCCATTGATCTGCTCTTGGTCCGGCCCTATTGTGTAGTTATAAATGTGCATCTGTGATCTGTGATTTTGCGGCATGTCCAATACGATGGGAAAAAAAAAAGTTATCAGTTTTGCATGTAACATTAAACGGTCACGAAAAACACTAGATATGGACATCTAGAGTAGCCGCAGTGAATACATTTAAGTAACAAAAGTGTATGATCTATTTCAAAATATGCCACAGTATGCGGGATGTTATTTTCATAGTAAATCTGAAGCGGCCAATTCGCTACGTTTAATAATTTCTCATTTATGTGTAGGTTTATGCTCAAATATTGGTCAACGATTGCATAAGTCAGCAAGTTACTGCAAAGTATAGACATACCCAACAACATTAAAGCAATGATGCTTGGAAGTTTAAAAGTGGCCATTCAGAAATAAAATCACGGCAAGGTCTACAGACAATGATAAAAGATGGTTGTTCCAGACCTATTTTTTAGAGAAGAGAGAGACGTATGAAGACACTACATACTTAACAGTTAATAGAGGAAGGAATCGGTATTTAACCTGAAATATGTAGTGAAAAATGTTATGTATTGTAAAAGTTTACATACTTTTCAAAACGATGGGGGGGGGGAGGGGCTGGGGAGCGCCAAAAAACTCGCACATGGCGCCTCAATAGCTAGCTACGGAATGGAATTTTATGTAGTGCCATTGTGATGTAGATTGGGAATGTTTCAGTCTGGCTGAGAGAAATTAAGCTGTGGAGAGTGTTAGTTGTTGATTGTAGGAACATAAGAAACATGTCAGGAACATTAGAAACATGTCATTCGCTGAGGTTCTAAAAAACCTGAATAGGTTTGTGTCTAAACGTTCTCCAACATGGATATTGATAGAGAGATGCAAACTAAACAATTATAGCCAGTAGCCTTCCTATCTGCCCATTTCTGCAAATTTTGACTGTACTGTTGAGAATATTGCTTTGGAAAAGAATACATTTTTGATAAACAGATTTACCAAGTATTTATTTAAAAAGAAAAGATGAACATGATGAACACTTAAAATTAAAGATTGGCTAAGAACAGTCTGACTTTATTCTGGATATTTTAGTTACAGTTCTAGTATTTTTCTCACGTTTTTGGGGCAAGTTTTTGCGCGGACACCGACTCCGGACAAAGTACAAATGCCGACACCTGGCAAAATTCAAACGCCGACACCGGGCAAAAACTGCCGACACCACCGACTTCCCAGCCCTGGTACCAAGAGATTTCCTGTTGAGTGGTGGCAGTGTGGCACGAACCAATACATTAAATAGATCCATGTAACTTATTGAAAGCAGCGGTGTAGTTTACAATTTGGTACTGGATATACTGTTGCTTAGAATCAAAAGTACAACGTAGTGCAATGTAACATATAATGAGTGTATTGGCACTTTAAAGTGGTTATACTGAAGTATATCTATTGTATATTACACCTCTGAAAGACTCTGATAAACGTTGTCACCAATAAATTTAACAGAACACTGGGACATTTTACGCTTTTGGAGTGAAGCGGACATTATTTAACGGGAATTAGGCGGAAGGGGGAATATTTAGAGTGGACCCAGGTCAATAAGATTATGTATTGTAGCCGTCGGAGGGGCTCTCGACTTATCGGTCATTAGCTCTCCTCTGATTAACGACTAACCTTCTTCCCGTTCCACTTTCAACTTAACCAATCCTCAAAAAAAAATTCACTCCTGCTCCCCCCCCCCCCCCCAAGGTCTTGATGAGATAGGTCGTATGACGTACCGGTAGTGGTGGGGTTGAACGGGTTTATGTACACAGTGGAAATCAATTCAGGTAATCTTTTCAATACGTTGTCGTCCCTTCTCTCTCCCCTCCCCACTTTTCTCTCGTGTCATTGTATTGACGTCACTGTCAGACCTCCCCTTGGCCGGCTCAATGCCTCCTACAATACACACAATAGAAGGCATTGGCCTGCTCCACTTATTATTCCAATGGGACAGTCGGTAACAGTAGCATTGTCACGTGATCACAGACTTGGCTACTGTCTGTGTTCGTGACTCTCCTCACCTGACCCCATTACACCGTTTTGAGATCTGTCCAAATTAAGACCTTTATACTTTCTTTAGTCACCGCTCTCACTATAATTACATTCCACATTGTTTAAAAATTATATCCTCTTAATAAGATTTTGAAAAAAATATTACAGGCTTAATTTAAATTTATTACATTGGTCACACCTTAAAAAATTGCACGCATAGTTTTAAATTATTTCATGCCGTACACGTTTATGAATAACACCATGCAAACTTAAAAATAGGTACCACAAACTGATTTTTAAAAATTGTTTTACAGCTTTTTTCAACATTAATATTGCAAGAACTCGAGAATTTAAGATGGTGGACTTCATATATATTACTATAGCTCAAATAGTTGAAGAGATACACTTTTGAAAATGTATTTTTTTGCATTTTTTCACTTCACCTTCAAAAGTGCCATTTTTGCCAAGCGTTATCTGCAAAAGTATTTTCTGTACACCAAATCATTTACATTCAATACAAACACAAATATACATAGAACAAACTCAATTTTTTTCAAGGGTGTAAAATTATAATATCATTAAAATTTATAGCACTGAAAATGGGTTTTTATCATTTTTTAGAAAAAATAAAAAGGGAGATAAATTTTCAAAATTCGTGACATTTCAAAAAATCATAATATATATTGTAATCAACACACATAAGAACTAATTACATCAATATGTAGAGTAACTTAAGCTCTATACATTCAAATAGTCATAATATCTTAAGATTATTTATGATTAATATAATAAAGGTTAGAAAGAGGTGGGGTAAAACAAAAATAAAAAATTTGTCATTTTCAAAAATTCACAAAAAAAAAAAAAAAAAAAAAACTGTTACGTATATATTCAACATTTATATTGAAAATGTAGGATATACATAGCTCTTAACTATAAAATAGTCGTTCGACCAATTACTTTTACATAGGCCTATACAGTACAGAGATGGATAAATTCATGCATATAAAAAATCAATAAAAAATACTTTTCATTAGGGAAAAATCCACTATTAAGTATTATTTGAAAAGTTATATTAGTAACAATAGTAACAGTACCATTAGATGCATACATTTTAATTATATTCTAATTATTTCATAAGTCATGGAAAGCAAACAAATAATTTACGTATTTTACCACCACATGAGCTCACCTAAATAAGTGCAACTTTCGAAATTTAAGTAATTTTACTTTTAAGTTAATGTAAGCATTAGGTATATGACTAAAAAAAAATTCATAATTTTTTATTCCCCATACTGCCACAAGTGGATATTTATCTTAATATAAACAAAAAATATCAATAACAACCCTGAACTGTTAAAAAAAGGTCACCCACTACACGCCCAGTAAATCGTATGTCATACCCGCATTTAGTATTTTTACTGTAATTTTGTTCTTTGTTGTTCAATGCATCGTCAGCATTTTAGTTGTCAACTATTATATGCATAATTAGTATTTGTGTCATTTCTGGATTGTCTCAGAGCAGTTATGTCAAAATGCTCCAGCTTCCGAGACGAGCAAGAGAATTTCCGAAAAGGCATTAAATCTCCAAAGACTGATGAAAGTCTTGATCAAATGCAAAAAATTCCAATGGAACTGCACTTCGTGAACATATATAAAACAATTGCTTCTGATGTAAAACGCCGAGAAGACAGAAAGTTCTATGCACTTCAGATTTCAACAAAAGGAATAGTAAGCTATTGAAGATGATTCACTAAAGATTCAACCAAGAAAAATTAAATTACTTAAAGGGAAAGCTTTACTGAAGAAAGTGTTGAATCAAGTGTCTTACCTAATTCGGATGAAGAAGATTCTGTGAGTAAAAAAGATTTTGTGAGCGAACAACGGTGTTCCAGTAGTAGTAAAGATATTGAGAAACCATTAAAGTCTAAAAGACAAAAAACTTCTTCAGTGCGCTTAGTGACTGCAGCAAAATTGTGTACAAGGAAGATCCAAAAAGTCGAGAACTGGAGTTTGCATATCTACTCAAAGCGGCATTTACAAAGGTCTTATGAAAGAAGGAGAAAAATTACAAAGTAATTTCAAGGAAAACTTAAAAAAAGGACATTGGTGCTTACAATTTGATGGAAAGACCATACAAAATAAATCATATGAGGTTGTTGTTATAAAAAATGAAAAAAAGGTAGGTCAGACTCGCTGTCTTCTACTTTCTTTTCTTTGGCTCTACATCTCATTTAGGGCCCTAGCCTGCCATACTTCTCTTCTCCACTTTTCCCGAATGAAAACTGTGCTCAATGAATAAAAATGATTGTCTTTGACACAACTGCAGCAAATACTTGAAGAAGAATTTGTGCAATCATACTGTTACAGAAACACTTTCAACATGTTGGATTAGAAAAAGCTGTATACGTTAGATTAAATCACTACATTCTAGATACAATATTGAAACATGTCATGAATGATCTTTGCAGTACATCAAAAACTTCACCAAACATCGGCTACTCGTTTATTTCAACAATAGCAGAAAAGTATGAACAACTCAAAACATCATTTGATAATGCTGGAGCACAACTAAAGAAGTGGGACGGAAAAGTATGAACAACTCAAAACATCATTTGATAATGCTGGAGCACAACTAAAGAAGTGGGACGGATGGCCGAGTGGCGTAGATACTCGACTGTCGACCTGAGAGTCATGGGTTCGAGCCTCGGTGAGACCCAGAATTTTTCCAGGTGAAATTCGGTGCAAAGTCGTCCCAAAAGTACCAAAAGTAAATTTTCAATCACTTATCACTTTCAAAAATCAATAATGAGAGATGAAACCATATTGTTTGGCATCATTCGTTCTGATGAGCATCTGCAAACAGCTAAGGCATCAGTGGTATGTGGGCTGACATCTGGTTCACTGCCTTCACTGCCCAGTGTTTCAATGCTACTGACTTTGATAATTAATCATAAGCTTGTAAGCAGCATACACTTTGAAGTCATTAAAAACATTATGGTCCACAGATCCAACTTCTATACCAACGAAGCGATCTAATATCTGTGCAGAGCGTGCAATTAACGTGATACATGATTTACTTCCACTTGCAAGTGGAATATTAAATTGCTACTACTAATGCACAATAGAAATGTACATTGTAACATTGTAGCAATTATCAATATTATATTTATGTCACTTTTATTTGTAGTGGTGAAAGCTTTATTGAAATATTTGTTATAAAATATTCGTGTCGATCGGAGGGTGAACTTTTTTTATGCAAAACAAAAATGACCCATATTTTCTTTATTTGTGACACAAAGCTCCAACAAAGCTCCACCAAATATGATATGGGGAACTAGGGTTACATTTTAGTCATACCTCTAGTAAGCATATTCCATTTAAATGAGTTATTAATGTACCATTTAATTGATCAGCTGGACCGGATTTAGACTTGATAAGGCCCTAAGCTATGTGGGATATGGGGCCCTTTATAATTCAAGATATTAAATGTCAGTGCCAAATATTTAAATATATTAGACAATCGCTCACTCTGACAATTTTTGGGGCCCCCTAAAACGTGTGGCCATTAAGCTATAGCTTGTGTAGGTTATATATAAATCCTGCACTGTTGATCAGCATCATTCCATTCTTTTTTAATTTCATATTCAATGCCTCTATTAGTAATAAAGGTTTATTTCTGGAGCTTTTCAAAAACATATGTTTTGTTTCTTACTTAGAGATATTGTACTGTTTTCTTGATAATTTAGTGATTTTAACTCTAATTTCGTCTTAAGTACTACTATTTCATCAAGGACATTTTTTCCAGTTATTGACCCTACCATTATTTTTTTTATTTTTTTTTTAAATGTTTTATTATGTCTTCATGTATTACTCTATTAGTAGATAAAGCTACACTGGTTTGTTTATCAAGATTTTGAATGACTTTGTTTACTTAATATAATTTAAACAAAAATAAATGAAAAGTTCGATAGTTAATATCTGTAGTTTTGAAAGAACAGACACCTTCAGTGGACTGTGTATATTTCAGTTATTCACTCCAAAAGTTGCAAGGCTTTAAAATATCTAACTCACATTAAAAATTGGTCCAAATAAGTTACATAATTTAGCCTACTGCTGATATGGTATTTTAACTCATAAAAGTCTTTACTATTTGTTACTTAACTTGATTACCAGTTCTTTTTTTTTATTTGTGAGAACCATGTTTAATTAAGGCTAAAAGATATTCAAACTTCAATATATTTCTAATACTCAAACTGAACTAATATTAATAATAATACTTAATAGTAATACAAACGCAGGGGTGACTAAGAGATATTTTAATTAAAAAAAAATATAGGCCTAACAGTTACATGTGTCCATGACTTGCCATTTTCCTCTTTCAAAACCAGACTTGAAGAAGTAATGTATTACATGTTTATTACTACTAGTTTAGTAGCCCAAGCAATACATGTATTCCGTCCAAAAGTTACATAAATCATTAAACATTTCCAAAGAAATATGAAGCTAAAAGAGTAATAAACAAATAATGTAACTATTTATCTACAAGTTTTTATCGTTTTTACTTACCAACTAGGTAAGTTCCAATAAAGTTCCATTCATTGTGACTGGTGTAGCGTTGACAACACGATTGTCTGCAATTTTCACGGTCGTGCAAAAATGAGTGAAAAATGCGTGTTATATGCTATTTCTTAGCGCTCTGCGATTCTGGGCCATGCTTACAAATTAAGTTTTATTATCGTATTTTAAAAGAAAAATGGACGAGCTTTCTCATGATACTGAAGAAAAACCTACAAAATTAAGAATTCATATCGTACTTTACTTTTTATTTTGATTCTTTAATATTTAAAATATTGTTTAATAAAATTTGATTAAATGTTTAGTACGGTTGTAAAGGGCATTCATTTTCGCACACATTGATATATTTGACATTACTGTAGGACGAATGGCCCAGAAGCGCACGGAGATTGAAAATAGGATAGTCAAATTAGATCGCACGTCGGCCGGTAAAAAGTGACTTCGGTGATGGTTTTCATTTAAAAGATTCAACCTTTTGTTTTGAATCAACGTAATTAAAAATTACATATTATTGTAGGGCTTACAAAATACTTTAAAATGGTATAATTGTTTTTAAGATTTGATCAGTTTTACATAGACTGTCGACCGGAGGGTCCCGGGTTCGAATCTCAATGAGAACCTTTGGGATTTTTTCAGGTCCTGGTGAAAGTCCCCAAGTCCACCCAGTACAAATAAAAGGGAGTCGGATTTGGCCCGTGGGCTGTAATTTGCCTATGGCTTTTCTAACCATATTTTGTTAGGTACAGTTATGAAATTAATCTCATCCATCACATACAACATTTTGAAACCCATTTAAAAAAAAAGATTTATAATTTTTTTAATTCTTTTTAGCGATTATGTCGTCTATTTAATTAATGTGGGGTAGGGGAGTGCATTCCGAGCACCTCATAGAACACATTGACAGGGCTGTCATTTTAGGTAGAGGCAACCCAAACATATTGGTGTGGGCACAGTTCTCGCCGTTTTCGAAATATATCTTTAAGTATGCGTGTGTGTGTGTAAGAGGAACCGAGTAGTCAGGGGCCCCGACTAGCGAGAGCCTCACTTCATTGTGCATCTGAGTTTATGATCCAACGGTTTCAATTTATTGCATACATTACACACATATACAATACAATACACTCTACACAAAAAAACATACCGAACCCTCTCCTAAAGCCATCAAAATCAGGGGTGGGTTGTCGGTAGGGGTTATACAAAAACCGACTTTTGAAAAAACCGGTTGTCGAAGGTCAATTTCTCAAAAAACCGGCGAAAACCGGTTTTCGGTTTTACTATAAAATAAGTGAAATAACGGATATTTTAAGCATTCTAGCAATAATTATTTTCAATGTATGTAGTATTTAATTAACGTGTATGAGAAAGAATGAAGGATAATGTAATTAAGTCAACTAATTTTTACGTAAAACAATAAATACAAGAAAAAAATATCAATATGACAGTAAAAATACTACTACTGTCTACTGGGTACCTATATATTCATTTAAACTGCTTTATAACTAAACACATATCTATCATGACCTTTGTTTCTCATGTTTCATTTATATTATACTAGTTATCAAAGGCCCGGTACCCGGACCGGCGAGTAGGCACACAGTTGGAGTTGAAATTGGTGATATATATTTTAGCTCGTTACCAATCAGTCTATATACTTGCAGTGGCCCCAAGGACATGAACAGATTATTGTAGCCAAAATACATTTGAGAATAGCGACACCTAATAATACATCAAATAAAGTTCATATGTTAAATAGTTCCTCCCAAAGAAAATAATCCTCACTATGGGTAAACATAAACAACAACTCTTATAATCATATTCCTTCATAATATTTTAATGGACTCCTTTCCAAACAGTTATTCATTTAATGTTTTATGATGTTCAACATGGCGTTTTTTTTTAAAAAAAGAGAGACGTGAGTGAGTGCTTGTGTTAAGCAAAACGCTACATGTTTATCAGGTGATTTATTTACAGTTATACACATTGTAGCATAGTACAATTAACTAAGAAAAATTGCCGACCCGGCAGTGCAGAACCTAGGGATTTAGGGGCCCGGTGGGCTTGGTCTCTTTGGGGGCTTCCCCTGCATTTTGACATGCGATAATTTTTTGACGCTTCTCAAGCTTGGTCCCGAGAAGAAAGAATCGTTGTGTAGCTTTTAGCTGACCTTCAATTAAAAACAAAGTATTCCATCAATGCTGTTGAGGCCGAGGACGCAGAAAACATTAGGCCTCTTAAAAAAGAAAGACATGTCAAAGCTTTCAACATTATAGTTCTGTGAAGCCAATGCCGAACCAAGGGATTTTAGGCATCTTCGGGAGCCACTACATTTTGACATGAGATAATGTACTTAATATTTAGTTTAAAAAAATATTTTGGGGGCCCTCCTATAACTGGGCCCCCTCCATACACCCTCTGTGTGAAGCCCCCATCATAAATGGGTTAGTTTGCATTGTAAACATTGTGTACGGCGCTACTCCATCTCAACCCTTATTCAATTATTCGTGACGTAATAGTCAAAAAATGAAAAAGAAATGTGACGTATTTAAGGTTAGTAATAAAGGGAAATAATTGTACATTAGAAATAGACATATTTTAGAAATAATAACAATTTAAACAATATAAATATTACATAATATTTAGGTATCCATAATTTTGGTTTAAAATTGAGATTGTGAAACATAACACAGAATATTAATTGAACGATTTCTGTTAATATTTCTTTTATGATCGCTTCTCATTTAATAACAAATTGAACACCATAGATTTATTACGTTACTGTGAGATATAAATAAGCCTTTTGGAACCACTTTCGATTTGAAATTACTTTCGGAGAGCATCACAAAATATTTTGTTTCGGAGAGAATCACAAAATAATTTGGTATTTTGTGATCTCTCCTTCCTGGTCTGAGAGACATACCATGATCCACGGGGGATGGATCATAGGGGTTCTCTATTCAGGAAAAAAACCCATTACTTGCGAGGGTGGTGGTACTGTGGTCAATGAGGACTATCCGAGACCGCAGTATTCACAGCTGGCGATGGTGACGGATGTGGGTACACAACACCCTTCCACTCCGTCCCACTCAAGCACACCTGCGCAGCTTGCCATTTCCGGCTAAGGGTACAGGCACACTACACCCTCCCCTCTGTCCGAGTGGCAGGAAAAACCCCTTTCCTTGCCATTCTGGCCGACCGGCAGTACACACACCCTGCTGGTCTGGCCGGTTTGGTAAGGATTAAAACCCATCTTTCTGCCATCCCTGCAGATGATAGCGGGCACACTCACCCCGCCGCTCTGTAGGCATGGCAGACGTGCATCAACGCCGCCAACAATGTTGGTGTGGTAGGCACACTACACCCTACCATGCTGGCAATGGCGGCGTTAAAAAAAAATATTTTGGCATGATTTTGTGTTACTTCTCCTAAGATCGCTTTATTACCCTCTGGTAATAATTGAGGCGGTCGAAAATAGTATTACATTGTGATTGCCATGTGGCATTCATGATCTTACCTGCCGTATGTTAGTGTGCGGTGTTTCATCAACCTCGGCACTAAACATATGGCTGGTGCAATGTCTTCTGGTAGCCATGTTGGAGATTATTCTTACTCGGCTTGCCAGTTGGTAGCCGGATTATGCATGTTAAGAAGAAAACAGTAAATGTTTCTGCCATCTTTGAATTGTTTATGCCGCCATGTTGGATGACAGACGGAATTCGCGATGACAGACGGAAGTTGCGATGACAGACGGAAACCGGAACATATGATGTAAAATTTGTATTATAGATTGTCAAAGACAAAAGGTTTGGTTTGCCGCACACAGACCAGTTCTGAAATCAGCCTTTGTGATGTAGACCTCAGTATAGAGCTTATATATATATATATATATATATATATATATATATATATATATATAGTCTATAGATATTAAGGTCTCTTTCTACTCATGGTATTCACTTTCTGCCTCCCCCCTCTCTCTCTCTCACTCATCCTATGTTTCTAACGTTATCTATATATGTGACACAGTACACAAACACACCTGCACCTCCATGGACTCACATCGAGTGCCCGTTTAAAAACATTCCTCCAATGTTCAACTCCTCGCCCCTCCCTTCATACAATTGTCTCCCCACCTACCCCCTCTCATCCCTGAGATGTATTAGTTACACCAGTCATTACAACGGCTGTACGACGGTCCTGCCATGTGAATGCCTTGTTTAGGTTAGACGGGTTGGTGGTGGTGGTGGAGGTGTTGGATGGCGAACATAATTTAGTCAACTTGAAAAAAAAAATAGCCCCGTTCTGTCTTTTGTTTAGTAATGAGCTAGGGAGGCACCGATTATACACCCCCCCACCCCCCGTTTCAAGTTGTATACTTCCCGCAAGTCAACACTAAATTCGTGCGCTGAAAAAAACATCGGTTGTTTTGTGGAATTAGTTAACGACTTGAATTAAGCCCTCATTCCAGGTCGAGGAAACGGATGCAATAAATCTCTCAATGTGTATATACCGTCCTCTCCACCTCCATCCAATCCTCAAGTTACCACTTGGGCACGCCTTCTCTTTTGTATCGCTCAACAGTTACTTTCTATCAATGCCAATGTACACAGGTCGGACTGAGAAGGGAGTTCATTGGAAAGTCACAGTTTCAAAATTTTTTGCAATTTGTTAAGTTCTAAGCTAAAACCGGGTTTTAAAGCCAAAAAACCGGTTGTCGATTGCTTCGACTTTCGTCAAAAAACCGGTTTTTCGCCGCCGGTTTTTTAAAAACCGACAACCCCTAGTTGTCGGCCATTATTTTTGCCGACACCGACTTCGGTGCGGGGGGTGGGGGGGGGCAGGGGCCGCCCCCCCCCCCCAGCGTTTTGTCTGGCCACCTCTGATTGTTTGCTCTAATTAGTTAAATGTATTACCTGTATTACCCCATTGCCTGTCCCCCTACTGTAGGATGCCTGTCCCCTGCTGTAGAATTTTCACGCTACGGGGCTGCTTCCTCATCTATAAAGTGTCCGCTTTCTACCCTTATACCTTTAATCCTGCTTTTTTTTTTGTTGTTTTTTCATGTAGATATTTGTCAAGTGCAGTTTATGATATGACTTTTTATTTTTACATTTCTCTTTTAAATGTTGAACCTAATTCAGCTAATGGAAAATTTAAAAAAAAAAAAACCAAGAATGTAAAAAAAAAAAAAATTATAGATTCTGAAATGTTATTTACTTGTTCAGACCTAATGACTTTTTTTATCAAAATGTAAACAAACCAGCATCTTAAGCCTGTTCCATTCTGGACACAGGACGTTTTAGCGCATTTTCGTGTTATGTATCATTACGTATGTTAGCTTGATATATTTGTACATTTTGGAAATGTTTATAAACTCAATTGTGTAATGCATATATCTGAAAAAATATTTAAAAGACGCTTCTTTAAATTTGAAAAAAATTATTTTCTCTTAAATCTAACTACAAGTGGTTTGTGGTCACTGAAATAGGACTTATAATTGAAACATTCTAAATTATAGTCATTTAATCGTCCGAAAACTCCGTCAATTGTTGTTTGATAAATTATTGTTGCCAATCTTGTTTCACTTCCGTTCAATAACTCATTCATTTGGTGCGCCACCGCAGCGTATGGTGTAGAATGGGGGCCATGAAAATGACATAATTATTAATATAGCTTATATAGTAAAAAAAACGGTAAAAAAAAAAAAAACACTGATGCCCAGCCCTCAGAGGCCAGGTCGCGAAATGGACTTTTGATGCAGGAATGGCAGGCCAAGACCTACAAAAAATATATATACAGCATGGTCTAGGACTTATGGTTGCCGTGATCTAGGGTGATGACGGACAGACCGACAAAACGGGGACAATAGCGCATTTTTTCTCGAAAATGCGCTAAAAATTGAGATAAAATTATAAACTTACGTCTAGTTTTTTATTTAAAGATTAAACCTATGTGATTGTTCTCTATTTATGTAGGCCAAGGGGAAAAAATATCTTTACATTTGAGTGGGAAATGCAAATGTTTAATTGATGGTCATCAGATTAACTGTCATCATTTTGTAACTGTCAGTTATAAACCTTTAGGTAATCCCTTATTTTACCCCTAGAAAGTATTTTGATAAATATTATTGATACTTTACCTCTATAAACATTCCGAAATCATAGTATTGATTGTTATTTATTAAAAGAATAAGAAAAAGATTTTTAAAATTGTGTTTAAAGGCATTAAATAACTTTGTAAAAAGGTCCTCTATATTCTATATAAAAAAAATACTGTCAGCCATGTTAGAGATGACCTGCATTGTTTACTAAAACAAACGCAGCTGCCAACTGCAAGATTATTAAAAAAATACTGAATAATAAGACGGTACCTTCAGAAAAACTAATGCCCAGAACTTAAAAAACATGACAAATATTATTTAAACCAAATTTAAGTTAGATGGATAGATACTCTTGGGGCCCCCTAGGGCCCTTAATCTTGTATCGCTACGTTTAAGGTGTAGAATGGGCCCTGAAAATGACATACTTATTAATATAGCTTACATAGTAAAAAACGGTACCCTTAGTACACTGATGCCCACCCCTCCGAGGGCATGCCAAAAATTATTTAAACCAAATTTATGTTAGGTGGATAGCTACTCTTGGGGCCCCTAGGGCCCTTTATCTTGTATCGCTACGTATAAGGTGTACAACGGGGCCCTAAAATGACATACTTATTATAGCTTATATAGTAAAAAACGGTACCCTTAGAAACACTGATGCCCAGCACTTAAAGGGCATGACAAATATTATTTAAACCAAATTTATGTTAGATGGATAGATACTCTTGGGGCCCCTAGGGCTCTTAATCTTGTATCGCTACGTTTAAGGTGTAGAATGGGGCCCTGAAAATGACATACTTATTAATATAGCTTACATAGTAAAAAACGGTACCCTTAGTACACTGATGCCCACCCCTCTGAGGGCATGCCAAAAATTATTTAAACCAAATTTATGTTAGGTGGATAGCTACTCTTGGGGCCCCTAGGGCCCTTTATCTTGTATCGCTACGTATAAGGTGTACAACGGGGCCCTAAAATGACATACTTATTATAGCTTATATAGTAAAAAACGGTACCCTTAGAAACACTGATGCCCAGCACTTAAAGGGCATGACAAATATTATTTAAACCAAATTTATGTTAGATGGATAGATACTCTTGGGGCCCCTAGGGCTCTTAATCTTGTATCGCTACGTTTAAGGTGTAGAATGGGGCCCTGAAAATGACATACTTATTAATATAGCTTACATAGTAAAAAACGGTACCCTTAGTATACTGATGCCCACCCCTCAGAGGGCATGCCAAAAATTATTTAAACCAAATTTATGTTAGGGGGATAGCTACTTTTGTGGCCCCTAGGGCCCTTTATCTTGTATCGCTACGTATAAGGTGTAGAATGGGGACCAGACATTTTCAATTTTTTTTAGGCTATGAAAGAAAAAATTATGCCCCCAGAAACACTGTTGCCCAGCCCTAAACAGGTAGGAGAAAAATTAACTCAGTTTTATTTTAGTGTGATATATGCCTGTGTGGCTCAAAGGGCCTCTTAGTTCCTATCACTATGTTTAAGGTGTAGAATGGATCTCTTAAAACGACGACACTTAAGCCTAGCCCTTAATTGGCAAGACAAAAATTAATTAACCCAATTGTATGTTAGTGGGATAGATATTATTGACGCTTCATTGGCCTTTTATTTTCTGTCACTACGTTTGATGAAAATGGCATAATTTTTTGAATAGGCTATATCAGAAAAAATGGTGCTTTGTTTGGAACAGCTGTTTAACATCTAAGAACACTCACTGACGACTTTCGAGAGCTAACTGAAGCCAGTGACAATGTTGAAGAAGTAACACAATGCAGCTTTTAGATAGCACTGCAGTCCAACTGTATCAAGCACTAATAAATGACCAGAATTTAATGTTAAATATCTTTAAACACAAAGACAGAAAAAAAAATCCATCGTGAAGAGTATTTCCCACATAAATACTAATAGTTGTTCTTAATGGGTGAATTCGGGACACATTCAATTTCCTGACTTGGACAAAGGTGTGACATATAATTTCTCCTGACAGGCGCTTCACAGCGGGTAGATGGGTCAAATTTAGACATATTCTGTTTACAACGTTGGACTTGGGCTCTACTGGTTGGCATAAAGCATAAAATATTTCTTGCAGCTAACCTACTAGCACTCTGGTGTTGATGGGTCAGATCGGGACACATTCCGATTAGACTGAACAATAGTGTGACACTAACCAACACTGGTATGCTTGTATGGGGCGTAACTCATACTACTTTGAAGAGAGAGTTTGATTTTCTTTGGATTTTCATTCTTCATCTTGGAAACAGTGATTGCTTTATTATTATTTTCTTGTTATAGCTCTTAATTCAGATAAGTACACTTCCACTGTGTTCTTAATTCATTCTAGCTCATCCTTGTTTTTATTTTCTTTAATAGACTGACCATCCGATATAAAATAGGCTTTTGTAGTTTTAATCTTAATAATTTTTTTAATACTAATCCAATTAATAAATCTTTTGAGTACATTGTTATCTCTTGTTATAACAACACGAGTGATCAAAACTGAATTAAAGTTAAATCATTTATCTGACATAAAACAAGATTTATTTCAGTGTCGAAGTTAACTTTAAATAATGACAGGTAGACCTAGAAATCTTCGTTTCTATATAGTAGATCCACTAAATATTATGGATCATGCAGCCATTTTACAACATTGTAATCTAAATGATATAGCTTTAGAAATGCATAACCAAGAACCGACTATTCAGTGGTTAGCTATTAGGCGTCTATTGAGAATTAATATGCAGTGCACCACGTGCAATGTGTTATGTTATCTTCGAAATCATAATACCAGTATCGATGGCTTTCGCTGGATTTGTCCGACTTGTCACTTAAACAAGTGCATTAGTTTTAATTATTTTTTTACGGGAAGCCATCTGTCTCTCAAAACAATAACTCAGATTATTTATTGCTTTGCATGCAACTTATCCCAAAAATCCACCAAACGTGAAACGAAAATAGCCAATGAGAACACTTTGATCGACTGGTTTAACTTTCTGAGAGAGGAAATGTCCACTTTTATGAACCGCCGGCCGATAGAAATTGGTGGGGTAAATGAAAACTTTGAGCCTATTGTTGTGAGATAGATGAATCGAAATACTTTCATCGTAAATACCACAGGGGCACTTGGAGGGAAGGCCATTGGGTATTTGGTGGCGTAGAAAGGGGGACAGGGAAATGCTTTTTAGTTGAAGTTCCCGATAAAAGGGCAGAAACCTTAGAGGCCCTGATATTGCAAAATGTAATGCCAGGTACCCATATCATATCTGATGGATGGGCCGCGTATAGGGGGATAGAGGAACTTGGTAGAGGAGTTTATTCACACTCTATAATTATACATGAGCAACATTTTGTTGACCCCTTTGACCCTGAAGTTCATACTCAAAATATTGAAAATCTGTGGATGATGGCAAAACGAAAATTAAGAAGTCAATTTGGGACAAGCGAGGCTCTCTTTGATTCATATTTGCAAGAGTTTGTGTTTCGAAATCAATTTAAACACCAAGATGATTTCTTCACTATTATTTGCGTAATAAGTGAAAACTACAATATTTAGATAAGGTTTTACATGGCTTCTATGCTATTTAAGGGCTTTATCCTACACCTTATACGTAGTTATACAAGATAAAGGGCCTATGGGCCCCAAGAGAAGCTATCCCCCTAACATAAATTTGGTTTAAATATTTTTGCCATGCCCTTTAAGTGCTGGGCATCAGTGTTTCTAAGGGTACCGTTTTTTACTATATAAGCTGTATTAATAAGTATGTCGTTTTCAGGGTACCATTGTACACCTTATACGTAGAGATACAAGATAAAGGGCCCTATGGGCCCCAAGAGAAGCTATCCCCCTAACATAAATTTGGTTTAAATATTTTTGTCATGCCCTTTAAGTGCTGGGCATCAGTGTTTCTAAGGGTACCGTTTTTTACTATATAATCCTTTGTTAAGTATGTTTCATAAGTTTCTTCGTTGTAAAATGCTAAATTGGCAGCAACATCACGGAAATTCGGTCGTGTTTTTAAAAAATGTTAAACCAAAAATATACGAAACGAAAGAAAATAGTCAAGAAAAGTGTGATAAATTGCAATTTTTTTTTGCTATAAACTAATAAAAATGAACAATTTATTGTGTAAAATTGATAATATTGATGGGAATTCATTAATATTATGATTTCGGAATGTTTATAGAGGTAAATTAAAATTATCAATAATATTTCTCAAAATACTTTCTAGGGGTAAAATAGGGGATTACCAAACCTTTATTTGTACCTATTATAGAAATTTAGTTAATTTACAAATTAAGTTATTTTTTTTTTTTTTGAGAATGCTACTAATAAAGCAGCTATCTTGTAGTGCGTCTGTGTCAGGAAGCCGTCGCTATAAATAATCTATGACGTCATTCCCAATGGCACATTTTTTTTTTATTTTCCTACTATTAAAGCCGAATTGAACTTGCGCGCAGGTGCCACACCAACTTCCCTTTGTGCTGCAGAATGGCATAATAAAGTAGTTATTTTGTTACTGTTCCGTTCGTTTTTATAAAGCATTTTTTTAATGCTCCGTTTTGATTTTAGCATTGAGAGAATTAAGGGTAAAACGTAACAAGTGACATAAATTAGCACCCATATCTTTACCTAATGGTGTTTGGTTCGGTTGGTTTGTTTGGTTGATTGGTTAGCTGGTTTGGTTAGTTGGTTTGGTTGGTTGTTTGGTTTGATTGGTTGGTTAGCGTTGACGGGTAGGTCATTTCTGCACATTAAGAAGGTGGTATAAATAAGCACCTAATTAATCGTATTTAAAAATTCAGTAGTTAAATTGATTAGGACGGGGTTTCACATTACACTTAGATTTCCCAGGCAACGCCGGGCTTAATATCTAGTAGGATATAAATCCTCTAGCGATACTAACAACTTTGATTTCAATTTAAATGATTGAACATGAAATAAAAAGCTCATTTAATTTATTTCGTAGCCATAAAATTTAATTGTAAAAAATGTTTTTTTTTAGGCTCCTGAAAGATCGAGTGATTCTCCTGACGAAGTCATGGATGGAAGCGTGGCTGTAGAAGATTTCTTGAACACTGGGCGAACTGGACGCCGCAATGCAGTGCCAGATATTTCAGAGGTTAAAATTGGGACAATGTCTACTGCAGGAGTGGATGCTGCCTTTGATAAGCTTAATGTTACAGGTATCTATAACGTTTTTTTCCTAATGTATTTACTTATCACAATATATACACACCCCTGCCCCCCCCCTAACCTTTTGAATTTGAATCTAATATTTTTTAATCAAAATAAAATCTTCTCATCCGCCCCTATGTCCAGCTACCTTTAATTTCCGTTAACAATTTCAGGAGATGGATTAAGCTGGTTGGACTCAAGATATAGTCCTAGCATTTACCCACTAGGGGTTTCAGTCATGCATTCTGTTGCTTAGTAACAAAATTCCTCCCAACTTAAAAAAAAAGATGTTAAGTTTTAAATGTTAAGTCATATGATCGGGTGCCAGATAACTAAAACAATTTTTTTTAAACTATGTATAATTGTTTTTATGTAGACTTATATAATTAATGCAAGTTTTTTCTATATTTTTCAATTAAGCCATTTACAATTTACCTTTGCGTTAATTTTTAATAGACTCTGATGGTAAATCTCCAGGGCCTTCTTCGTCTCACACATCCGGTAACGAAAACCAATCAAAGTCATAGCATTTTTGACCTGAGATCCAGTGTGCATTGACATTGAGTTTGTTTATTTGCTCTTGCTTTTAAACAAATGAAGAACTGGGGGAAAAAATATTGTAAAAGAACTGTTAATGTATGTGTCTCAGTCTGAGAAGTTTGCAGGCCTGGATACTTCATGCTTGAGATTGGGTTGCAAGTTGGAAGTTGACAATAACCTATTTGCCTTGTTTCATCAACCATCACCTCTAAGCCCCTTTCTATCTTTCCCTCAGTATGAAGATTCATCCTTGTATTACAAAAAGGATGCTGCATAATAGACCATGATAGGACTTCTACTTGATGTTACTTACAAACAAGTTAGCTTGAAATGTTTTGGAAATGAAATGAATTTTTTTTTTTTTTAGGGTACTGCTTAAAAGTACTGAAATTTTGTATTATTCTAATATGGATCAGTGATAGTTATTAGGTCTATACATTATGTATAAATAAGCTACTACATATAATGCATTTGTATAGCTGCGAAGTTATTTTCTATAGGGAGATAAAAATACTCAATACCAAAAATTCAATGTTCTATTTCTAATGAAAATCAGTTTTTAAAAAATGACACATTGGTGCTTTAAAACAGTGCAGTTTAACCCTAAAATTTGTAAGTATTTGTAATTTATAAGAAGACAGCTAAAATATTTTCATAATTTTGATTGTTTAAAAATTTTTTATCACAGGGAATATTTTTAACCAGCCGTACCCTGCAAAAACTTTGCATAGAGATAGACCTGAATTCAACTAAGAGGTCTATTTTTTATATTATGAATGAAATTGAAAAACTAATTACATGTAGTAGTTCTTTCTTTTCCTTACAATAAACCTAATCAATAAATTATTTTTTAAAAAAAACAAGTATCTGTGATTGGGATATATACCTAAGCTACCAGCACATAAAAGCCTGATCCTAAACAATTCAACCTTTAGATCCAATGTACTACTTCACGTTTGTTTGTTTTTTAATATACTGAAAATTGTTAGATTATTTTGAACTTACACTTAGTGTAAGTCTTTGTTATTTAAAACTAATTAAAGCACTTTTAAGTTTAAAAAAAACAAACATTTGATACTTAAAACTTTTGCAGAATTTCTTTTTTTTTTTTTTAAATTAGATCGAATTTAAAGAGAATTTTACAATTAGATTTTTTTTATATGGAGCACAGAGAATTTTTTATTACATCATTTGTTTTGATTTGCTGATTTTAAAATGCTATCTGTTTTTACAATATTTTGTTGATATTATTCAATTATTACTTTTTAATATTTTAGACTTTTGCGTTTCATATTTAAACCACAGAAACTATTTTAAACTAGTTTTTTAAAAAACATTTATCAAATTAAGACGCCAGCAAGAAGGCATTAAAATTTAACAGGAAACAGTATTGTTGATTCATACTTTTGATCTAAAGCAGACAGATGGACTTAAGATGGAAAATATTTATATAAAATATTTTAGAACAGAAATAATATAAATTTAAGCTGGTAACATTCCTATAGTATAAATATTAAATTAATATGTGTTAGTATATATACATATATATATATGTATATATATATAATATATATATATATATATATTTAATGAAAAATTGAACTAACATTCTGTGCCATGCACCACTGGGCACTGCACTATTACTACAGCATTATTTCACTAGTTTTATCTCCTTCTTGCCAGATTGTAGTTATAACCAGGCTTCGGAGCCGGAGCCGCTACTTTTTGCTGGAGCCGGAGCCGAAAAAATCTGGCGGCTCCACGGCTCCCAAATGCTTTTTTTTTACAGCAGAATTTTTTTTTTTTAGCTTTAAAATTCCTAATTGGTTTGATTGTTTGCTTCCTACAATTTGAAATGTTATTTTTACGAACAGTAACAGCGTTAAAATGATAGCGTGCACGCACATCACCACAAGAAATCTTTAACGGGGAATCGTTTTGTGTTCGTTTCAAATCTTGTTTACCCTCCGAAATTTTTTTTAATGGCATGTTATTTTGTTATATATATATAAAGTTAAAACAGTTTTATTTCATAGAATAATTGTATCAATCATTTAAAATAAATTTTTACTAAGACCACAAATAGAATTGCGTTTTATCTGGCCCCCCTCTGCTTATTTGCTCTACTTAGTAAAATGTATTACCTGCCCCCCCCCCCCCGCTATTGCCTGGCCCCTGCTGTAGAATTTTCACGCTACGGGGCTGCCGCGAATTTGTAATAGACTAAAAACAAAATGGTCGCTTTCTGTATGTAACAATTTTATTATAAACAGAATATCTGAAATAGAGTAGATAAATTTATAAGGCTGTGGCAATACGGACCCGGGTGCCAATAATGTCCGATTGTTACTCGGACCCGTGGCAAATATGCACTAAGCTTAGCTATATTTAAACTATATTAGACGGAACCCGAAAACATAATAATACAGAGTCCGCTTAGTGGAAACCTAGACACTGAGTAACGATTAAATCATACAAATCAAACAATTATAAAACGATAATAAAGTTTATGTATAGCTAAGCTAAGTGCATATTTGCCACGGGTCCGAATAAGTATCAGACTTTATTGGGACGGGGGTCCGAATAAAAATCGGAGTTTATTGGTACCCGGGTCCGAATAGTCACTTCGAATTTATGAATAATAAATATAAATACTGAAGTCTTTAAAATATTTTAAATAATGTATCATTTTACTATTTGCTAATTTGATCATTGAAATAACTTTTTATTACTTATGGAAATGGCGACTAGTGAAACCTCGGTCGAAAATAATGATATGATTCTGGATGCACTGAAATGGTTTGCTTTTAGTAAAACCAACGTGCGTATATTTTTCAAGTTCCTGACGATGAGGCAGCCCCGTAGCGTGAAAATTCTACAGCAGGGGCCAGGCATTCTACAGCAGGGACCAGGCAATAGCAGGGGGGGGGCAGCTAATACATTTTACTAAGTAGAACAAATAAGCAGAGGGGGCCAGACAAAACGCAGGGGGGCCTCGGTCCCCCCGCACGCTACGGGCCTTCTATGGGGGTGAACGCGACAAAATTTGCATAACTTTTTATCAGCGGCATGTTTGCGTGGCGCAATTACAAAAATTTTTGTCTCGTGTGATACTATCTTAATAGGGAGCCGGAGCCGTCAAATTTGTGGGAGCCGGAGCCGGAAAAAAATTTGGCGGCTCCGCAAGCCTGGTTATAACCAACTATTCAATTCATTACACTAAAAGTAAAATAAAAATTGTATATACATGTATTATTACTTTACTACTTTAAAAAGGCTATGTGTTATTTTGAAGATGAAACTTTTTCTATTAGTTTTTTTTTAAGTTTTGAAAGAATTCAAAATAGTTTGTTTATTTTACTTCGATGTTGTTTTTTTTCTACTCCGAAGTGATACTTGAACTACCAATAACATTTGTAAAGAAAAAAAGGGAATTTGTTTTAGTTTGTGATAGAAATAAAAATGACTTAGTGATTATTGTATATAATTAATTAACAGTTAGTTGTTTTTTTTTCTATTTCTTCAGTGAATGGAGAAAATCTTTTAGCAATTTTTTGTTTTACTTGGTGTTTTTTTTCATGTACTAGTGTAAATGTTTTAATTGGTTCCTATCTGACTGATTAAATTTTTTATTTTGACATCTGTTCAAATATTTCAGATTTTCATCCATATTAATAAATTGCTTTTGTAAATGTTGTATATCTCCTAACTATAGATCTAACAAATATGGCCACATTTTTTTGTGTACAGTGCCGGTATATGTTGAGCTTCTTTTGAGCAGGAATCTCTGCTGTCACTTGAGCAGGAATCTTTGTAGTCATTTACAGATAAACTCCCCTTGTTTGTCTTTCTTATTCTTTATCAAAGTGTAACTGAGTGTGGATGTATTTATGTGTGTGTGTGTGTATATATATATATATATATATATATATATATATATTAGGGTGCCACTCAAAAAAAAAATTCTGAGTTTTTATCCTGCCACCCCCAAAATGTGTTAGGAATGTTATAAGAATAAAATTGGCAAAATTTGAATGTTTTCTGATAATATTTATTGGTAGCTCAACAGTGTCAAAGTTTTGCAATAAACATTACCATACGGTAAACGGTAATCCTGCTGTAACACAAAAAGATCAAAAGTTATTTGAAGACACCTATTGCTGTAAAAGAGAACAAACACCTGTTTTGTACATAACACCAGAATAGTAACTTTCAGAACCTTCAGCTAATAAACATAAAGTCAATTCAACATAGTTCAGACTGAAAGATCACTATTCACTAATTACGTCTTCAAGTCCAAGTAATGATATTCTAGCTGCGGCTGGGACAGTTAGGGTGGACTTGTTAGCATTAGGAAAGTAACGATGGTGTTTCGCTACTACTTGTAACAAAAACTGTTTCTGTTCCTCTTGATTGGCTAGTACTCCATTGAATGCTTGACTCAGGGTCACTCCACGCTCGGCTGCATCATTGACGACTTTCAAACTCGCAACTTTCTTCTGGCCAACAATGTAGTTGTTATAAATCAGAAAGTTTATTTTGTTGTAATGTTGGACAGAAGGCTATTCTGTTGTTATCTTGTTGAGTGCTGCAACCATGACTAACTTCATTTCAGATGAAACATCATTGTCAAAAAAAAAAACCTACCAGAATTTCACTCAAATACCACAAGTGTCCAGAGAATGGTTTTATTGCTGCTTTGGCAACGGTATCATTTGTTTCCTTGTAGTTCTCCAATTGTTGAAGTAGCTGCAAATCTCTACGGGAGCAGATGTAGCACATGGCGATGTAAACCAAGAATTCAGGTAGACCTTAAGTATCAAGGTGTTGAAGTGACCCAGTCATGACAATTCACGTGCATTAAGTTAGAACTATGAACGCCAAATGAACATCTTAAGGCTGTAAATCAGTTTTGCCATCCACCGGACCCGGTGATAAGCTCCAGGAGCCTAAATCTTTTCTTTTTCTAGGTGCAGCTTGTGGTGCAGATGAAGTGACAGTTGCAGAAGCTCACGATAATCATCTCTGGGCTGAAACACTGTTAGCTGATGCTGAATGAAGTGAATGAGTTCATCCCGAACTGGATTGAGAACCACTACAATTAATCTACATCCATTCCACTTGCATACATTGATGTGTCAATCGAGCCCCAATATTTACAAAATCTCTAGAATAACTTGATATTTGGTCCACTAGATGGACCCATCAGTGAATAAAACACCTTTACCACAATGAGTTTCATTATATGGCGCCTGCACGCTAAGCTGATCAATTCTCTGCCAATTTTCTTCTCCAGAAGAATGCAGGCACCTGCATTTATGCCAGTGTTACTAGCCGTAGTGTCGAAACACATGAACTTGATGCTATCAGCATTGTTCCATTCTTGAATAAGATTAAACACGGCAGTTGCCTCGGCCTCTCCAGTTCCATTTGGCAATTTTGGTACTCCCAGCAACTTCATCGTTCCATCACCGGATACCAGAACAGCAAGACGATCAATTAACTCTTTGGATGTTGCAGGCAACATTTTCCCATCCCAATGCGCAGTTAATGGGCAGTTTGGATGAAACGATGCATGAATATCTGTAGCTGCTGCTTCACGATGTTTACGTTGATTATGTCTGACTGATTTCATGTTAATCGCCAGGGCTGCAGTACTGTGGCCAAGTGATTCTGCTGCTGCTGGAATTATGTAAACTTCGTTCTCGTCACTGATTTTACTTCTGTAAAAATGCAGATAACATACCTGGACTCAAATATTGGTGGATCGGAAAATCCTCACTGGTTTAGTAGACACTTCAGGTGGTTCGGGGAGTTCATCAGGATCATTGGGATCAAAACCATCGGTGATCTTAGCCTCTGTATCACTGTCATTGCTGGCACTAAACTCCATCTTCTTTGCCTCATGTTAAATCCGCTTAGCCTTCTTTTTCCTTACGATATTCTTGCTATAAGCGCCTTTTATGAGACCTTCGTTCTTTCCGAGTTAGTACCATATCCACTGGACCCATGCAACCACGCCTCCCTTTCTCTCTTTGTGCTTCAAGAAATTGTATGTCTTCAGGTACCTGCA
Source organism: Bulinus truncatus (assembly GCA_021962125.1). NCBI lineage: Eukaryota > Metazoa > Mollusca > Gastropoda > Planorbidae > Bulinus > Bulinus truncatus. Next base: position 1,615,188 of record JAGDYQ010000116.1, read on the forward strand.
TCTTAGTTAAAGCTAACAAATGAGTATAACTTTCAGTAAATTGGTGCCCCTTCTCCTTTAGTATCTGTTCTGCGGGATACGTTTTTTCTTATTCCAATCCATGCTGAATGGAGATCCTTTATCTTGGCAATTATGTGGCATTCTTTGCGAACTGGAATGCGTGCCTTATGCCAGAACTGAACAACTTCTTTCGTTGTCACTGTGGCACTAGCAGTAATATATATTGCACTGACATGAAAATATAAATAAGTAACAGAAATTGCCTCCGGTTTGCCTTATGTGTCAAATACAGGCATTTTCGCATATAATATAAAACTTCGACTCCTTTGAGCTACCTCCAAATATCACTGTATCTTCATCAAACTTGGTAAAATTACTTAGCATAACAAAAGGAAAAAAAAAAGGAGGTGGGACAATGAAACCTAAAAAAAAATGTTTCCCTATACATAGAGTGGCACCCTAATATATATGTATATATATAAATATTTATATATATATATATATATATATAAATATTTATATATATATATATAAATATGTATATATATATATATAAATATTTATATATATATATATATATATATATATAGTTTATTTGAATAACATTTTATTTATTTGAATGTTGTGTACTTGAGAGCTTTTGACTTTTGTATCTATATGAGTACCATTAAATAGTTTTTTGTTTGTTTTTTATTTAATATATTCCTGCTGTATATATAGTTGTCTCATAAACATTTCTGAGTTTAAGAGCTAGTAGATTATTCAAGTCCCTGTGTGTATGTTAAACCAATTATTGAGACTGGTCTTGTAGTTCACATCGTAGTTCACATCTCACTTTAGTCCACAGAAAACTAAACTCCCTTAGATTTTTATCCTTTGACTTATGATAATTAAATTGGTCTTAATTCTCTTATTCATAATTTTGTACTTATGTAAACTTTGTGTTATACATTTTTCTTATGTAATTTATCACACCATTCCACAATATATATTAATATATACTTACATACACAAGCGCACATCTGCGTAGTGTACTAGCAAGTGGATACAATTTGTTATTGAATGTTAGAGACACATCAATCCAATTATAACCTTATAATTAAAGACATTAAAGTTTTAATACCTGAATCTTTTAGAATTCTATTTAATAAATAAACGAGATATTTATCTGCTTACCAGGTTTATCCTAAGAAAGTGGGTTGTATCAAAGCCAGTTATATCAAAGTTTTGTGATTTTACCAGTGAAATTGTTTCAACTGAGCATCTTTACCTGGTCATGTTTTAACTGAGCATCTTTACCTGGTCTCATTTACCTGAACCTGTAGCCCCCCCCCCAATTAATTCTAAGAATCAAATTCTATTATAAAACACACTTCTTTATCATTGTGTTCCAATTTTTTCTTATATAAAACTCTCCGCACAGCCCCTCCCCCCCCCCCCAACAAAATCCTGACTACGGCCTTGACCTGAATACATCTCTGTTATGTTCAAACTTCTACATGTTTTTTTTTCAAACCACTCAGCTTCATAGCCAATCAAATTGTGCAATCAACCAACCAGAATATTTCTATGTATACAAATGTCCAGTCACTGATTCAATATTTATATATTTCTTTGTATATCTTTTTTTTTGTATAATTAAATATTATTTCGTTTTGGTTTAATGTTTTCTTAACAAAGATTATAAATAAAATATGTTTAACGAAATAAAATTTGCTTGAAAAAAAAATTTCATGATTTTGTTGTGATTGAGTTTGTATGTTACTCTCATGATGCAGGCCCGTAGCCAAAGGGGGGGTGCTGAGCCCCCCCCCCCACCCCCGTGCATAATTTGAGTTTTTTGACAAAATTTTAATAATAACGGCTATAAAACATCAATCATTTTGTTCAATAAATCAATAATGATAAAAATTTAAAAGTTTATATTTTGGCAATCATTCAGGCTATTTTACTTACATATATAGCTTCTCTAATTTTTGGGCATAAAAGATTGAATCTTATTGAAGTTCACTTCTGGGTATTTTGGGCAGCATTGGCAATTGGGGTTTCAACAGCCGTGTGTGAGAACAGTTTCACCCCATATCGCATATAAATGTTACCGGACAGATCAGATTTTTTCACGATATTATTTAAATTTAAAGATTCATTATATATAAATAGTAACACATATTAATTTAATATTTTCTTTCTTTATAAATATAAACATAAATTATAAGTATTTTTAAATTAGCTATAGATAGTGCACCTCGTCTGGGTTAACCCAACCTGGTGATGTTGGGTTCGAGGTGCGTCTCCTAGTATTTTTAATCGCTTGCCTTGTGATAATACTCGCCGGTTTTTTTTTTTTTGAAAATGTGCCCTCTCCACCCCATTGTATTCTAAGAATTTTTCTAACGCAGCTGTTGGTGAAGGTCTGGACTCTTTTGGTGGCGGTCTTCGTTATCCTCCAAGACTAAGCTTCATACATTAAGACTGACTTAACATTAATATTGAACTGTCGGATCCCAGTGTTCAATAACATCTCTCTGGAATTCCATATGATCTTGAGCTAAATAAAGAAGGCTCTTTCTTTTCCAATATTCGCCTTAACATCTAATCTACGATACTAACCTGACTTCACTTCCGTTTAGGGTGACTGCATTCGTGCTAGTGAAGTAAACTTTCAGGATATTGGTTTTATCGTAATGTATACTTTGGCGACTTTCGTTACTGAGGCTTCACTAAATTAGTTTTCTCTTGCATCTGTTGATGACTATATGAAAAAAGAAAAGGTCATATCCAAAGTACATGTCGTCCAATTGTTTTAGCAGTCATTTGAATTCCATTCTTTTTTTTTTCACTTATGAATTCTTTCATAATCCAGTCTAGAGCACAAGGGTGGGCAAACTTTTTGAGTCATAGCCACATTGGTTTTGCTAATATCAGGGCTGGGGAGCCGGTGTCGGCAGTTTGTCCGGTGTCGGTGTCGGAATGTGTACTTTGTTCGGAGTCGGTGTCAGTTTCGGCGCAAAAACTTGCCCCAAAAACGTGAGAGAAAAAATACTAGAACTTTAATTAAATAATCCAGAACAACGTCAGACAGTTCTTATCCAATTTTTAATTTAAAGTGTTCATCAAGTTCTTCTTTTCTTTTTTAATATATACTTAGTAAATCTGTTTATCAACAAATGTATTATTTTATTATTTTCTCTACAGTACAACGACTTGTCAAAATAACAGAATTATGACTAAAAGGAGATAGGAAGGCTACTGGCTATTGTCGGGGTGTGAGCTTTGGGCCCGACTGTTTGAGTATGGAGACGCACGTTGTGGTAGCGTGATATTTATCTTACATCCAACATTCACTTCAATGAATGAAAAACCAAGCGGATCGCTGATTCATAATTTAATCTGGACGAAGACTTTAAATATAAAATATACAAGCTGTTCTTCACATTAAATACCAATTGACCTTGATAATAAATAAGCACTGAACAAAGGCATGTCTTCTAAGCTCTAGAATAGGAATATAACTACCACCAAGCAGAGGCAGGTCTTGAAAGCTCAAGAGCTGGTATCCAACTGACGTACTTCTTATGTCAACATACAACATAAAAAACTCGGATCTCCAGTTAGTTAAAAACTGTGATCAAATACATGCACGAAATAATACCAAAATAAGTCAGTTATAACACCTTTACAGCTATGTTCACTCAATCATTGTAAAATGTAAATTATAAGAAATGTTTAGTTTGCATCGGTCTGTCAGTATCCTTGTTGGAGAAGGATTACACAAAAACCTATTCCAGTCTTTTAGAACTCAACGAATGACCTGTTTCAAATGTTCCTACAATCAAATAAACTCACAACTAACACTCTCAACAGCTTAATTTCTCTCAGATTGACGGAAACATTTCCCAATCTACGTCACAATGGCACTACATCAAGGTCCAGTCCTTAGCTAGCTATTGAGTTGCCATGTGCGCGTTTTTTTTTGGCGCTCCACAGCCCCCCCCCCCCCTCACCGTTTAGAAAAGTGTGTAACCTTTTACAATACATAACATTTTCCACTACATATTCAGGTTTAATTCGGATGTAAAATAACGATTCCTTCCTGTTACGGGTCCTTATAATGATAATACTTGTAGAAGGTGTAATAATTCAGAAAACACGAATCACGAAGTTACCTCCAGGGAAGTAACATCAAACAATCATTTAATTCTTGAACATATATGACCTGACATAAAGGTAAATTCATGAGTACAATAGCAAACTACAAACATGCATCCATCTATCTTGATGCCCAAAGCAAGACTGATCATAAAACAAAGCATGTGCTCCCATCTGTCGGTTGAATATACGTCATTTCTACCAAATGACGTATACATTAAAATCTACAATAAACTACAACACAAGATGGCGGAATGACGCCATAGCTACTGCGGTGGGCGGAGCCATATACTTCTTAATAGTAGCCTGGACAGACCTCGAGAGGTTCCAATGTTTAAATTATCTGTGGCATGCCTCCCTTCTGAACCCAGCTATAAATAGTCTTGCAGGCTGATGTAATAATAATAAGTTATTACAATACCTTTATTTGTTAATTTAGTGATATATTTTAATTTATCGTGAATTTGCTCTTTAAGTTTGTATTGTAATTTCGGACGTGATATTGAAGTGGAAGAAGGTATGTTAATTTTATAACTTTTAAAATTGAAATATTTGTTGTCATTTTTAAAGCTTAAATTGAAATATTTAATGGCATTTTAAAGCTTAACATGTTTTTATTACAGGGTTCATAGTTGTATTAAAATGTTTATTAAAATCAGTCAAAAACAAATATCTTAAATCAATTAATTTTGTTGACCGTTTCATTTTTTGTTTCAGAATGGTTAACAAATGTTCTATTTTTGGGTGTAAATCCGGTTATGAAACCAACAGCGAAAACCAAGAAAACATCAGCATGCACAAATATTCGCTGTCGGATAAACAGTCATGTGATAAATGGATAAGAGCAAACCCCAGAAAGAACTTTGTGCCAACCATCTACTCCAGAGTATGTTCTCTTCATTTTAACGAGTCTGATTTCATTTGTGAATCTACGGATTCAAACTTGAGAAGAGTTATTCGTAAGCGAAAGCGAAGAAATGATAGCATTGTCAAACATCTCAAACCTGAAGCGGTGCCAACCATTTTTCCCAACGCACCTAAGTATGTGACAACACCAACGACACGTCGGTCAACAACGTTATCATCATCTGAACAACGACGTCAATCTGTAAACTGCAGACTGGAACAGCTTTTCGAAAGGAATTAACCAGGCTTGCGGAGCCGCCAAATTTTTTCCGGCTCCGGCACGCCTCCGGCACGCCTCCGGCTCCCTATTAAGATAGTATCACACGAGACAAAAATTTTTGTAATTGCGCCACGCAAACATGCCGCTGATAAAGAGTTATGCAAATTTTACCGCGTTCACCCCCATAGTCAGGTACTTGAAAAAATATACGCATTGTCGGTTTTACTAAAAACAAACCATTTCATTGTATCCAGAATCATATCATTATTTGCGACCGAGGTTTCACTAGTCGCCATTTTCATAAGTAGTAAAAAGTTATTTCAATGATCAAATTAGCAAATAGTAAAATGATACATTATTTAAAATATTTTAAAGACGTCAGTATTTATATTTATTACTTATAAATTCGAAGTGACTATTCGGACCCGGGTACCAATAAAGTCTGATTGTTATTCGGACCCGTGGCAAATATGCACTTAGCTTAGCTATACATAAACTTTATTATTGTTTTTTTTTTGTTTATAATTGTTTGAATTGTATGATTTAATCGTTACTCAGTGTCTAGGGTTCCACTAAGCGGACTCTGAATTATTATTTTTTCGGGTTCCGTCTAATAAAGTTTAAATATAGCTAAGTTTAGTGCATATTTGCCACGGGTCCGAATAACAATTAGATTTTATTGGGACCCGGGTCCATATAGCCTTAGCCTTATAAATTTATCTACTCTATTTCAGATATTCTGTTTATAATAAAATTGTTAAATACAGAAAGCGACCATTTTGTTTTTAGTCTATTACAAATTCGCGGTCAAATAATAATACGAAATGACGCGTTCTATTTGTCGTCGTAGTAAAAATTTATTTTTAATGATTGATACAATTATTCTATGAAATAAAACTGTTTTAAATTTATATATAACAAAATAACATGTCATTAAAAGAATTTCGGAGGGTAAACAAGATTTAAAACGAACACAAAACGATTCCCCATTAAAGATTTCTTGTGGTGATGTGCGTGCACGCTATCATTTAAACGCTGTTACAGTCATGGCGTTCGTAAAAATGACAACATTTCAAATTGTACGAGGCAAACAATCAAACAAATTTGGAATTTTAAAGCTAAAAAAAAAAAAATTCTGCTGTAAAAAAAAAAACATTTGGGAGCCGTGGAGCCGCCAGATTTTTTTGGCTCCGGCTCCAGCTCCAGCAAAAAGTAGCGGCTCCCGGCTCCTCGGCTCTGGCTCCGCAAGCCTGGAATCAACAGGAAGAAAATTTCGAAAAAGAAGATCTACATCAAATTTTAGAAAAGATGTCAAAAGAAACTTTGCCTTCTAGCTACTTCATGAACATGGTGGATAATAATTTAATAATATATAAAATAGACATCAATAGTTCATCACCTGTCATCTCTGCTTCATTGAAAATCAACACTGACAAATGTTTTCAAATTTTCATCAACAATAATGCCATACTAACTTCTCAATATAACGATGTTGTTAAAAAAAGGACTGCAAAAGACATCAGACATTAGCAACCATATGTCACGGATTAATTTTTTGATGGAGAAGATAATTTAGCATTGGATAAAGCCATCGCATCAGTGCAATATTTGATTGATAATGAAAGTCATCAACAAATGAAAACTTTAAATTTTTTGAAAGAACAGTTGATGCTGTTGAAAAACAAGAAACATTGTCAGCATTATTCTCCCAAATTGATGGTGATGAGTTTTTTTGATGCACTCCATAAGTCCGTCTGCTTATTCGTTTTTGAAAGAAGAGAAAATGTTGATGTTACCTTCTGTGTCGACGATTAAAAAGGTAACAAACATATTCAACAAAAAAAAAAAACGGTTTGACCAACGAAAACTATTTAAAGATGAGGTTTGCTCAGTTGAATGAATACAAACGAAATGTTGCACTGATTATAGACGAGATATATGTTTCGCAAAGAATTGAATTTTCCGGTGGTGAATATCTTGGACTAACGTCAGATGGTAAAGTTGCCAGCACCATGCTTTGCTTCATGGTAAAATCGCTATCTGGAAATTACAAAGATCTAGTTTCCATTTATCCAATATCTAATTTAACAGCCGAGAAACAATACAACTGCTACAACGAAGTTATGGCTTTGTTAAGAAGCATAAATTTCAATGTTGTCACAATTATTGTCGACAACGCTGCGGTCAACAGGAAATTTTACAAAGATTGCCAATGCACAGGGGAGATTCAAAACAGCATTATCGATGAAGTAACAGGGACACCGATATTTCTGTTGTTCCTTCCAGTACACAACTTCAAAAACGTGTACAACTTCCAAAATAGAAAACTGTTCATATGCCCGGACATGGCTAACAGCAATAATGGCAGAATTATAAAGAGCAAGCAATGTCTCTTAAAAAGCTCACAAGCTCACCAAAACGTCTATTGACCCAAGTAACATTGAAAGAATTTCTGCAAAACACGCCCATTCGGTTTTCCATGAAACTACTAGAAATGCTCTTTATTATTATTCAGATAATAATCCTGAATGGAAGTCAACTGGTGATTTCGTTTCTATAATTTTAGAAATGTGGGACATATTAAATGTGAAGTTGCAAAACAAAGGCTACCACAAAAGAAACAGTTCCATGGACCCAGTTCGATCTTCAACTGATTGGAAACTAGAAAAAGTGAACGATTTTTTCAATTTTCTCCAAGTTTGGGAACATTCACTCGAACCTGGATTGAGTAAAGAAACATTCACAGCACTCAATCAAACTACCAGATCCATAGTTTTGTGCGCTAAATACATTATTGATGAATTATGATTCAATTTCGTTCTTTTGGGCAATTTGCAGTCAGATGCCATTGAATCCAGGTTGGGGTGGATGATGATGATGGCGGGCAGCAATTACTATATTTCCTGCAGGCAAGCTGAGGAAAGTGATTAGAAAATACGAGCAATTTTGCTGCTAAAGCATTTAGGTTTCACCATTGAAGAAGTGGAAAAATTTGTTATTCCCACCAACGACGAAGATAAAGAAGAATTGGAGAAAATAGCTTGTGAATTGTCTGAATGTTTGCATTTAAAGAATTTGAACGAAGATGAAAGTTCAACACTCTCGTATATTTGTGGTGCCGTTCCGCCTGTCACACCACCAAGTGTTCGTCATGTGAAAAGTACTTGTTCAACGATGACGAAAATGAACCTCAAGGTTTCAACATGAACTACATCAACCAAATTAATAGAGGCGGTTTAAACATCCCACCCGATTTTGCCTGGAGATCCAGAAAACCAAATAACGTGAAATTTGGTACACGTACACATATTACATGGGGAAGGTTATAGGACATGTTTCGTTTTATCAATTGTCATAAATTATTTTTATTTTAGTATTTTACTATATTAAAAGTAATTTCGACGGCGCCATAAATAAAACTCTTCTGTGACGTCATTTCCTGATGATACATTTTTAAAAGAGGGGTAACTTTCGGAAACTCCAATTGTAAACATGATGAAATCAATAGTCATATCTATTTACCTATCGTTTTATGTATTCAGAAAATTAAAATTAAAGGTGCACTTTAATAAACTGAAATACGTTAATTAAAATGTTTCTGTGACATTATTAACATTATTAATACAATCTCAATGGGTAGTTTAATTGTTATTAATTATTTTAGTATTTTACTATATTAAAGTATTCACGGTATGGGATCGCCTTCACTATAAATAAAAATCCTCTGTGACGTCATTTCCCGATGATGAACTTGCGCACGGGTGCTTTAAATGTTATTGCATTCAAATTGTATCAATGCACAGGGAATTCCCTGTGTCGCGCACCAAGTGACTGTGTAATTGAACGGACGGAGAAGAAAGGGTTAGGGACGAAAAAAAAATATTGTTTTTTTTTTTTCATACTACAAGTACCCGGCTTTGCCCGGGATTAAAATAAGGTTTTCTGTTTATTTAAGAAGCGTAATTTGACGTTTAATTGTACAGAGAGAGGGAGGGGGAGAGAGATAAAGAGAATGGGGGCAGGGAGGGAGAGGGAAGGAGGGGGCAGGGAGGGGGAGAGAAGGAGGGAGGAAAAGGGAGGGAGGGAGAGAGGTGGTAGGGAGGGAGGGAGAGGGCGGGTTGGAGAGAGAGGGAGGGAGGGAGAGATAAAGAGAGAGGGGGCAGGGAGAGAGAGAGGAAATGAGGGAGGGAGGGGAGGGAGAGAGAGAGGAAGAGGGGGAGAGGGAGAAAGGAGGGAGGGATAGAGGGGGTAGGGAGGGAGAGAAAGGGGAGGGAAGGAGAGAGGGAGAGAGAGGATTGGAGAAATGGGAGGGAGTGAGAGATAAAGAGAGAGAGGGGGCAGGGAGGGAGAGGGGGGAGGAGGGAGGGAGGGAGGAAGGTGGAGAGAGGGGGGACGGGGGTGAGAGAAGGAGGGAGGGAGATAGGGAGGGAGATGGGAGAGTTAGGTAGGGATGGAGAGGGAGGAAGGGAGGGAAAGAGAAAGGGAGAGAGAGGGTAGGGAGGGGGAGGGAGGGAGGGAGAGAGAGAGGAAGGGAGAGAGGGGGTAGGGAGAAAACAAAAGGTAAACAGAAAAACTTATTTTAAACCCGGGCAAAGCCGGGTACTTGCAACTAGTATATATATATATATATTTCTATGTGACTTGTTATATTTTTTTTAATGTCACTTGTATATCTTTTCTTTTCTATTTTTTAAAGCATTTTGTCTGTCTGCCCGTCATCACCCTAGATCTCAACAACCATAAGTCATAGACACATGATGTATATATCATTTTGTAGGTCTTGGCCTGCCAAGAAAACACTTTGGTCCATTTCGCGATCTGACCTCTGAGGGCCGAAAAAGGGGGCGTTTTAAGTACCGTTTTTACTACATATGCTATATTAATAAAGGAGCGCCATATATCTCAGCAACCTTAAGTCCTAGACCCATGATGTATATATCATTTTGTAGGCCTTGGCCTGCCATGTGTACATTAAAAGTCCATGTAGCATACACATTACGGTACACAAGATTTCTTACTGCCAGGACATAGGTTTGTTGAGAAATTACGCTCATTTCAAATGCAACGTGATAACGTGTCAGAAATAACGTTCTCTTTACTAGGTATAACTTGAACAATAAAACGTCCTAACATATCCACGGGCGTCGCTAGGAATTTTTCTGGGGGGGGGGTCAAAAATTTTCCGGGGGGGGGGGGGGGCAAATAACAACTTTATGACATTTTTTTAATATAAGGGGGGGGGGAGCAAATGCCCCCTCTTATATGACATTTTTTCAAAATGTAGAGGAGGGCATTTGCCCCCCTCCCAATGAATACGCCCATGAACATATCTCTTTACGTCTCTGGTAACCCTGGGCCAAAAGAATTTGCCTAAGATCCTATATTTGGTTCTAGTAACCCCCAAATGACCCGCTAAAGGTGAATCGTGAGCTGTCCTGAGAACTAATTTCCTATACTTCATTGGGACTATAAGTTGATTCACCGTTTTATTCCTTACTGTGTCTTTCTAACCCAAACACCTTTTTCTAACTCAATGATATCCCTATCTCTAAATGATTTTTTATCCCGGTTGATTAACTTCGACAACGAAACGTCATTATGTTGTTCGGTAAAAAAAATTCTCTTCATCTATGGTGACCCTGTCAGACATCTCACCTCAGGAATGTCACTAGATTTATCATTGTCAGTCATGGGTGGATTGGGAAAGTTGACTACATTCTCTTCCCTTTGTATACTTTTTACTTCCTGAGTATTAATTGGGCAGTTATCTGTACAACTAATTGATGACTGATTATGGAGGTTTTCCTCTTTAGCCTGAGCCCTTGTCACAGCATTACAGTTATTAGTGGGATCATTAAGTTTTGTTCCATTTATCCAATTCCATGGGATCACACTCTATTACGCCATCATTATTGCCCACTATTACATCGTAAGTTGGTTTGTCGATGACTAATGCTTCAACTAGCCCTGTGTAAAATGGACTTCTAAGATTAATAGTGGCTATGGGTAACTCGTGTACCGTCCCATAAAATGACGTACATACACCCATTCTTCCCGTGAATTCACTATCTTTTACCAATGATATACGGACAAACACACACACGTTGCCCCAGTGTCACGTAGCACCTTCACATGTATATCACCCACGAACCCAGGGTAAAAATGTAAACCATTACCTCCCCCCTGAACTAACATTGCCTGTTGTACCCTATCTCTTTGTCTGGTCCTATCCATGGTTCTGGTCTGTTGTCCATTTCTGCCCTGACTATTTCCCCGGGACCTAGGACAGTTCCTAGCATAATTTGTCCCCGTCATGTCGGTCACTGTATCTATTTCTGTTCCCAGGACTTAAGCTACGGCCACGGTTAGGATATGGTACAACCTTAGCAAAACACAGCACGTCATGGTTATGGTCTGATTCTAACTTAGTTATGGGTTTTTCTGGATGTGCAGACCTATACTTTCTCAATAAATGAGTGACATCTTCTAAAGTTTTTGGCCCTTTTCTTTTAAGAATGCCGCTAAATCTTTATGGCACACATTAATTGCCCTATCAACTAAAATAAGTTCCCTTAATTCATGGTAATCCTGTTTAGCCCCAGACAGAGCCACCCATCTATCAAAAAACAAACTAAGGTTGCTGATAAATAAATTGGGGTCTTCCCCTCGTGCAGTGCCGGCCTTAGACATTTTTGTGATATAGGCAAGAAGAGAAATGCCGCCCTCTTTAGTTTCATTTTTTTAAAGAAAACTCTTTAGATAGTCTAAATATAACTCTAGGCAACCACGCCCATTCCACATAGATAGTCTAATATAACTCTAGGCAACCACGCCCATTCCACATAGATAGTCTAATATAACTCTAGGCAACCACGCCCGTTCCACATAGATAGTCTAATATAACTCTAGGCAACCAAGCCCATTCCACATAGATAGTCTAATATAACTCCAGGCAACCAAGCCCATTTCACATAGATAGTCTAATATAACTCTAGGCAACCAAGCCCATTCCATAGATAGTCTAATATAACTCTAGGCAACCACGCCCGTTCCACATAGATAGTCTAATATAACTCTAGGGCTTGATTTTTCTGTAATTCTCTTTGATAAAGCAAATAATTCATCACACAGTTCTGTTGCATTCATGTCTGCTAAATCTTTGTTTTCAGATAATTGAAGGTCCATGCAATCTTTGAAAACCTCTCTTTTATCACATTTCTCCAGTTTTTTAATGTCATACAAAAATCCAAATAAATCGCTATGAGATGTTAACTGCATAAATCGATCATTAACTGATTGAATTGCGGTATCCAATATCTGGTTAAAAATTTACTCTGAAATTCATTTATGGCTCGAGAAATGGTTCATCTGAAACTTCATTGTCCAATTGTCTCTTTCTTAGATCTTATTTGTTGTTCCATTCTACGTCATATCTTATTTGTATTTCCGTAGAGAAATTGCACTCAATACCAAATTCTTCAGCCAGTGATTTAGCTGTTGTAATTGCTTTGGCAAAACCTTCGTCTGTTCTATAATTCTGGAGCATACTATTAGTTGCATTCAATTGTTGCATTGATTTTTTTAAATCTTTTTCTTGAAATGTTTTGCTAGATATATTGATCTCAAATAAAACATCATACCAAATCATTAATGAACAAACAAACTTGAAATCGAGTATTTTTTGTGCAATTCCCTTAGCTTCTGCACGGGACTGGGTTTCACGTGGTCCAGAAAGTGAAATGTCATCAGCAATTGAAACGAGTGCATCGTAAATTTCAACTGTTTGGTATCGAATTACCTTCGCAGCATTAACTCGATTTTCCAATGTGTAGCGCATAACTTTTTAACAATTAAACCTGCTTTGTTTTTGACATATTCTAATAATACATTCCAGCGATGTGTTGATGCAGAAAAAAGGTGTATATATTTTGAATTATCTCAAAAACCCTACTGCTTCCAAACAACAGTTTACGGCATCATTCACCACCAAATGCACATTTCATGGGACATAAAAGGCTCTTTGATTTAGCTCTTTAACTCTTGATTTGGACACCATTATGTATTTCCCGTTATCTTAGCATTGTCCCCTCGTATCATATAGACAAATACCCGAATCTGACAGTTCTTTAAGTAAAATTTCCACCATACTTGCACCTGTAGAATTTTCAATTTCTACGAATCCAATGAAGTGTTCATTGATAGAAACTTCTGAAGGTTTGTCATTTGTCGATTCATTTGCTGTAACAAATCTAACAATCATTGTCTTCTGTTCTTTGTGACTGACGTCTGGTATGCAATTGAGAACTATAGCGTAATCTTTTGCATTTTAGATCATTAATCACTTTCTGTTTTACCTTCTTACTCAACAGTTGAATGATCTCATTCTGAATATTTTTTCCCAAATAATGGTCATGAATTTCATCTGATTTTAAACGTCTTATATGTTCTTTCATTACCGGATCAAATTCAACAATAACTTCAACAAATTTCAAAAAGTTTCCATTATGAGGTGTTTATAACCGATCAGACTGCCCTCTCAGGGGTAAATTTTGAACTCCATGTACTCTGACCAAAAATATTATTCTTTCTAATACATCCTTCCAGTGTTTCGCTTCACGATTTATAAGGCGCTGATTCACTTCATCAATAGTTTTATTATTTGTTATCCTCATTTTTAGTTCTTTCCAATCAAGATAACTGGTTAAATGATCTGGAGATTTTTCATGATGCTGCAATATACTTGACATATTTTTCCAGTTACAACTGCCATGTGTTGCTAAGGCAGATTTACTCATGTTATATATTCTGCAGCAAAAACAGTATACCTTATCTACTGACGTAGAATACATCAACCATTTCCTTTTTAAAATTTCTCCGTTAGCCAGTTTGCGTGTATAGTGGTAATTAGAAAATGGTCTCCCACTTTCATATTTTGGATAACCAGACTCAAATTTGATCTGCTTTGGATCATGCTGAATAAGAAAACAATGAATATTATCAATTATATCTGGCCATTTAGCAGGATCCTCCATTATATCTGAATCTAATTTTGTTAAATGCAAAAGAAGAAAATAATTTTGAAAATAGTGATGTCATAATATTGATGTAATAAATTAAGAGCGTTAATCCACGTGACTTATTTGTTGCCGCCATTCCAAGCAATTTTGTTCTCTTATTTAATCCTACACTTTCTCACATTTATTTATTTTATTTTTAATTTTTATATTTTTGATTTTATTTTATTTGCTTGAATTTGCCGCCCTTTGAAATAATGCCGCTCTAGGCAGCTGCCTATATCGCCTATACCTAAAGCCGGCACTGCTCTCGTGATGGACGAATATTATTAAATTTTTCCCTGTAACCATCACATGTGTTACCATAAATCTTCATTAATGATTCTTTCACAACATCATAATTTTTTATTTCATGTTCACTTAGTTTCAAACATACACCCAGGGCTTTGCCTATTATGAATCCTAAGATTGATGCGGCCCATGTATTTTTCGGCATACCCGCGCTAGTAGCCAGCATTTCAAACCTAGACAAATATGTGTCCATACTGTCAACGCCCTCTGTAAAATAAGGTAATTTAAGTGATGTGGTCACTCTATCACCCGCTCCTTTAACTCCGGGGGTAGTTGACTGTCTACTGTTCTCTGATTCTAAACGCGCTCTTTCGTTCTTAATTTCTGCCTTTCTCAGTTTCCGGTCTGCGGCCCTTTCATCCCTCTCTTTCTGTTCCTTTTCCAGTCTTTCTTCCCTCTCTCTCTGTTTTTCTTCAATCTCTTTCTTTTCCTTTTATTCTTCCCTCTCTCTCTCTTTTCCTTTTCTTCTACCCAGGTTTTCAATTCTTGGCCTGTGAGGCCATGTGTCTTACCAGCTTCAACAATATTTTAAATTGATGACATGGCAGTACCCAAAACCAACTATCACTAATAAATGAAAATGTTTGATACTATATACTAGGGAGCGACCGATATGCCTTTTTACCGATAGTCCGATACCGATATTTTCCCCCAGCATTTTTGCCGATACCGATATTTTGCTATTAATGAAAGGGTGTCTTGCAGATGATTAGAAGATTATAAAAACAAAAGATTTGAAAAGACAGACCGAAAGACCGAAGTCAGAAACACAAACCATGCCTGCATAATCTCAGAAATCTGCATGTTTATTGTTTAAAATTAAACTTATAACAAATAATTTGTTGTTTTTACTTTTTACTTGTTCATAAACAGAAA
This sequence comes from Bulinus truncatus, assembly GCA_021962125.1. Classification (NCBI taxonomy): domain Eukaryota; kingdom Metazoa; phylum Mollusca; class Gastropoda; family Planorbidae; genus Bulinus; species Bulinus truncatus. Next base: position 1,630,704 of record JAGDYQ010000116.1, read on the forward strand.
AGTAAGATAAAGTTGTAAATAATTCATGTCAAACTAAAAAAGTAAAAATGTATTAATTAGGGCTACTTATTAAACTGCGTTAATGTGCGATTAACGCGCCAAAAAAAATTTGCGATTAAAATTTTAAACGCAATACTTAAATGCGTTAATTTGACCAAATGCGGAAAGTTTACCAAATCGATAAATAACAGAATTTCACTCAACCATTTGAAGTTTAAGTTCCGTCCACTTACGCACACACTCTCACCCCCACGTATGTCGACTGAAGCCCCACTTATAATATATAATGAAGATGTTTTGGTTATTTAGCCCTTCGACAAGTAAACCTCCTGCTCCCTTCTCTGTCAGTGTAAAAAGAGAAAACTTTCATTCACTAGTTAACATTATATAATGTAGTGCATCGGTGAAGGTACTATAGCGTATAATGAACCCGTTTATAATGATAATTCTCTAACCACAGCTATTGTATGGGATTGTGTGGGTTGGTACCTTTCCCAGCCTCCTTTTATTTACCCAACAATATCCCGGGAGAAGAAAATTTCCTGGGACCTATCCTGGGATTCAGCTATCCAGAGAGAATAACACAGGTTCTAACCAATGTAATGTAACACCAATAAAACTTCGTATGGACGTTCAGCAATCGGCAGTTGTAAATATAGTATTAATTCTGTTAACATTTGTAGTACCAATTTCTTGTAAATGAGGAGGTCCACCTAAAAAAAACAACAATATATAGGATTTTCAAGATAGGTTTATTGTTTATCTTTCCCATTAATATGTTGTAAAATATTTAATCTTTCCCATTAATATACTGTAAAATATTTAATCTTTCCCATTAATATGCTTTGAAATATTTAATTAAATGACATTCACCAATAAATCTATATTGTAATGTCTATAGTAATAATAAAAGGTTACAAGCAAGAAGAATAGTTTTGTAATTTATAGTTACTGCTAATATTAGCAATGCAATTATTAATATAATACAATTATTCATATATTTTTTAATAAAATCTGCTAAATGGTGTTTAATATAATAAGAATTGCCCATTAAGGTCATATACTATTATTATTTCTTTATATTAACATGCTTCGAAATGTTTAAAATTCTTACTGAAACAAAATGTCCAGCCCAAAGTGGCCAAAGCCGCATGTTATCATCATCACTTTACTATCATTCCATCGGTGAAAATTGGCGAGAAACTGACATCCTCTGTGTTCAGTGAATTGTTTATTCTTTTTCACTTTGGTGTTTTTTTTACTCTTAGTATTCTAAATTGCCGCTGCAAGTTTCACAGCCTTTTACCTAGCTGATCGTTTTTTTAAAGCTAATCTGAAAATCATAATTGGTTCAACAAAATGGCGACTGTTTACGATCTCGCGTCTGTATGACATCACACGTGACGGGCCGCATGCCCGCATTTATTGCTTTTATTTATAGCGAACTCTTTTGTTAGGGAGATTAAAAATTAGACAATTATCTAGAGTTATTCCCCATGTACCAAAATGGTAGCTTTGTTTAATTAATTTTTGGACACTATTCATCCCAAACTTGTATTATAATGCCTACAGATACACGTCGTATTACGGGACCTGAAAATTCTAGAAATCCTTATGACTATTGCTCAGATACTTCAAACGAAGGGAAACTGGTAAAATTTGTTATTTGTTGACAGTGTTTTAGTTAATCACTTACTTAGCCTTTGGCTTTGGGTTAGGGCAAGTTAGGCTGACTTTGGCTAACGGAGTGGCTACGGTTCTAATTAGGCTAAGTAAGTTGTCTTAGTCCATTGGTCCATTTATTAGCCAAAGAGCCAAATATGAACATTACAACAATTTAAAAAAAAATGGGATCCAAATCTGTTTGTTTAGTAAACTTTTATTACACTAAATAAGTAGTACACTAAATTATTTAGTAAATAAAACTAAATTTCATACTTAAAGTTAATAAATATTTATTAATGCGAACGATGTGCTTGCATCTCCTTGAAAAGTTTTAGTAAGTCAGGTTTGCATTTTGTTGTTTTTAATTTTAGGCATGACTCCAAGTTCTCATCAAAAAGACAACTTCTCAGTTTACTCTTGATAATGTTCATGCTTGAATAAGATTGTTCGCATATTTATGTAGAACTGAAAAGGGAAAGAACAGCAAACGCGAGCTTTTTCAGCTGATCGTAAGAGTCAGGAATACTTTTCCAAGTGTTGAAAATGATCATGTCTTCCTTCTCCAGGTCATTCAAAGTAGACCACTTGTGTTGTGAACTAAGACATCTAAGATCACATTTTTTCTTCTCCAATATTTCCAATTCAACACAACACAAAGACGTTCGAATTTAGAGCGCCATATCTCCTTATTTTTTAAATCTAGCAATTGTATTTCAAAGCTACCAATGTCAATTTCAATAGGAGAAAATTTCAACTCTGTTATCTTACCATTAAGAGGATTTTTGACTAATGCTAAAGTTACTCTGCTGTTTTTAAATCCTGAAACCTGCTGACAAATGCTTCCCTCATATTTTAATGTTTCCCCATTCAAAATCCTGAGCAAAAATGGATAATTTATTTTCGATTGTTATTTCTTCTTCTAACATCAAAAAAGCTAAGTTTCCTTTCCCTTGTAGTTTACAATTAAGCTGATTTAGATAAGTCGTAACTTCTACCATGAAATAAAAATTTTGGATCCACTGGATAGTGAGCACCCTTCTCAAGGAGAAATGCTTTACTTTCCGGAAAAGAGATGTGAAACGTTTTGAAATTTTTCCTGTGCTGTTTTACAATTTTGTTATAATGTTTCTATTAAAAATTCTTACTAGATCAATAAGAAGAATTTCATTATTCGTTACTTGCATTCACTTTCTGTGGCGAGCATTGAAATTTTTCTCTGTGTACCTTTGTAACACACCGTAGTATGCCAAAAACATAAGAACCGCAATTTCAGCTGGTAGCTTGTACATGGTTTGTGTTTCATTTTACGAAGACTAATAAAATTAAACTCGATGTTTGTTATGTATTTTTACAACAATATAAAATTTTAATTACCTATCTATCTTTTAACTTGAACAAAAAATTATACATGTTCTCGATTTATAGAAGAATTTTTATCTATCAAAATAAGATGTAATTATTTTCTTTCCAAGTTTTTTTTTAAATGAATATATTATTGCGCTTTCCATGGATACTTGTGCCAGAGCCGCACTAAAGGAGCCGAAGAGCCACATGCAGCTCTGGAGCCATACATTGCTGACCACTAACTTGGTCTATGTCTACTACGAATTTTTCTTTTACTATGGCTGATGCAGGGATGAGGCGTGAGTGTTGCCGGTCATAACTCTTTGAGAAAAATGTATTGATGTTTTTATGCTATATACAAAATAAAAATGAACAAAGATTTATTTATTTGTATTTTGTATAAATTATTAGACCAACAATATATATAGTATATGGTATATATATATATATAAACATATATATATAATCTATATATAAATGAAAGTTATATATATTTAAACTTTTAGTCATTTTATTATGAATGATTATGCTAACTATATTCAATAAACACAGTATCATTATATAGCATTTTCCATAAATATGGCAGGCAACACTCACGCCTCATCCCTGGGCTGATGCTATGTCCACAAAAAAATTTTCGGGGATGTTACTCATGAAAAGACTATGCCCACGAAATATTTCAAAGATATACATGTGTGCTTTTAGATGCAACTTAAGTAACATTCTATAATTGATATTTGCCCTAATTAGTTTCTTTTAGAAATATCTGTATTGACCCTTGCTCAATATTTTAAACTTATCGAGTAGTCCAGTGTTTCGATGATAAATCAAAATTAATAGTTAATAACTAATAAGAAAAAAAATCACGTAGTCAAATAATGACTTAATTTTCTTCTTATACCCAGTAAATATTTTGTTTAAAATAACGATTTTGGGCTCTGCGTTAAATCGAAAGTAAAGAATTATTACAACAGTATTCCAGTTTAAAATACAATCATGAAAAAATCGGATCTGCCCGAAACCAAAAATAACCTAGCCTACTGATCAAGCCTAAGGGGATATAACTCTATGCAAAGGTTTTGCAGGGTACAGCTAGTAACTAGTTATTACTAGTTGGATGACATTAACCGTGATTAACGTCAATAACAACAATTAAATAAAAAATGAAAACAAAAAATCAGACCCATTGCATAAATACTTTTGTATATTTATTGTCAAATTCTGATGATGGTCGTAGCCTTTTTACAACTGCGTCCACAAAAGTTTTCATGGGCAATAGCCACTGTGTTTTACTTTTGTATAAAAAAGCATTTATAAAAAATTGAGCGCTGTAAGCTGCATGATTTTTAATACTTAGACATCTGATAAAATTCTAGAAAATATTTTTTTATGAATATTTCCATTGTTTATTGACTTTGAGAAACCAAAGTGATGATTAAACAGCCATTCCACCTAGCGATTTGCTAAAATGACTATTGGAATAACATAATCTATTTCATTTGGATGTATTTTTATAAGCTTGCTTTGATCATAAAATATTTTATATGGAACTATTCCAGAAATAACATCAGGAGTTAAACAAAGCAAAAAAAGTAAAAAAAATTTTACATCAAGCCTTCTCTGAATAAGATTAAAAATTAGAATATTTATATTTGGTATCGTGCTGAAAATAATAAGATGAAAGGGAAGAAAAAATAAGTTTTTCAAAATATGAATTTCTACAAGTCTTTAACTCGGAGACGTGTTATAATTATAACAATATTTTCTGCAGTTTATGCAATTTTTCATATTAAATAAATTAACTTGACTAGTTTTGGTTGCTTTATTAATTTCGATACATATTGATGCCATTCATATTACAATGAATTTCAGAACCTGGTTAAATTTGAACTAACTAAATTATTTATTAATTTATATACATAAATATAATTATCTCTTATTAAAAGTTATTATATGTCTCTGTAAAAAATGAAGTACTTTTTAAATTTATATTCTGTATAAACATATAAGAATGTATTCAACATAACCGACACTAAATTTTTATTTATTACCTTTATTTTCCTAGGTTGGAAAATATAAGAAACGCCAGGATGGAAGATTGCCTTCACAAATGAGACCATTGTGTAAGTATATTATGTAAAGTAATAACTTCATTAACTTGTTTTTACTCAATTGAATATAAAATACATCTTGTTAATAAAAAATATACACGATCTATAGACACGGTCAGATCCCCAACCCATTTTTATAATTAGTATAAATGATCAAATGATTAATCAAAATCAGAAATATTGCAATCATCTGGGATATCAGAATTTGAGAATTTTAGCCTTATTTCTGATGTCTTATCAGAGTCATTCAACTCCTTTCTAACCTAATCTTAAGCATTCTGTAAAGTTATTTATATATTAAAATTAGGTATCTAATTAGAATCTGCAGTATACAGAAGAATTAGTAAATGTTTTGGTATCTATTAAAATTGTGCATTGTTTGCATCTGTTAAAATTATGGCATTTTTCCATCTTTTATTAATAAATTTCTTTTTTTTTTTAACCAGTTTTAAGAGCTGATGCTGTGAGTCAAGCAAGGGGATCAGGTTACATTGAAATGGGTCAGACAAAAGTTATTTGTGCAGTGTCAGTATATCATTTATTCTTTATACATGTATAGTTCACAGGTAACTTTTAAAAACAGAATGTTCAAAAGTGCTATTGACAAAATAAAATTGCCTACTTATACATATATATGGTTAAAGTAACCTTTTTTTTGTCCAAAGATTAACTTACAGTATTATTGCTTCAGGAAATGCATTTTAATTTATGCTGTAGGTATGGCCCCAGAGAAGTTCTGCGTAGAGAAGATTTCAGTCTTAAAGGTCAACTCACATGTGATTTTAAATTCACAACATTTTCCTGTCATCAGAGGCGGCAACACCAGCAAGATAATCAGGAGAAAGATTTATCAGTCCAGATGCTGGAAGCACTGGAGCCTGCTGTTTGTTTGGTTTGTAGCATTTTTTTTTCTTTTTATAGAATTTTGTCTTTAAATTTTTGTTCGTCTGAACCACTGAGCTCTATACTAACTGGAGATCTTGCGCCTGTTATAACCAGGCTTGCGGAGCCCCCAAATTTTTTTCCGGTTCCGGCTCCAACAAATTTGACGGCTCCAGCACGGCTCCGGCTCCCTATTAGATAGTATCACACGAGACAAAAAATTTTTTAATTGCGCCACGCAAACATGCTGCTAATTAAAAGTTATGCAAATTTTGCTGCGTTCACCCCCATAGTCAGGAACTTGAAAAACACATGCATTGTCGGTTTTACTAAAAACAAACCATTTCAGTGCATCCAGAATCATATCATTATTTTCGACCGCCATTTTCATAAGTGATAAAAAGTTATTTCAATGATCAAATTAGCAAATAGTAAAATGATACATTATTTAAAATATTTTAAAGACTTCAGTATTTATATTTATTATTTATAAATTCGAAGTCTGATTGTTATTCGGACCCATGGCAAATATGCACTAAGCTATACATAAACTTTATTATTGTGTTTTTTTTATAATTGTTTGAATTGTATGATTTAATCTTACTCAGTGTCTAGGGTTCCACTAAGTGGACTCTGTATTATTATTTTTTTGGGTTCCGTCTAATAAAGTTTAAATATAGCTAAGCGTAGTGCATATTTGCCACGGGTCAGAATAACAATCAGATTTTATTGGGACCCAGGTCCGTATAGCCACAGCCTTATAAATGTATCTACTCTATTTCAGATATTGTTTATAATAAAATTGTTAAAAACAGAAAGCGACCATTTTGTTTTTAGTCTATTACAAATTCGCAGTCAAATAAATAATACGAAATGACACGTTCTATTTGTCGTCGTAGTAAAAATTTATTTTAAATGATTGATACGTTAGTACAATTATTCTATGAAATAAAAATGTTTTAACTTTATATATAACAAAATAACATGCCATTAAAAAAATTTAGGAGGGTATACAAGATTTAAAACGAGCACAAAATGATTCCCCATTAAAGATTTCTTGTGGTGATGTGCGTGCATGCTATCATTTAAACGCTGTTACTGTTTTGGCATTCGTAAAAATGACAACATTTCAAATTGTAGGAGGCAAACAATCAAACAAATTTAGAATTTTAAAGCTAAAAAAAACAACATTTGGGAGCTGTGGAGCTGCCAGATTTATTCGGCTCCGGCTCCAGCAAAAAGTAGCGGCTCCTCGGCTCCGCAAGCCTGGTTATAACTTATATGGGAGTTTGAGCTAAACCTTCCGCCATCTTGGATTTACCTTCATTTCTTTCAACAAGATGGTCTACTGGTTGAAAAAATAGATTTCTGTTCAACTTTGTAAAAAGAAAGGAATAACTTTTCATAAGTAAGTATTTTTAAACCTAGCAAATGTTTTTTTTTTATATGCTCCAAATAATTTAAGTGTATTATTATTGCTTTGAAAACCAAGCTTTAAACAAGGTTATCAGACCATGAAATCATTGCTTTTTGGCAAGTTTTGTTCATAAAAATTTTTCGTCACCATTCGATTTAATATTATGATTTTTAAAAAAAAATAACATTATTATATATTTATAACATTTGTTACGTGAAGTAGCTTATAATATTGTAGAAGGATTAGTAATACTACTTGTTACTTGTTAGACCAGTAATCTAATCTAAGGCTAAGCATTAAACTAAGTTAAGTCTTTATTTTAAAATTCAAATAAATACTAGTATATACATTCTGTATATGACTGAAAAAATTTTTTCCATTATTTTTTATTCCCCATACTGCCACAAGTGGATATTTATCATATCTAAACAAAAAATATTAATAACAACCCTCAACTGTTAAAAAAGGTCACCCTCCACACGCCCAGTAAATCTTATGTCATACCCGCATTTAGTATTTTAACTGTAATTTTGTTCTTTGTTGTTCCATGCACCATCAGCATTTTAGTTGGCAACTATTATATGCATAATTAGTATTTATGTAATTTCTGGATTGTCTCAGAGCAATTGTGTCAAAAAAAGCTCCAGCTTCGGAGACGAGCAAGTGAATTTGGACTTCAAATCTAGTGTATTTCCGAAAAGGCATTAAATCACCGAAGATTGTTGACAGTCTTGATCAAATGCTAATAATTCCAATGGAACTACATATCGTGAACAGATATAAAACAATTGCTTCTGATGTAAAAAGCAAAAAAGAAATGATCGTACAATGTTGTTAAGAAGTTTGAAAGACATAATCGAAGGCCTGGAAACTATGATTTCACAGCGATGTTTAATGTAAGAGAAGGGAGAGTGGTTGTGCTCTATGCACTTCAGGTTTCAACAAAAGGAAAAAGTAGGCTATTGTAGATGATTCACTAAAGATTCACCCAAGAAAAATGAAATTACTTAAAGGGAAAGTGACAGTCACAGAAAGCTTTTCTGAAGAAAGTGTTGAATCCGTGTCTTAACAAATTCGGATATAGAAGATTCTGTGAATAAAGAAGATTTTGTGAGCGAAGAACAGTGTTCCAGTAGTAGTAAAGATAATGAGAAACCATTAAAGTCTAAAGACAAAAAACTTCTTTTTCAGTGTGTTTAGTGACTGCGGCCAAATTGTGTACAAGGAAGGTCCAAAAAGTCGGGAACTGGAGTTTGCATATCTACTCCAACTCAAAGCGGCATTTACGAGGAATTTCAAGGAAAACTTTAAAAAAGGACATTGGTGCTTACAATTTGATGGAAAGACCATACAAAATAAATCATATGAGGTTGTTGTTATAAAAAATGAAAAAAAGGTAGGTCAGACTCGCTGTTCTTCAGGTGGCAAATGCTAAAGGGGGGACAATATTCAATGAAAAAAAAACTGTCTTCTACTTTCTTTTCTTGGGCTCTGCATCTCACTTAGGGCCCTAGCCTGCCATACTACTCTTCTCCACTTTTCCCGAATGAAAACTGTGCTCAATGAATAAAAATGATTGCCTTGGACACAACTGCAGCAAATACTTGAAGAAGAATTGGTGCAGTCACACTGTTGCAGAAACACTTTCAAGATGTTGGATTAGAAAAAGCTGTATACATTGGATATCACCACATTCTAGATACAATATTGAAACATGTCATGAATGATCTTTTTAGTACATCAACAACTTCACCAAACATCAGCTACTCATTTATTTCAGCAATAGCAGTAAAGTATGAACAACTCAAAACATCATTTGATAATGCTGGATAACCACTAAAGAAATCAAAACAAAAGTGCTGGCGATATGACATGGCTTTAACATAATGCTACAAGATTTTCAAAACTAGAGGAAGCTTACCAAAAGTAAATTTTCAATCAGTAATGAGAGATGGAACTCAAGGGCAATTTATTGTTTGGCATCATTCGTTCTAATGAGCATCTGCAAACAGCTATGGCAGCATGTTATTTCATCAGTGGTACATGGGCTGACATCTGGTTCACTGCCCAGTCTTTCAATACTCCTGACTTTGATAATTTATCATAAGCTTGTAAGCAGCATACAAAGACTTTGAAGTCATTAACAGACATTATGGTCCACATATCCAACTTCTATACCGCGAAGAGTTCTAACATCTGTGCAGAGCGTGCAATTAAATTGAAACAAGATTTACTTCCACTTGTAAGTCCATTGAAAAATTGAACATTAAATTTCTTCTACTAATGCACAATAGAAATGTACATTGTAACAATTATCAATATTATACTTATGTCACTTTTATTTGTAATGGTGAAACCTTTATTGAAATATTTGAAGATTTGTATGTTATAAAATATTCGTGTTGATTGGAGGGTGAACATTTTTTATGCAAAACAAAATTACCCATATTTTCTTTATTTGTGATACGAAGCTTCACCAAATATGATATGGGGAACTAGGGTTATATTTTAGTCATACCCCTAAAATTAGGGTGATTCATCATTGTATTGTAAAAAAATAATTTTCTCCGATTCTAATGCATTGTGGTTAATTTGTTTTCAAGAAAAACTAAACTTTTTGAAAAAATTACCTCTTTTAGAGGTCGCTCAAGCGACCCAAAGTTTCACTGTATGAGATAATGCGGCAGTTCTGATATGTCACTTGCTTGCTTTTGCTATAGTGCAATTTTAGTTCATTGTAAAATTAAAAGTATACCATTATATTTGAATTTTAGATTATAACTAATTTTATTATTCAAGTTTGCTGGATAATAAAGTAGTTTTTGACTAACTACAAATTATTGAATTGATATGGCATCCACATCAAGTGGTAATTCACAAAGTGTATTGACAAGACGTACAGTGGGTATTCGGTTAACGAACTGTTCCGACAGCGAACAAATCAGACAACGAACACTTTCAGGAAAGATTTTTGTGTTCGGACAACGAACAAAATTCGGATAACGAACAAAAACTAATTCTAATGAAAACATCTCGGCTCTCGAAACACCCGACATCAGTCCTTAATTTGTCCTGAAAATGGATGTGCGCGAACGCTGACACGTCATCATTCATACTACGTAGCAGTGAGGCAGCACCATACGACGCGTAGGGTAGTGTGCGACGACACATCATCAATAGTGTACCATACATGTGTAGTTGGTTTATGTCCTTGTGTTTTTCGTATGCTCTTCTCTAAATGCCTTATAAAAAACCCCCTAAAAATTTGAAAATATTATGGGACCTGAAAAGAGTGGAGTGTCAAAAACTGTGCTCACCATAAAAACCAAGCAAGAGATTATAACAAGTAGAGTATGGACAAATAATGACTGATGTTACCAGGCAGTATGGCTTGAACAGGTCTACTGTAGGCACGATCCTAGCTAAAAAAGATATCATCAAAAAGACTCAAGCCGCTAAAGGAGTAACAAAAATTACATCTGAGAAGCAAAAAAAAGTGTCATCCATGATAAAATCGAGAGTTTGCTTTTAGTTTGGATAAATAAACGGGAGGTGAAAAGAGATGTAACTAGAATGACCATCATTCAAGAGAAGGCTGGAGAAATTTTTGAGAAATTGAAAGAACAAACTCCAGGCTAGTCCTCCGAAAATCTAGAATTCAAGGCTACCACTGGCTGGTTTACAAAATTTAAAAGGAGATCTGGCATTAAACAAGCTGATGTCAATAGGGTTGCTGATCTCCACAACGACATTGCTATCAATCATTTCCTGAAAGTCCCGAAGGAGAGTGGTAGTGTTGTTTTCGTCGACGAAAAATAAAACCTTTGTTAATGAAAATGTTGACTTTTCATCAACGAGAACTAAAACTAAAATTAGCAGCAAGACTAAAACTAGACGAAAACTAAATCTGGTAGACAAAAGACTGAATAGAAACTGAAACTAAAACTCCCCAACGAAATAAAAACTAAAATCCCCATTTATCGTTCTTTTCCGGTACTGCAGTTAGCGGCCGAACCATCTATTCTACGAAATTATTATGACCTAGGACATATCTAATTTCTTTGATGATCAGGCATGCGCATCAACTGGGCGATAATATAAGCAGGGTTGTTAACAATACTCTAAAATTGTATCGTCAATACCGATACCAATACTTCATGAAAATAGTATCACCAATACAAATACTCAAGTAAAAATGTATTGCCAGAATCGATACAGATACAATACCAATACTTTTGAGAACAATAAAATGTTTTATTTAAAATATAATGAGTTCAAGTTTCTCAAGTTCTTAAAAATGTAAAAACAATAGAATACATTGTCAAAGCACAATTTTAATGCTAATGTTATTGTGTGACTTATAATGTGACAATGGAGTGAATGGACTCAGTCACAGTACAGTATCTCTGTGACTACTATTATTATGCTTCAATCTGTTTCAACAATTGGTCATAAATAATGATGTTATTTGTTATTGGTGTTTACAAGACTAATACTAAAGGTGAAACTAAAACGAATAAGACGAAAACTAAAACTCTGGTGTTTTAGTTTTAATCGACGAAAACTAAAACAAAAACTTAAATTGGGCCTCAAACTAGACTAAAACTAAAATTATTACAGAAAAAACGAAATAAAAACTGAAACTAAAATTGGACCTTGGACTAAAATAACACTAGAGAGAGAAAAATAACCGACATTGGACATGTTCTTTAACGCCCAAAGAAAGGAAAAGGACTGATTAATAAGCAAGACTATTTGTAATAAATAAACTTACTAAGAAATTATTCTTGTACGTGACAATTTTTTTAAATTTAATTTTTAGGATCTCCAGAACCAATTAATCAAATTTCCATTAACATATATGGTAAATCAATGATCGGTTAACGAACGATTCAGGTAGTGAACATAATTGTGGAACGGATTAAGTTCGTTAACCTAATACCCACTGTATAACTGAAGTTTGGTTGACTGGACAAATAGATTCTTGTCTGCCTACCGATGTCTCACTAACCTTGGGTCATGCTATGTAGGTGGTTTTCTATAGTCACAAGATACTGAAGACAATATCCGAAAGCATTACGGTAACTGTTAACGATCTTCAAAAAGAAAAGCAGTCTAAGAGAATCAAAGAGTAGTTAAAGACGAAAGAAGACATCAGAAGGCTGATGTTACTACTTGGTCTACAAGCAACAGCGAAAGTGAGGATGAAGGTAAAGATGGCGATGATTTTGAAATTGAGAGTCCTGTTTACTACAAAAAGCTTCTGTCAGAGGGTTCGATGCCAGACAAGAAATTTGAAATCAGAATTTCAATTTAGAAGTAAATGCCCATTTGTAATTTCACTGGGACGGAAAGATAATGTATACAGATTATACAGAGCTGCAGTCACAAGTAGACAGATTAGCATTAGTTTTAACTGGGAAAGAAGAGAAGACTTTAGGTATAGCTAAAATACCAATCGTGCTGGTAAGGCACAAGCCAATGCAACAATACAGCTGTTAAGACTATGTGAGGTATCTGATGAGATTATTGGTATGTGTTTTGACACGACATTCGTCAACACTGGTGTTACTAAGAGGACATGTAAATTGTTGCAAGAGGAGCTGTTATATTTTGCCTGCAGACATCATGTGCATGAACTAATCATTGGAGTTGTTTTTTCTCTATGGCTCCACAAACAGCTCTAACATTCCACTGTTCAAACGTTTTAAACAATTTTGGCCTAAGGCTGATCAGCAGCTGTATAGTCCGCTAAAGGATTTGAGACTAGATGATCCGTTTATGGTGGAACACAAACATAGTGTTGTGTCATTCCTGCTAGATAGTCTGTTAAGTGCCTCAAGTTACATACCTCGTGAAGTTTATAGAGGCATGATCAAAAATTGATTGTTGGTATTTGTCGTCAGTGTAAGTAACCCACCGTACCACTTTCATGCGCTAGGCAATTACCATATGGTTCGCTGGATGGCAAAAGTGATATACTGCTTCAAGATCGACTTGTTTAGAAATCAGTTCTAGCTCACACCTTCAGAGGTAAAGATTTTGCAAGAATTCTGCTTGTTTGCCACTCACATTTACGTCAAAGCTTGAATATCATGTCATGTGAGTCATGATGTTTAATGATCTATTGTTATTCAAGCTGATCTCATGAAATTATACAAAACGGTGTCTGGTGCTGCGAAAGGAAATTTGAAAACCATCTTTGGTATAGTAGTCCAGAGGTGCTTTTTCTTGCGTTGTTTTCTGAAAAAGTTTCTGAAGCGATGCTGAAGACTGGCGATGATTGGATGGATCGAGTGTTTAAAGTGAAGAATTGCACTAACTGCATCACTTTGTAGGTACCTCATCACTATCTGCAATGCGTTCAGTCGGTATTGATATCCGATAAAGTTGATCCAGTATCCTGGGATCGATTACCGTCATTTGCTGATGCTAAATGTATTGTTGATTCCTTTGAGGTGTCAATGATGCAGCAGAGCGGTCAGTTGCACTGATGTCATCATTTAATAAGTCAATCACTAAAACGGAATCTGAAATGCAGAGATTGCTGCAAGTTGTAGAAGATCTCAGACAGAGAGTGCGTTGAACTGTAGATCATTAGTAAAGAGTATTTTTTATGTTTTTAATACAGTGTATACATGTATAAACAAGCAGCAACTGTTGCATATCATTATATTTTATGTTATTTAACATTTCAAACTTGTCTACTTTGCTGTAATTAACGTTTAATGTTAATTTTAATTATTGTTTAATTTGATGTTTATATTATAATAATTCATGTCATTAAATAAGATACTATAAAATTCAGTCTCGATGAGCAACCTCTAAATGTAATTCAATTTTAATAAAATTTTGCATGAAAGTATAGAAATATAAAAGGAAAAAATGTAGCAACAATGCAATATTAAATTGTAAAAAAAAATTTTTTGAATCACCCTACCCTAATAAACATGTACTATATTATTATTATGTATTTTTATGATTTTGTTATTTGTTTTTTTTTAATTGTAACTTTGTTATTTATGTTTTGATTTTTTTATTAAACTAAATTAAAGGCATGCACTAGAGTCACGAGTTCGTTGTTTATTTTTTTCATTTTTATTTTAGTCATAATTGAAACAGAGGTGTTTATTTTATATATATAATAAATTATAGGCATATATCATGTTAACACCTTCAAATTATTAGTGACATAATCTACTTAAATTCTTAATAGCCTATCATTAAAGAATATTATCAGATTAAACACTGGCTAATTGTTAAGCTTAGTGCCTGGCCCTGGATTTTAAAAAAGTATGGGCATTTTTTTAACATTATAATTCAATATTATTTATTTAGTAATTTGTATAGTGAAGATTCTATAAAAGTAAAGCACATAAGTTATAATAAAAACTTTGTACATGGACAATGATCGCTATTTCTCAGACTCAGTAAAACTATTAATGTAATTCTAGGATTAAACTAAGATATTACTAAGGTTAAAACATTTTATTTATTAGAATTATGATTTTATGGCCTCTAAATAATAATGTTATTGTTTTGTATTTGATGTCTCATTTAAATTTAGATTAAAAACGCAGTAATTGGTGATCATCTCTATAACTACATGGTATCTATTATGAAAGGAAGGCGATTCCAAGATGGGTGTTTTTTCTTGCCTGTTTTTTGACCTCAAACAATATAGCAGAGGTTTTCAACCTGTGGTCTGCCTATAAAGTATTGTTTGGTTTGGTTGATTGGTTAGCTTTTAGCTAAAAAAAATACTAGCTATGCCAATGTTTCAGGTACAGACAACAATGTGTAGAATTGAAAACTTCGCCGGTATTTCCTTTTATTTTTGTCTGAAGTCCGAACTAGACTGCATACTACATATAATTGTGCAGTGAGTTTTTAACTCATGTCATCTTGGCAATATTTCTTACTTACTGAGCTCTGATATCACTGTTAAAACATCAGGATCTGCGCAAGCGTGTGTATTGTTGATAAATAGTCTGGTTAATCAGTGGTTACAATTATAATAAGCCCAGATTGGCCTAGAAAAGGGCAAAAGTTTTTTATATCAAATTGCTGGTTAATTTAAAATGACACCCACAGATTGTTTTGGTTCGAAGTAGATTTTTTGTAAATTTTTAATATGAAAGTAGGCCAGATCAATAATAGGGATGAACCTATTATGCCGTTCTGTTGTCATATGACTTGCTTATGTGACAAATACTTTTTAAAATGTTAGTAAACAATTCAAAATATTTGATAAGATTTGTATTTGTTTTATCACAGTAGTCAATTTAATTTCAAAATGTGAGTGGAAATATTTTTACAGATTATTACCTCCTCTAACCCTCTCTACTCTGAAACTCATTCTCTAATTTTTTTTCCCTATGTGATCTTAGACAACGGGACTAAACTGTTTTTGGTCAATTGTTTATCAATATTTGTAAAAGTAAATTGTCCAAGCCTGGTAGCATCGATAAATTTGTGAAGAGGAAAACTGACCAGAACCTGGAAGATTCTGATGACCAAGTATCCAAAGACGAACAAAAAAGAAAACGGTGCAAGTATAATCCAGAATATATACCATTCGGCTTCACGGCAGTGGTAACAGATGCTGACCAACTTCTTTGTGTCGTGTGATGCCAACATTATTGAGTGATGAGATGAAGCCTGTGAAATTGAGGCGCCATTTGACCACAATGCATTCGAAACTTGCCAGTAAGGCGAAAGAATAATTTGAGAAGCAGAAAGAGCTCTATTTGAAACAGAAAGGCAAACTGATGGCCTGCACTTCTGTGAACAAGAAAGTTCTTTGAACGTCATATTTGGTTGGTAGCATTACGCATTCCAAAAAACCTCACACAATTGCAGAGGATCTAATTATACCGGCAGCAGTCGACGTGCGAAGTCGTTCTTGGAAAGGAATACAGTCCAAAACTGAAAGCCATTCCACTGTCTGATAACATAGTGAGCAGACGAATTGCCAGCATGTACTGGCCTGGACACAATATGTTTGCATGTGCACGGATGGCACTGCTGCGATGACTGCTCATATGTCTTGTTTAATCGCACGAGGGAAACAAGCAGCACCTCACATAGTATCAACCCACTGCGTGATTCACTGCAAGGCCTTGGCGTCAAAGGACATGAATGATGATCTTGCTATAGTGCAAAACAGGCACAGCCTTAGGGACCATTCACATATTATATAACGCAAAAATGTCAATTTTTTTCCCTCCCCTCCCCATTCATATAACATTTTGTAACACTTGTATGGTATAACAATACAACAAAAATAACAAATTTGCATCTAGCCCCCCCCCCCCCATTTGGTGTTAGATAATATGTGAACGGCCCTTTACCACTGAAGAGAAAACTGTGTGACAGACATACCACTAGAATAAATACTCAGTGATTGTTTAATTTTTTGGATATATAGCTATTTCATATGTGAAATGACATCTACATGTTTTGCGCGTAACTTAGGCTAGGCCTACCGTTTAGTAGAATTTAAGACATATTCTGGCCCAACCTGAGGTAAGAAAAGTTGAGGCCAGGGCGCCTTGGGCTATGGGGGTTTGCCACCTGAGCTTGGAATATCTATGGGGCCTGCAGCATAAAAGGTTGAAAACCTCTGAAATATAGAATTTTAGAGCTCAGTGGTCTGAACTTATCATAGATTCAGCTTTTCTACTGTTCAGAATTTCAGAAAAATCAGAATTTGAGAAAATGTATGGAATATTTAAATATTGTTTTTAAATGTGAAATAATTTTATTTTCATTTTGAGAAAATAAAATGAATGAAACATCTTGTTTCCTGTGCTATATAGTTAAAGTTTTTCATGTTTCATTGTTTCATGTTTTATATAATTACATTTTTTCATGTTTTATAAAGTTACATTGCTTCATATTTTATAGAGTTCTTCAGTTTTTAGAAAAGTTCCATGTTAATAATTTTAATTTTTTTTTTCAAAGCATAAATATCCTAAGTCACAAATCAATATATACGCCACAGTATTACAGAATGATGGTTCTGGTAAGTGTGAATGTTAATACCATTTAGTTTTCCCAAAGAAAAGTATTTGTTTAAATTGGGCAAATGCTTGAACTTAAAAGCCTGTGATGAGTGGTATTAAGAAAGGCCCTGTACATGCAGCTTCTTTGAGAGAATACAATCCAGTCTGTGATTTATAAAGAATATGGAAAGCCATTGAAGTCAGTATTATGCAAAGCAAAATACATTGAAATGTAAAAAAAATACTGAAATTTTGTTGTATTCAAGGTCTGTGCCACACTAAGGTAAATAAATTGTATTTTTTCTCTGCTGAACTTACATTGACCTTTCAGCTGGGTTTGGTGAATTTCTGTCCCATTATGTTGCCTGTGAAAATAATGATTTCTTGCATAGAATCTTCCCACCTACATCTACTATTCTCCCTATCTGGGTTTTTCGCATATAGAACTCAAGCTGACTTAAATAAAAATGTTAATTTGGTGAAAAAATATCGGCGAAAGGCTTTTTTTTTTTTTTTGCAATTCTGAAGAAATTGTATTGTCAATACAATCACATTTTTTAACAGGTGATACATAAGCCTACGGGGAGGTACCCAAAATTTCTTTTGTAATTTTACAAATTTCTTTACACTGGCATCTGTAACATTTCTCTTTATTTTTTTTTTAAATCAATTTAATTTTGAATGGCAGCAAATTTAGTAACTTTTTTTGTGACTTGTTTTTCCGAACCAAAAGGTACATGACTAATGCTTGTTGCGTCATCAATCACTTGCTAGGGTGGTTTGGTAATTCAGTGAACAGACTTTTTCTGTCATTTAGCACATTAACTGACATGTTAGATGAACATATTTTATTTTATCCTGGCAATCTTAACTTATTAAGTGTTGTGGCACCTAATTTAATTTTGCTAATTATTCAGATGGCTCTCCTTTTTTTTATAACAAAATTTCTTTTGATGACTTCACTAATGGCAGGTTTTTACTTTATCAAAGCTTCTTAACTGGTTCAAAGATTATTCCCTCATGATCACTGTTCATTATCAGTAACTGCATTTCATTTAAAATAAAATTTGACTCACTGACATTCAAATACCCTATTTTCAGCTTTTGTTTTGCATATTAAAAGGATAAGTAACATTTTTTTCCTTTTCAGTTTTGTCTGCTGCACTGATGTGTGCTTCTGTGGCACTAGCCTCTGCTGGAATTGAGATGTATGATCTGGTACTTGCTTCCTCTCTGGTACTGAAATTGTGTATTTTTTTTTTCATTTTTACTTATTTTAATTGATGGGTGGAGTGATTACAAAAGTTCCATTACATCCATGACCAAGTATGTTATTCCCTTTCTTAAACACATGTACACATTTTAAATAGCTGAAAAATTAATTCTCAAGTAAAAAAAAATCTTTTCAGGCAATACAGAGTTCACTGACATTAGTTGATCCAACGATATTAGAGGAAGAGGTCATTGTCAATGAAGCTGTGAGTTTTTTTTTAATGTTTTTTTTTTGTCAAGGGAGTTAATGACATTGAAGTTTTTGCATGTTTGCACATCTTAGCATTAGAAATTTGAATGTGTATAGAAAAATGCAGTAGAAATTACTAAATACACATATAATGTTAAAATTTAAGTATTCATTGAAAACAAGAGGTTTTGTTAATTACATTTTTTAAAAAAAGCTAAATGTTGCTAAATTTTGAAATGATAAATGATTAAATTAGTCACTGATTGCCACCTCTTCTGATCACTGCTTTTTTTTTTAATACTACTTTTGATTCTATATTTTATATATACGATATTTAGCTGTAAAAGTTAAATTTCCATAAAGAGCGGAAAAGATCTATTTTTTTGGTTTAAAAATATGTCAATAATTAATTTATCTATGAAAGTTTGCTTTTGTTACTTGTTCTGGACAAAATTGATGAAATTTCATGTCATTTAGAGAGAAGAACATTTAAGTAATATTGATATAGTTTTTAAATGCATTTTAATGGGAAAATCAGCTAATGATATAAGGAAAATATGAATGAAATAAGACAGCTTGGTGACGTTGCTATGTGAACTTATAGAAAAATAATCTATCTGGTGATGCCACAATATTTTAATTTTTTTGGAGTTCAATTATTAATAAACCTGTTAATTATTTTGACAATTATCTTTCTTAACTCAAGATTTGGAAATTGAATTTACTCACAGGGTGATCTATAGGGTTAAAAAAGTCATTTTCTTCAGTATTTTAAATCCTGGTTTCTATTCTCTTTGAGAATTTCTGATTTAATAGTTAAATATCACCTTTTGAAATTTATAATATTTAGTTCCGTTACCCAAGCAAAATATCAACAATAATCAGTTTCCCACAAGTCTCTACCCCAAACAGTGCAGTTTTGTTTTATGCTATATATTTTTAAAAGTTATTACTGTCTAGCTTGCACCCTGTATGGCACATTACTTGTTTAGTAAGGCTATCTGTAATTTTTAAGTTCTTTTTCATTTCTCTCTTCTCCCCATGCATCACACTGCTCAATTTAGTAAAGCTAATTTTGGGACTTGTTTCGGGGAGATTAACCTATTACATAATGCATTTTTTCTTCTTTCCCCCCAAATAAAAATATGACAAATAAGAATTTGTCATATTGCATTAAGACCAAGTTCAATCTTTCAAATTGTATCAGAATGCAACATACTATAAAATTAAAAATAGATTATTTTTCATGAAAATTCAAACTGAGAACTGTCATCACAGGCTCTGCTTTAGCTAATTTCATCCCAGCCGGGGATGAAACCATAGACATTTATCCCCTGCTCTGCAGAAATTTTTTATTCATCCCCGGCACTGGTTTTTTCTTAAATCAAACCCTGGATACAACTGAAGCTATCTGTTGTCTTTCATAGCCAACAAGGAGAGGGGTAAGAAAATAAATCACATGTGAGAAAGCTCTCCCTCCCCTCTTGTGATGGGAAGGATTTTTTGTGACGTATATCAGAGAAGCTTGGTTTTGAAATCTTATTTCAACATTTTAGTGAACTCAATAACCGGAAATATGAAAATTAATATAATTTTTTGTAAATTTGCACCTATAATTGCATTAAAAGTGATCAGATTTTGCCATAATATGCTTATTTATGGTAAATAAATGTTGTCATATAGCTCTAAGTGTAAATTCAATATAGCTTAAATGGTTTAATTTTAAATATACCATGAAATTTAAAATATGTTTGTTCATGAAAATTCAAACCTTAAAATTCATAAAAAAAAGTTGAAAAATGTTTGTGAATCACCTTTGTATATTCAAAATTACTTTGATTTGACCAATTTAATGTGTATACAATATCTGGACTGTCACTACAGCATTCATCATATGTGGGACGTCAAACTTTCATTCCAGACACCTTGGTATTAAATAAATTTATACTGATTTTTTTATGTTGGAATGTGTGTTTTTTTTTAATTTAATTTTTTTTCTTATAAACTCAAAATTGGATAAAACTCCATTTTTCAATGAAAAAAAATTTATTTTTTTTGCTTTAAAAAGTTGAAAAAAAGTGTCTTCCTTGTATATCCTTAGTTTATGTTATTAAACAACATTATAATGTTATAACTAAGGAAGAAAAGGAATCAAATTTAAATGGCTTTCATATTTTTTTAGAATCATTACTTTGATATGTGTTGTATTTCCTTTTACTTTAAATCCCAAAAAATCTTTTGGTATTTGGAAGCAAAGTGAATAAAACTGTTAAAATTTTGTTTTCTAGTTTTAGTTCTTTACAATATTAAAAAAATAACATTGAGCACATTTAAACGCATATATCAGGTTTTCAAAAACGATAACTTTTTACACGTCATACCAACCAATACATTAAGCCCATAGTTCTATTTTAACTATCACTTTATACACTTCATACCAATAAATACTATAAACATTCTGCCCATAATTCTATTAACAGTTTTTTTTACCATCTTTCAATTTTCCTCCTTTATATGTAAACATTATTTTTAACCTTCAGAACATTTTGACTAACAGTGGATCAACCATTTTTGGTTTACTGATCTTTTTTTAAAAATTGAGGTTAATGATAGGAAAGGGAAGAAAGGCCTTGTTCAAAACAATATGCATTTAAAACTATTGAACTCTTGTGATTTCCTAAAAGATTTTTTTTAGCAGCTTGAAGAAAAATCTGTATAGGAGTCAGAGTTGATTTGAAAGACATTTAGGTTTTTCTATAACATGTGATATTGGAGATTAAGTTTGACAAGTTATGAATCATCATTAGATCACATTATATCAAATGTGATAACAGAGATAAAAATTGACAAGTTATGTATTGTCATTAGATCAAATTCTATTAAAAAATTTTCTTCTGTTAAATAGATTTTTTTTCTTTATTGAAAAAGCAGTTTAAATTTAATATGTATTTTTATTATTTTTTCTCTATAAAAATTATTAATTAATCAGTTATAATTAATTTCTAAAAAGCTACAGAATTATAGTGTTAAAATTGGAAAGTCTTTGATTCAGGTCTTCAGTAGATCTAATTTGACTTATGATGAGCATAATAACAATATAAAATAACCGTTAATTAGGACCACATTATTTTTAAAAGAGTGACATTTTTTAATATATTTTTGTTTGAATTGTCATTTCATGATTCTAAAGTGTTGTTTTAAAATTGTAGAATGAAAAAACATTGTAACACCATAACTAAAGAAATAAATATTTGTTTGCAGGGAAAGTCTGCAAAGAATGCTGGAACAATGACTGTGGCTTTCCTACCGTCTTTGAATCAGGTTTCTGCTCTAACTTCTGATGGACAGCTGTTGTTTGACTTTATAACTAAGGTGGAGTATAGCTTCATGTTTTACCCTAATTTTTGAATTTATTTGTCACTTTCTTTGTTTTACTCAATTTCTTATCAGGAAGAATTTTACATAGTGTTACATCTTTCCAAACTCTCTCTAGGTAGGCACTAAAGGACACATGGGTTCGTTAGTTGAATAATAAGATTTATTCACAGTCTACAATGTACAGGTTATAATAAGTCCAGGCGAAAACAAAACAATGTCTATTATGCATACAACTAATCCAGTTGAATGAGTCTACGTGTTATAACTAGCGATGTGTCAATAACGAACTCGCTGCATCAACAGACCTGAGGTTCTCCACTTCTTCTGTCCATTTTGTCCCTTCATGAATCACATCACATTTCCTTTATAGGTAGTCCCACCCACCCTGTTTGTATCGTTTTACAGCCAAAACTAGGGTGAAGGTCATTGCGTGGGTGTGCAAGTGCAGGTGGTGAATAACACTATTTCATCACTTGTACTAAGGTGAGGGTGATGTTTTATTTTTGTAGTAATTTCTTCACAAGTGATAGATATTTCTAATTTGTGTATTATTATAAAGCTTGTTTAGCAAGTGTGCTACAACTTCCATTCTCAACACTATTTCCTGGTGATTATCAGAAATGTTTTGTTTTATGACTGAAGTGTATTGTTGATTTTGTGTGCAAATGGCTGATATTTATCTTTTTCTGTTTTCAATCCCTTACCATTACTAATTGTTTTGTCCTCTAAGAAACCAGGTCCGGAGTTATTAATTATTATTAATTTAATGAAGGCATATTTTCTCCACATTCTCGGCGGCTCTTTAATGTTATATATAGGTTTGTTCTCTATGTTTGCTTCATGTAGTTTTTATTTTAGGCAATTTGCATATACTTGTATATTTAGCTGTTTCCTGTTTCATCGATTTATAGCATTTTAAATTTTAACATTTTAAAACAAAATTCATGCATTTAACTATCAATTAGCTGAGCAGCCTGCGCAACAAGCAGAAAAAAAAAATAAAAATAATTACAAACGTAAATAGTTGAATTCAATAAAATCCTATCTTCAATAAAGACACACATCAAAAGAGTTATGTAGATTATATATATAATGTATACAAAAAATAATCAACTTTTAATGAGAATATTCTTATAGCCAATAATTTATTTTTGCAACAACATTCAGTTAAATGGGAATTTTCTTTTACTTTTCCCTTTACATACAACACACAGACAGACAGCAAGTGAGATTATGCATTTTATTTATCTCATTAGAGTACACTAAAGTTAATTTTAAATTTTATATTTTAGGCTTCATCAACTGAAATCATTTTAAAACATATTCTGAAAGAAAATAAATATGTACATTTATAGTGTTAATTTTTGCATTGTTTCAGGGCATGCACCAATGCATTGAAAACTGTCAGAAACTTTACCCTGTACTGCAGCAAAGTTTGGTCAGAGCTGTTGTAGAGAAAACAGATTCTTCTTGTATTTTGTAATTATTGGTTTGAAAGGTACAACTTTTATTAAAAAAAATTCTTTCTCTAAATATTTTTTTTATTATTATTTAATAAGGTTTCATTTGCTGAATCAATTGAATAGAAATCTAACTGTTGAGCTGGAACTGATACTTTGCACACACAATATTTCAAATAAATTAGCATTTTTTTAGATTTCTAAATTTCATTCTGAAGTAATGGGCCTTCTAACTAATTAGCCAAACTTTTTTAATAGATTATGGTAACCAAAAAATATGTATCCCAAATGTGAATCTAAAATTTTGCACTTTTATTTAATCCCCAAAAATTTCTGAAGAAGCCATTGGTGTCTAAGTAAATTAAATATTCTTGACTAGTATTTTTTCCAAATTCATTCATTGCATTAATTTTAAAAAAAAACCCTGGTTTAGTATGTTACCTTCTACATGTACATTAATTGCTACTGTGAAACAAAAAAAAAATATCAGTAAACAATAAACAACAGAAGAATTAGGATTTCATCCAGTCATGTATTGTAATCAGTAGACAGGATCAAATTTCAAAATACTAAATAAACAAACAGGAAAAAAAGAAGTGATTAAAAAAAAATGATGATGATAAAATATGTCAATGAGAAATCACTGAAAGTAATTAAACAAATCATCAATTTCTCCCAATCAAAATGTACACCACTGAGTGGATCTTATGAAAAAGTTCAAATAAAAAAAAAACATCAACTGTTATCTGACTTCTATTTCTTCCAAACAAAAACATGTAGGCTAAAATATAAATCCATTTCTCATTTTAAAAAAAAACCCAGTAACACTGAGCTATAAAAAAAAACATTCAACATTCAAAAATAGTTCTAGTATACTAAAAAAAAAAAATTCAATTTTTGTAACTAATTAACTAAAAAAAATTTTTTACAGTAAAAGGAAAAGGAAAAATAAAGTTCAAATATATCAACTTAACAAGACCACAGAAATTTTGCATTTTTTTTTACACTTTTAACAAGATAGGAAACAACAAATAGCTTTCAACTAGATCAACTATTTTATTTTTTTTTAGAGTCCAGTCTTGTGTAGTGAGTGTAAATATTAAAAAAACAATTGTCAATTTCTGTTTGGCTCTTTTTAAAACAAATTCACAATAAGAAAAAAAAACAACTGTGCAGGAATTATTTACTAAAATGTTACATTTTTGACAATGCTCTGAGTAAAAAGTATGTTTTCCACATGTTGGCTTTCTCTGTCACATTTATAATTATGATTAGCCTACATGCATTTTATATACACAGCTAAATCCCAGTTGTTTAAAAAAACAAAAAAAAAACAACAATAACAAAGGGTAAATTTATCACAGAGCTAATAGTTCACAAGTGGATTTTCATAACACTTTGATTATTTGTGTGTGCGTGAAAGAAAACAAAAATCTTGCACAAAAAGTAAGAACAAAAAAAAAACAGTAGAAAAGAAAATGCCAAGAAGTTTAAGAAACAGCTGAGATGTCAGCATGAATGACAGCCAGACTGGACAGCTAAAATGATGGCTAAACTTTACTACACAAATTACAAAACTGTGTTGCCAGTTTAAATCTCAGCCGCTTATTCTCACAATTAAACCAGGCTTTACTGGCTGAGCCATGAAAACAAATATACTTACTTAAATATACTTACTTATGTGTATTCAAACCTAAGAATAGAATGACACACCGACCCATGAACTAGTGCTGAGCTAATAAATGTGAACTATATTATCTTAGATCACTATTTAAGTCGTTCATTGCATTGTGCTGATCAGAGTCTCTGGATTAAAGCTCTATTCATTAATGTCAAGGCTGTTTGCTACCGGTAATCATTTAAAAATATTTTCAAATGAATAACTGATAATTAAGGCCAAATAAGTAAGTCAAACACAGAGAAAAATATTTTAACCACACGATTTTCTATTATAGAAAAAAAAAATAAAGCTCATGCACTGAAACATCTCTCATACTTATCTTTCTCAGAAAATTTATCAAAGTTGAATCAAAAATTGTTCCAGATAACTAACAAGATTGAGTGTGGACTAAGGAAGATTGTCACTTATACACGTATGCTATGATACATCATTGTTGAATTCATAATATCTCTTTTAAAGTCATGAAAAAAATGGCATAATATAAAAAAAGTCAAAATATTACCAGTTAAAAAAAATGATAATGTTTGTAAAAACAAACAAAATAGGACAGCTTTCACCAGAGGCATAAAATGTTATTGTTTAGAAGTGGGGGGTAAAGAGGCAGGGAAGTAACTAAAGATGTCTAAATTTAAGTACAAAATATTATGCTTGACATAATTTTTTACAGGACAACATTAATATCTGCACTAAAAGTGATTTACTTATTTCATTAGTCATATTCAAAAGGTTGTACCTATTTGTAGTTTTTGTTTAAATTAAAAAAAAATAAAAAATTATGTTGTATATAAAAAAAAACAACTTTAAAAGATTTTTGAAAGAGTGAAGAAAATTTTGTAAAAGTAAACAGAAATGCTTTTTTTTTTATAGAATTTTAGAAAAAAAAATATGTTAAGTCCCTTTTACCGTCTTATCTACATTGGTAAAGTTTTTAAAATTTCACAAGTACACCAGCACATGTATTTAAAAAAAAACAGATAGTCAAAATTAATTATTATCAGTTATTGTGTAAATACGTACATACAAAAATTACATCATAATAATGTAATAGTAATAATAATACACATGCTATTGGTTAATGTATAACTAAATACAAGAAATAGTAAATGTAATAAATGTTAAAAAGAATATTGTTTTAAAAAAAATATTGTAAGAATAAATTCTTTAGCTTCTACAAACACTGAATTTATATATATATATATATATATATATATATATATATATATATATATGTTTATCTATAAATTAATATATATATATATATATATATTTAAAAAAAATGTCCAGGATTGTTATGTATAATTAAACCACAGTGAGATGTAAGACATTTAGATTACACCTGCAGAAGGATTAAGGAGGCTGAAATGTGTATTTACAAATAAACTAACCTGGAAAACAAAATGAATAGATATAGCAATTTTATAAACATATTAAAACTATGTCCAGCTAAAAAAAATAATTAATGGCCACTATATTTTGGCTACAAAATTACTTAGTATTATGGCTTAAAAGACAGGCAAAAGCATCTAAAAAAAAGTGTGTACACGTACATCTAAGATTGGAATGTACATTCATGTCTCTTTAAAATTCTCCACCTTTATTCTTGGTCATAAAAAATTAAAAATACATAGAAACAATTAAAAAGAAAATAACTAGGCACCAGAGAAATGTATCATGTCATAAAGAAAGTATAACAATAATAAATGACTACTAATGTACTTCAAGGAATTAATTTTAAGAAGTCAATTTACATCATTTAGAGCTTTCAGCACTTCCATAATGAAGACAAATCAGACACTGCTTATGTCCACAGCAACAAATGTAAAAATGACTAGACACAGTAAGCAAAAATTGCTGATATTTCTGTTGATTAATTGTAACTTTAAAAAAAAAATCTTTCTGATGTACAAAAATTCATTTAAAACACAAATGGTCTAATTTTATATTTAAAAAAAAGGGAGGTGGAAGTGGAAAAAGAATGGAATTTAAAGTTAAAAAAAAAGTAAACAAATATACAGTGGGAGTATTGATCAGATTTTGTTATTACTAAATCTTCTTACAAAAGTTAAAAATATTCCTAAGTGTGTTTTTTTTTCTTTTTATAAAAGTATATGTTATAAAATATAATATATATTTATATTGTGTAGTTTATTATTGAAACAAATAATAATAAACTGAGAGATATATATACTTTTCCTCAAAATGATAGAAAATTTTCCCTTTTCATATAATAGATAAACTTTCTCCAAATCATATCTTCATTTGATTGTTTTTTAATTTTTTTTTTTTAAAAAGGAAAATATATAGTGACTGCAAATAATATTTAATCACAATATATTTTCAGTTGTTCTTTTGAAAAAGAAAATTTAAATAGTAAATGAAGAATGTAAGCTAACTTTTTAACAAGAATTTAAATAAAAATGCTCTATTACTACAACCACTACAAATATTTAGATGGACAGTACCATTTTAAGTTGTACTATGTTTGAGTCAGAATTTGAACAACCATTGCCAGATTGTTATACATAGTATTAGTAATAGTTTTTTTTTGTGCAAAGTAACTAATTGAACATTTTTATTAAAGCAATAAAAATCTCAATAATTAAGAGCAACCTAACTAAAAAACCTATGGACAACATGGACCAGAAAATATATTTCAAGTTGCAAAAGAGTTTAAAAAAAGTGACCAAACAATGTTCACATGGAGGAAAACTACTAAAAAAACTTCAGCTACCTAGTGATGTACATACTACTGGCTAGCTTTTGGTCTGAATGTTCATAAATTAAGATTAATTTATATTATTATCAATAGTCATTTTAACAAACTGTAAAAATTATATTTATAGGGAGAATAAAAATGATGGGTTTTAAAAAAAAAATTGGGTCTCAGTCATACTTATTTACAGTACAGCAAAATGCACTCAGATGGTACACATCAAGATATGTTTTATAAGTTAAACATTTCTTTTCATCAGTTGTTCATAAATGCAAGACTGAATACAATTTAATTTCGCAAGCAAGAACAATGTGCATGGCTCATTCTCTTTCAGTGACAGAAAAGACGTAGGGGAGAAATGGGTTGTAGATGTTTAAAAATTATCAAACAAACAAAATCATAAGTAATTTAAAAAACCTATAAAAAAAACTCCAACCAATTGACACAGAAGCTGCCTCTCTACAGTTTTTTGTTCATATCACAGCCTGTTTGCTGGTACATGATTTGTATCAAAGATTATTATATAACTTGTATCAAAGATCAAATGACTTGTATTGAAGTTACAATGACTTAAATAGTACTTGATCAAAGAGTACATGTGGGGAAAAGTCAATATACAGTGTCACTGCTGTCTAACTAACAATTGCAAGTTCTATAGGTCAAATTAAAAGAAAAAGTAATTCAACAAAAAAAAAAAAATTTAGAGGTGCCATTGCTTGTCTTTTTAGCATGTCAGTTAACTCTTTTGCTACTAAAAAAATTGTCACAATATTTATAGATACACACACACATTTTTTATAAGCTTAATTTCCCTTTTTTCAATAGTCAATGTTTCCAACTAAAATTAATCTTTTTTCTCATTTTTTTTCCACTGAAAAATGAATTATGACTTAAAATTTGTATCTTTCTAAAAACTTTATTTCAGCATAATAATTAGTAGCAAAGGTGATAAAATGAACTGTTTATTGTGCAGAAATTTCAAGTAAAATGCTAAAAAAAAACAACTAAATAAATTGTTACTGGTGTAAACAGTGATATAATAAGAATTAAAAATTTGTTGATTGAGTTGGAAGCAAATTAAGTAATTTACATCTAAAAAATAATTAAAGAAGAAATACTGAACATTTTTTGGACATAACTAAAAAGTTGAAACTAAAAAAGGGGTATTAGAAAGGAGTTTACATTAAAAAAAAAAAACAATGAAGCAAAGTTTTCAACTCTACATTATACAGTAAGAAACAGGGCAATTATACTTTGCTTAAGTTAACCGGAATAAAGTGACAGACAAGATTTTAAAAGTCTCAAAATGTAATGTATTAATGAAACGAGCTGAGAACATTAAAGTATATATGTCAAAGTTTAGTCTCTAAGTATCAATTAAAATCATTAACAAATAATATTTATTTGTTAATGCAGACTTCTAGTTTTTAGTTTAGCTTTATACTAAAGCAAAATTAAACAAGGACATAAATCTGTATACAGAACTTATTATTGCTTGATGATTATAAATTTACAGGTACATTCAACAGCAAAAATAATGAACTAAAACATACCAGCTTTGTTGAAATATTACTAGTATAGTTTTAGCCTACCAAATTAATCCAATTTCTACTTTTGTTAAAATTACATTTAGTTACCCATGTCAAGGCAAGACAAATAAAAACTACAAGAAAACTTATTCTGGCTGAAACCAAATTAAGCATTCATTGCAGGATCATTAGAATATATGATACTTTAATTTTCGTAAGAAAATTCAATACATATTTCATGGTATGTTTTCTTTCTTCTTAAAAGTTATTCGTTGAAGATCTGAAACCAATACCTTTAATTCTATTAAGAAATCTGCCAGTTGTTTTTTTTACTTTTTTCCCTCTACTAGAATGTGATGAGTATTCATATCAGTATAATAACTTAAGGTCATCTTAATGATGGTCCATCAATTCTTTCTCACAAGCATATGGCAATCATATTTAGCCTAAAATTGTATACTGGATTTCAGTAGTTGTCTTATCAGTCTTATGATTCAATATAGCCATCCTGTTCAATAAATATCACGGTTTAAAAATGTTACACAGAGTAAAAGAACATCTAGGTGGAATTACTTAGACCTGATATTTGTCTGACTATATTATTTATTTTATCTCATACAAAAATAATCTCCAATTTAAAAATTTTGGCAAATTCAGCAAATTTTTACCTTTCTATCAAAATACAGTACATTTTCTAAAAAATAATAATAAAGCAAAAATCTAATTAATTGCAGCTTTTTCAGATTTCACAATTCGTTTAAATATCCACATCTTGAAAACAATTGGAATAAATCTGTACTTTAAAAATGTGTACAGTGCAACTAAGTCATAAAAGTGTTCCAGTTTCTCCTGTAAATCACAAAATTTGTAGCATGCTGGTTAATAAATAATTTTTTTTAATAGGCAGTATAATTCATTTAAACTCAAATTTATTACGTTATAAAAGGAATTGGACTAAAATAAATATATATGATTAAAATGAGACCAAAAAAAACCTGTAAAAATATATAGCTTTTAATTTAATTTCTTTGTGATCTAATTTGTGTTAAAAAAAACTTGTGTTAAGTTTATTGTATAGGAACTTAAATTATTTAAGATACATATTTGAGTGAGGTAAGCAAAATTTACTTCATAATTTCAATAATATGTCAGTACTATTTGCATTTTCTAGTGTCTTATCCAATTATCAAAGCTAAGTAGATGCAATATAAAATGCAATTTTTACAAAATTAAAATATTTATTTAACCACTTCTGCTCCATTCTGATAGTTGTATATAAAAAAAGTGAACAAAATAAGAATTGTCTGCCACCAAAAAGCTAGACATGTTTTTTCACATATAAAAATTTT
The DNA here is from genome assembly GCA_021962125.1 of Bulinus truncatus. Lineage (NCBI taxonomy): Eukaryota > Metazoa > Mollusca > Gastropoda > Planorbidae > Bulinus > Bulinus truncatus. The sequence goes on from JAGDYQ010000116.1 coordinate 1,661,702, forward strand.
ACAGGATAAGTAAAAAATGCTTAATAAAATCTATTATTAAGACATTTTTGTAGAAATACATTTGAAATTAAGACATGTTATACTGTAATTTAGAATAAACTCAGAAAATTAATTACTCATTCTTAAAATGAAGAAAGATATCTGTCAGTGCTGAGTAACAAATAAAAAAAATTGGTGTTGAAAATGTCCGCTTGTCTAAAAAAAAAACACCAACAACCAGGTGAGACTGAGAGACACAAAAAAGTTATATATTTAGATATGAGAAAAATAACACAGACCTCTAAATTTCATTGGCTAGTTTTTAAGTACAGTTTTATGTATTTTTAATATCAAAAGTATGAAAAAAATACATAATGGTAAACATCTAAGATGAAAATTCCCTTGACAAGTACTCTAAAGGGTATTTTGAAGCTAAAGAGAAATTTTTAAAGAAAATTTAACAAAAAAAAACAACAAAAACAAGTGGCTATTTCTACAGAAAGGTTGTGCCAGAGGCTATGTCCTTCCCATCAGAGTTTCTAGCGATGTCGTAGAACCAAGTCCTGCTTGTGATAGCCCTGTTGTTGATGAGTGATGGCCAAACAGTGAAGAGGTGGGAAACAGCTTGTACCATCCAATTACAATGTTGCTCAGATCAAGGTCATCCAGTAGGATCTGAGCTACACCCATGAATACTTTTTTGTCCATCCTGCCATAGTCTCCCCACACTGTCACCTGAAGAAAAAAAAATGCAATGAAATTGACCATAAGAATATTTGTGTTGACCTTATATACATATAAATTTATTTCTAGCACTGTTATCCTATTCATGATACAAGTGGTAGAATTATCAGGTATATAAAAACATCAGAATACTTAAATGTAATAGAGAAGAATGGTGTGTGAGAGGTCCCTTGTAAGGATGAGATGAAATCTCTTAGATCCTATAAACCAATAATGAGACGGTTGTTGCAATGCCCTTCTTTCATCCCCACCATATCCGATAGTGCAATGGCCATGGAGGCATCATGGGAGACATAGTGGGGACTTTAACCATGAACTGAAATATCCATTGGTCCCCACCGGAGATCGAACCATGGACCCTCAGGTCAACAGTTGAGCACTTTACCGCACGAACACTTGAGAAGGATGGTAGAATGCTTCACTATGTACCAGATTGTGTAATGTTTGAGCCTCAGTGATTGCTCTATTAAGTGCTGGCAAAGTTCCCCTGTCCACCCAGCTTATAAAAAATGGGTACCCAACATTATTTAGGGACATATAGATAACTAAGCATTGTGCTAGCCTCAATATGCTGTGCCTACAGAAACAGGTCAATTCTAAATATCTGTTCATTGGTCTTTAGGGAACATTTTAATTAAATGTTAAAGTTTATTTTTAAATTGGTAAAAAAGATTAAATATAAAATATAAAAAGCCTTTAAAAAGTGCACTAAAAAGTACAAAATTAATTCTTCAGATCATACAAATATTTATATAAACTATCATTACAAAAAATATAAGTGTAGGCACCCTTCTAGGTACATAGATTATTTATCTATTTCTTTTTATCAAATAGTGAAAGAAATATCTAGTCAAGTACAGTGGGTTATCGGTTAACGAACATAATACACTCCAAATTTATGTTTGCTATCCAGATTGTTCGTTAACCGATCACCGATTTAATTCTTTCTGGAGATCCAAAAAATTTAAGTTAAAAAAAATGAATAATTTCTTAGTAAGTTTATTTATTTTAATACATAATATAGACTTGCTTAATAATCAGTCCTTTTCCTTTCTTTGGGCATTAAAGAACATGTCCAATAATGATTGTTTTTCTCTCTCCATCAGGACTTTCCGGAAATGATTGATAGCAATGTCATTGTAGAGATCAGCAACCCTATTGACATCAGCTTGGTTTTTTAAGACAGTTGCTCTGACATCCTTCCACTTCTTCAAAAGATCTATAATGCCAGATCTCCTTTTAAACTTTGCAAACAAGCCAGTGGTAGCCTTGAATTACAGATTTTCGGAAGACAAACCTGGAGTTTGTTCCTTCAATTTCTCAAAAATTTCTCGTGCCTTCTCTTGAATGATGGCCATACTAGTTACATCTCTTTTCATCTCCAGTTCATTTATCCAAACTAAAAGAAAACTCTCCATTTTTTTCATGGATGGCTTCTAATGTGTAACTTTTGTTACTCCTTTAGCGGCTTGAGTCTTATTGATGATATCTTTTTTAGCTGTAGACCTGTTCAAGCCGTACTGCCTAGCAACATCAGTCATTTTTTTATCACTCACTACTTATCTCTTGCTTGGTTTTTATGGTGAGCACAGTTCTTGACACCACTCTTTTTAGGTCTCATAATATTGTCAAATTTTCAGGGTTTTTTTTATAAGGCGTTTAGAGAAGCACATAAAAAAATTACAAGGACAGAAACCAACTATGGTACACAATAGACAAAGTGTCATCTCACACTACCGTACGCATCGTACAGTATTGCCTGCATGCTACATAGTATGAATGATGACGTGTCAGCGCATGCGCACATCCATAGGACAAAATGAGGACTGAGGAGAGGTTTTTGTTAGAATTAGTTTTTATTCGCTATATGAATATTTTTGTTGTCCGAACACAAAAATCTTTCCTGAAAGTGTTCGTTGTCCGATTTGTTCGCTGTCCGAACTGTTCTTTAACCCACTGTATTTATCCACTTTTATTTTTATTTTATGCTTTTTAGTTTTGACAAAATTACACTTTCTAATATTTGTTACACACCTTAGCTTATTTTCAAGTCTATATAAGACAAACAAAAAGCTTTATGTTGCACTCATATACATCGGTACTGTACTTTCAAAATTATTTTGACATCATAATCTCATGGCGATTTTTTCCCATTAAAAACATTACTTAATTGTAGTTAGATTCTTAATTCTAAAAGATGTTAAATTATGGATTCAAAATGATTAAAATAGAGTATTGTCTTGCAGAATCTATATGAGCCAAATTTGAGATTTTTCACTAAATTAGAACATGAATTGAGAGACAAGATTTGCAGACATACAAAAAAAACTGAAAGTGAAGCAGAAAAAATTGTTATGCATGAATAACTTTTCACCACATAACCCTCACTCTACTGCTAACTGAATTAATTGCCACAAGTTACTATGGCAGCATTTATCAACTTTGAGAGTGTCATCAGTCTGGGTCTTCTTTGGAAAAACTCATGTATTTATATAAACATAAAAATATCATTTGTGTGTATTTTAAAGAAGGTTTCATAGAGACAACAAATACCTGCAATATTCTGTTGTGGTAAGGCTCACTGAAAAATAACTGTTGTTGATACAGGGGATCTAGTGTGCGTCTAGCTGTTGTTGTTTTCTGCTTCTCTACACAATGTTTGCCTTCAATGAGATACACCTTCACATAGGGAGCTGCAGAAAGATGAAAGAAACTTTTGTGAATAATTTAAAAATCTCAAAAGCAAATAAAAAAACCCACTAAAAATATGGATATTATCATTTTTCAAAAGAGAGCAGTGAAATACTATTATAACTCAAAAACTAGAGTAATATACTTTCAGTACGATTATAACTCAAAAACAAGTCACTCTTATTTTTTTGTTCAAACAGCCAGAAGGGCATTTTTCTCACCTTTATCGTGTTTGTGGACAATTATGAGACTACAAGTAGAAGTTTATAACCCTTTATCAAATGCTATGTGATGAGTTTTCCAGTGCCTACATTCAATATCTCTGATAAGAAGACTGCAAAATGCCATAGCTAAGAGAGACGTTTATACCTTACTAGTCTGGGCTTATAGCCCAACCTTGAGTCCAAATATAAGTTATCATTGTCAACACAAGACATGGGCAAACATCCCACACATCAAGTATGGTCTGTAGGCTGTTTGATATTTCGATGCATTTAAATTATAATGACATTTAATGTATTAAGTTCTTATAAACACTATCTGTCTGCATTAAAAAAAACCCATGTGGCCTGTCTGCAATACTGATGCAATGCATCATGGGGCTACATGATAAAAATAAGGTGGCTGAGATAATTAACATTGTTGGGATTTAAACCAGTGCCTTGTTGCTTTACAATGCTATCCTTATAGCAACACTTCTGATGCCTAACAAAATCCTTTATAATTGTCTCTTCTTCATTCAAACTTTAAACATCATCAGTTCTAAGGTCTTTTAGTTCAGAATTATTTATTTTTCATTAGTAGATACAACAACATAAATGACTAACCTGGTAAAACTCTGGCGCCAGGTTTTGACATAAGCCCTCTCGCTCTTATGACCTCCACTTCTAAATGACCTTTACGATCATACAAACCTAGTTGGATTTCACCAAGGCAAGGTGCTCCCAAAACTTGACGACCTACAAGCTGGGAAGGACCAAGACCATCAACAAACTCACCAAACTGGCCTTCAGGGCCTAACCTCATACCAGTTGGGAGCCAGAGCCTATAGGAATATAAATGATGGTCAGTAATAATATGCAGACATTTGAAATAATAAAGAAACATTTGTTGAGATAAAATTATTAAGAAAGATAACTAAAAAATACTTAATTTACATAGAACTACATGACTTTTTATAAGAGATTCACAACTATTTATAGAAAGCTAAAGATTAAGTCTCTCACTCCCAAAAGCTTAATTTCAAAATATAGACATTTAACTTTGCAAAATAGTATTTCCTTAACACCTAACCATTTTCAAATCAATAATAATAATTTAAGATAATTATGCCTAATCCCTTAATTTATATTCTTAAATTGTATTTCTCTTATTTCAAAAACAAAATTAATGCTGATATTTTGGATTGTGGGATGAAATTTATTTCTACTTCACTTTTGAAGTCCATAGGATTAAAATTTCAAAATATTTGCAATGAAAATAATATTTTATTAATTTTTAACAGTATATTATTTCAACGTTATCAGATAACAGTAAGTAAAATTTTAGTTTTTTCTATAACTAAACATATATATTTGTTAACACATGCAGTAAAACTTTGGTTTATTTTGATTTTGAGATATTTGATTCATAAATGGTTTATGCCTGGAATCATAATCAATGTTTTGAGACATAAACCAAAATTATTTGGAAAAATATCTTGTACATATAAAAAAAAACTAATTTCAATGATTCCATTCATGAACTGAACCGTGGAATATATTAAGTTAATGAGCAAAGTTAATATATATGTAGAGCAGAATGAGGTGTTCATGTTACCAGTGTTGCCTGTGGCAACAGTCTTATAATTTATGGTCAACTACAAAAGTAGAGAAAAAACAGAGCAAAACAAATAAAAAAAGTGGGCATTTATGGCAGTTTAAGTTGCTCAACAAAATTTACATTCAATATATATTCTAATAATATCACTATTTTTGCCTTTTCTCATAGAATCAATTGATAACTGGACAAAAATTCTGAATTCGGGTTACACTTGTATATATATGTTTACCTTTCATTGGCTGAGCTAAGGCAAAAAAACCTAACATGAATATGTTGTATAGTGTTACCTATGGGGCGAGCAGCAACTAGACGACATTATATTTTACCTGCCAACTTTCTCACCACAAAATATATTATAATTATCCTGAATTATATAAAAATTGAGAAAATAATCTGAAAAAAAAAGTATTTCTAATATTTAAATGGACTTTTCGATTGATCAAAATAATATAGAATTGGTAATAAAATATCACAGTTGGCAGCTTTAAAAAAAAACAGAGCACCCTAAAATTACGTCAGCGCTTGACACGAACATGTTTTTAAGTCTTGTCACCCCTCCTGCCCACTCCTACCCCATCTTTCCTTTTCCGTGACTCGGCGTGTTTCCGCATTTACGCAAAGGGAGTTAATTAACTAGTTTTTTAATAGCTAGCTACTGCTACTGAATTGTTGAATTGCTAAGCATATTGATATAATGTTTTATTATCTACTCTTTAAACATATTGGGTTTATTTGAATGTTGTAAAACAATATCAGTATAGTTATTCATACAAAAGAATCAACGAATGTAGTTAAACTATAAGAAGTCTACATTGTAGAGGTACATTAGCATGTGGCTTGTAAGTAAAAGAAAGTTATATCATTTATATCAATAATGACCGGTAACAACCTTGTAAAACGTAGGTCTTCGTCCCAGATGTAGAGAGATGTTGAAACATCTCATACTTACACACTAGATGAATCACTGCTTATACTGCCAATACTGCCATCTGTTGAGTCCTTGCTTGCCTGTTTAGACATTCCACCTCTCAAATCTACAGGGCCAATCTCTTCACTCCGTTGAAATGAACTTCGTTTCTTGCCTCCCCCTGTGAATGCAAAACAAGGATCAGCTATTAGAAAGTAAAAAATAACTGAACAGGTGATCCTTTGTGGAGGATAGAATGATTGCTTCACTATGATATATATATAGAAGGATTGGACCTATAGCAGATGGATAGAGTGTTTAGTAACCAATTTAGAAACTAGATTATGAACTGGATAAAAATTATTATTTTTTCAATAGGTGTGTTATCTTTTTATAAATGGAGTATAAAAATTAAAATCCAATCATGCCTTTGTACAAAATTTACATTAAAAAATTAATTAATATATAATCTGTCATAAGTGAGGATAAAAATTACTAAAAAAAAATTGTTTTTTTTAAAATAATGACTTGTTTATTGTTTGTAGATTATATTTTACTGCAGAACACAGGTTTAAAATAAGTGAAATGTATGTGAACTGTGAGACAGCTAATATCAAAATAATAAATTAAATAGTAAAAAATAAAAATACATCTCTCAGAAATTCAAAAAGTAAAATTCTAATATTGAGCTTATATGAACAAATAACACCAGAGCTAAGTTTCTAAAAATGACAAAATTTGTATAAAGAAATAATAAATATAAATTGCCAAGTTTTTTGTTTTTTTTTAATAGAAATAAATAAAAAGTTCAACAACGAAATAAAATTCCAGATAAAAAAATAGTACATGCAAATGTATTTTGATTCAATGGACACTAACGAATACCAGAAATACTTTCCCCAGAATTTTGTTTTAAATAATGTTCACAAGAAAAGGTATTTTTTTGTTTGATGTATTTTATAACAGTATGCAACAAAATTATGGATTTATCTAATAAACACAGAAATGTTCATCTCATTTAGAGAAACATTGTAATGAGGGAGACTTTATTTAAAATTTTATCTTAATTTATAAACAAACAGCTTACAAAGAAGTCCATTGAATCAACAGATTTAATATTCATTAGTAAATAATTTATTTGCCTTTGATTTTTTCTAAATTAAAATAAAAGCTGCTGATGCTATTGTAGACAAATATCTACATAACATTAAGAGTTGTACCTATTAGGAAAAATGTTAGCAATATTGACACATACAATAGTTTTAATTAATTTTACAGAATTTTTTCAATGTCTCTCCTCTTTTATTTAAAAAAAATATTTTTTTTTTTAATCATTATGTATTGAAACTGTGTTATTATGTAGATATATGTATATACACCTGCTAACTGTGAAGCACTGCTACTACGTCTATTCAGGCCTACTAGTGCTGCCATTTTGTGACCTATGCTGGGTCGTCTTTTCCTACCCTCAGTCACGCTGGTGGTTACAGCTGAGTCTGAGACACTGCCATCATTCTGGTCAAAGCCTTGACCATCATTGGCAGAACTTCTACTGACTGCCTGCTGTCTCCTCTGTGGAATTGTTGTGCGGCTCTCCATTTTAGATGCAAATTCACTAAAGGCAATAAAATAATTTTTTTCCACAAATAAAGTCAACAATATCAATTTAAATTAATTCAATGAAATGAAATACTTGTTTTCAAAAATATTTTTTACTTAATTATGTAACATTCATGTGTTAGTATTTTATTACAATATTAAAATAATAAAATCAAATTGTAAAAAATATAAATACATCTTATAGAAATATGAAAAGATTTTTAGGATGCAAGTCGATGTTAGGATTATCAAAATTGAATCCACATGTTTACTAGACTGTTGCTTACCTGAGCTTTCTTCTCGGTCTTTCTGACTGGGTTGAGCGGACACTTATAGTGCTAACCTTGCTCACTTCTGACATGTCACTTGTTTCTGACACATCACTGGCAACGTCATCTGACATGTCTGGACTGAACTCTTAAAAATAAAGAAGAATAAATGACGTCAGAGAAAGTAAACTGCAGTACCAGTTGACACACATTAGACAGTACCAGTTGACACACATTGGACAGTACCAGTTGACACACATTAGGCAGTACCAGTTGACACACATTAGACAGTACCTGACACACATTAGACAGTACTAGTTGACACACATTAGGCAGTACTAGTTGACACACGGTAGACAGAAAATTGATTACATTCCTTTTATTATTTATATTTAAAATATAAGCAAAAACGGTACATAAAAACTCTTATATTCGGCTCTGAGAGGTCAGATCGCGAAATGGACTTTTGATGTATACTTGGCAGGCCAAGACCTACAAAATGATATATACATCATGGGTCTAGGACTTCTGGTTGCTTAGATATAGAGCACTCCTTTGTTAATATAACTTATATAGTAAAAAACGGTACTTAATACGCCCCCTTTTTTGGCCCTCAGAGGTCAGATCGCGAAATGAACTTTTGCTGCACACATGGTAGGCCAAGACCTACAAAATGATATATACATCATGGGTCTAGGACTTCTGGTTGCTTAGATATAGGGCACTCCTTTGTTAATATAACTTATATAGTAAAAAACGGTACTTAATACGCCCCCTTTTTTGGCCCTCAGAGGTCAGATCGCGAAATGAACTTTTGCTGCACACATGGCAGGCCAAGACCTACAAAATGATATATACATCATGGGTCTAGGACTTATGGTTGTTGAGATCTAGGGTAATGACGGACAGACAGACAGACAAAACGAAAATGCTCTGAAAATATTATATAAAATAGAATAAATTACGGAAAGCAAAGTCGAAAGACTTTTCCAAAAAATACTTAGTCTGCACTAAAATCCAGTAAGATACAATATATTTATTTTAAATTTTACAGTGATATTAACATGGACTCAGCAGTTATTATGCGACTAACATCAAACATAAATCTCAGAAACCATAGCTTTTGTCTGTCACATGTTCAGTCAATCAGACTTACAACATCAAGCAATAAAAAACTATTAAAATTTAACACTTTTGAAAAAAGTCTCCAGCAAAAGAAAGAAGTAAATGTATGCCATATCTCTTGCATAAACAAATCTGATAAACGTGTGATTGTCAATGTATACCTTTATGTCTTCTTGAGCGATGATGTCCCCTCTCAGTGTCTCTCCCTCTCTCATAATTTCTTTCTAAAGCTCTTTCCCGCATCCTCTCCACCCTGTCATGTGAGATGCTACGATCGTGAGACCTTTCTCCCATGTCCCCATGGCGATCCCGGCGTCTTGTGCTTCTGGAATCCCCTTCTGGATGCATGACAGGTGTCCCTTGCCCCTGCTGTGCCAGCTTCATTTTCATCTTCATTATTCTAGCTCTTTCTTCTAGGTCTTGAGTCACTGAAAAAAAAGGCAATTATTAGAAATTTCAGAAAAAAAGGTGAGTAAAGATAAACTAAGATATTATCAATGATGGTCTGAAGCTAAGATTGTTACAGATTCAGAAACAATTACTGATTCTACTCTAAATAAAAGATTCTGATTGGATTCTCAATTTATAGAACTAAAATAAACAGAATAGATTAATGAACACAAATTTTGATAATCAGATTTATTACTTATAATATTACTTATACATTAGTATGGTTCTCATTGTACAGATGTGTGTGACTATATTCAAAGATTCAATAGATCATCTCATTTTAACTGCCAATATTGCTACTCTATTAATATCTTTTTGAAACCTAATGGTTCATGAAGCAATGAAGCAAGTGAAGTAGAGGTGAAGTAGAGGTCAGACATTTTTGTGGTACTAAATGCCCCTTTCCCTTTTGACAGTTTTTCTATAAGGAAAACTTCATTAAATGTAAAAAAAACACTTAGAAAGATTGCAGTCATTATCAGTACAGTATGATCACTTGTCACCCTTGCAAGTAAGGGGGAAATTATAACAGAAAACTTAAAGGGGTTAATATTTTCTGGGAAAGGATAATATTATATAAAACTTTTGTCTTTATTTAAATTCACCTGAAACAATACGATAATAAAAAACAAAAGGTTTAGAAAAAGAAGTAAAACTGGTGGTTAAAAAAAAGAATATTTCGGTGTAACCTCTATCCCTGCTTGCTTTCTGGGCTTCAAGAGGTATAGCTGGAAGCTGCCTTTTCTTGGGTGAAGGAGTGCTGGAAGGTGTCCCACCCAGTGATCTTGATGAAGGAGGCTGAAATGACCTGGGTGATGTGCCAAGTTGCCTTGCGGAGAAGAAAACCATAGAATTTTTAGAAGACAACCATGAAAATTTAAGTTTAATATTCTGATAATATATAGCAGTGAAATGAAAAGAAATGTAATTTTACAATACTAATTTTAATATTTTATTTTGTGTACAAAATAAAAATAATTCATTTATAAACTTTTCTTGTACAACATCTAAGCATTCTTTTATGTATTATTTTTGTTACAGAAAAAATGATCTGAATTGATTTTTAATTGGAAATCAATGAACCTTTACATGACATAGTCTCGTAAGCTTTGTAATTATTTATTATTTTAAACTATTATTTTAATTAGCTAGTACCTCATATCTGGAGGAGAAAGTGACCTGGAGGCATCTATAAGGTGCATGTGACCAGGTGACCTTGACCTTGATCTAGAGCTTTTAGCTGACCCTTCCCGAGATGGTGACCTTGACCGCTGGCCGATCCCACCGAGGTCTGGCACTTCCAGCTTGTCAGCTGCAGACTGGTGCTGCTGACGTGTGCCAAGATCATCTCTGGCAACAACTGTGATATGAAAGAAAGAAAAATTATATTGAGCAATTTTAATGTGATATTGATACAGGCCTTACAGAATGTTGAGATGATAATCACTCTTTTAAAATACTTCATACTGTTTCTCAGTATTATTTTTATTAGACCTCTGAAAATAAAGAGCTTAGAAACAAGTTTTTTTAAAAAGTCAGTTAAATCAATTTAAGATAGATGGGATTCATCCTTACTTTATTTTTAAAATGTATTATAAATATCATATCAAAGCAAGACAAAAATACAGCATAAAGTAGCTAATATTGTGTCATTGTCTACAAACATTTCAGGCACAACTACTTTTACCTCATACTTTTACCTACTGCATCTTTTAAATTCACTCATATTCTTTTTCTATTACATATACTAATTTAAAAAAAAAAATTGATAAAAAACTTTTACTAAAAAAATATTTTTTTAATATTTTTAATTAGACAAAACTATCAATATGTTTTCAGTAGGAACTATCAAATATGAGATGACCTAACTGTCCTTTATACTACTAATAAAAAAAAGATGTATACTATATATATTAAGAATATTGATTGAAGTTTATATAAAAAAATAATTAAAATGAGACAAATATTTTTTTTACAGTACATGTACTTGATTTTGAGTTTGTTTTATTTTCAAATTTAGACTAATTTCAATTTTACGGCAGCAAATTCTAAAAACATTCTATTAAAAAATGGTGAGGCTTTTATTGTATAATTAAGCCTACATCCCATTTTAAACCATTTCAATTTTTTCATTTTTATTCAGGTTTTATTGAAAAGAAATATGGTCCTTGCCATTCTATTTTATAAAAAAAAAAAACAATACCTTATGAAAAATCTCTAAATCCCATAGTAAAAAATGAATCCAACAAAAGATATTTAAAACTATATCATTTTAAAATATATGCAAGTACTGCTATTAAATATTTACATATACTATCACTCCACAATCATTAAATTGATGCCTATTATAATTTTTTTTTATGTAGAATACTTAGAGACATGCTGAAAATAGTTAAAAGGTAACTAAAAGGTTACACATTAAGCCAATCTATTGAACATTATGACAAGCTTTTACAGAATTATAAGCACAAAGTGTATAATCATAATCTAACAAACACAGTTGGTAAAGTCACTTTAAAATTCACTCATAAAACAGATGGTAGTTGGCTAAATATCAATTATTGATTACAAAGAAAAAGATCCATTTATTTAACTCTGATACTGCTTTAAAGTTGAAATATTTTTTTTTTAATTTTCTTTAATCCTTTGATAATAAACTGCATTTTGTTACTACTAATGTAATAATTCATGAGTTATGAAATCAAGCGGTAACAGAACAGAATGCTTGATTCATCTGTACTTCATCCTTGTTTATAAAGTGATATAATTTCAACCATAAATCTGAAATTTAAATTTGCTTTGGGACAAAGAAAATTGTTTTTTCTGCTAGATATTTAATCAAATCACTAAGCTTTAGTTTACATTAGTGTTTCCCAAAGTGTGGCATGCATACCAGTGGGGGTAGGCATTAAGGGGAAAATCCAAAAACATACACGCATACATTATTGTATACATTATTGTCATGAACATTGGCTATGGATAATCAAAATGATGGTGATGAAAATGTCTGAAAGAAATTCATGATGATTTTTTATTTAGCCATTCTTTATCAGGTCATACAACAGGAGAAGATATCTTTAGTGCTGTGAATACATTAATGCAAGAAAGCAAAATTGGAATAAGTGCTGATGGAGAATAAATATATGGTTGGAATAATAAAGCACTCCTTGTAAGAATTCAGAATGTTGTCCCTAATTCATATCCAAACATTGTTGCATGCACAGAAATATTTTAGCAACAAGTGATATTCCTGCTGATCTACAGAAAGCTTTGGATGAAAGAGTGAAAATCACATACAGGCTGCTGTCCCTTGACTGCACAACAAGTGTCACAATAGGCAGTAGTAACACTTTTCCTCATACTGATGTTAGTTGGCTATCTCGAGGGAAAATAGTATGGAATGGATTTTTTATACTTAGACATGAACTACAATTCTCACTTAATGATAGATTTGAGCTGTTTAATTTGTTAACATGACTGGAAAAGGTTCTGTAAATTGACATACTAAGCAGACGTATTACACTTGTCTGCATGATTTTTGAGGTCTGAGTTTTTACAATTTTTCTAGTTCTATTTTTCCGCTGATTTCAAATATGTAACTGGTTTTTTTACAATCAGGACAAGTTTTTATTCTACTTGAATTTCTAAAATGCTGCATTCTACAGTACCTGGCAGTAAGTGAGGAAACAACCGATAGAATTCCCGTTATTATAATTTTAGCAATTTATAAAACAGCTAAAAATAAAGCAAATACTTTTGTTTATCTTGGTCTTATTTGTTGTCATAAGAGATAGTGAGAAGTTTCAATTTATTTGGATCATTCATTGAATGTGAAGCTTCAGGTTATTAACTAATATAAAAATATATTTTTAATCTTGTTAGTTGATAATTTATATTAATTTGAATGTAAAATTTTGCCATCTACTTTTTTTAGGAGCACCTTGTACATTTTATTTACAAGCAAGGAAAGCAACAAGTGATCCAGTCGCCGATCACAAATTTTGTTAAGAAAAGCTACATGTACCACATCATGCTTATTTTGGTGTGAAACTTGACGATCAGGACAAACCCTTTGCACCCCACATATATGTGTGAAGGGTCTACGACGTTAGAGTAAGAGGAACCAACCGTCTCTTCCTTGTGAATTGTCAATGGTTTGGAGGGAAGGAAAGGATCACACTACTGATTGCTATTTTTGTATGACAAATCTAGGTGGTATAAACAGAAAAAATAAACACCATGTAAATTATCCCATATAAAGATCACAACTGGATGGTATGTGGGGATGTTAAAGTTAAAGCGCTAGTGCTGGGTCTACAAGGTAGCTACACAAAGTACCTATGTTTCCTCTGTTTACGGGACAGCAGGGCAGACAACACTACATAAAACGCAATTGGCCAGCAAGGTCTCATCTGAAACCAGGTTCCTATAATGTTCTTTCGAATGCACTTGTCAACACTCAGAAAATTTTGCTTCCAACTCAAACTTGGCCTAATTAAAAACTTTGTCAAAGCATTAGACAAAAAAGGCCAAGCTTTTGCTTTCCTCAAGGACAAATTTCCATGTATAAGGAGGTCTAATTGGAAGCAGGGATTTGTGATGGCCCACAAATTAGGGAGTTGGTAAAAGATGCCAAGTTTGAGAATTGTCTGAATAAAAATCAACTCAATGCATGGCATGTATTCAAGTCTATTGTCCAGAATTTTCTTGGTAACCACTGAAGTCCAGACTACAAACTGATGGTTGAGGAGCTACTTCATGGCTTCAAAGCTCTTGGAACATGCATGTCTGTGAAAATGCATTTCCTCAGCTCACATTTAGACTATTTTCCTGACAACGGCAGCGATATGAGTGAAGAACATGGGGAGCGTTTCCATCAAGACATTTGTGTGATGGAAGAACTATACCAGGGACGCTGGGATGTAAATATGCTTGCTGACTACTGCTGGTGCCTCAAAAGAGATGATTCAGATGCAGATCACCGATGAAAATCTTTGAAAAAGCCATTTCTTCCACAATAACTTAATTTTTTTTTCTACATGTATTTACATTACAACAGTATTTTTTACTTTGATATAGAATAAAAACTTGACCTGATTGAAAAAAAACCAGTTACATATTTGAAATCAGCAATAAAAATTGATCTAGAAACATTTAAAAAAGTCAGACCTCAGAAAAAAATTTTTCAAACGCAGACTAGTGTTATCAAGTTGATCCTACCATGGCAAAATAAAATATGTGGCTAAAGAGAGATGGTGAACTTATTCATGAGTTTATAAAATGCTCAGATGGTAAATTTGACATTGTTACTCTGAGATAAACAAGACAGCATTTAGAGAAATTACAAGAGTGCCTGAAAAAAAATATTTTCCTGATTTAAAATAAAAATTTAATGGAAAAGAAATCCGTTAAAAATAAATACAAAATACACCCCAGAATGTTTATCCCTGGCAGAAGAAGAGCGATAATTGTTTGAATTAGCTTCAGATGGAGTCTTGAAGAATAAACATAAGAAGTGTACTTTAACATCATTCTGGTTGCAAATTCAATATGTGTATCAAATTTTAACAGAGAAAGTCCTGAAATACACAAGACCTTTTCTAGCTTTATATCATTGTGAAGTTGCTTTTGTAACATTTGTAGAGATTTGTAGACATTTAGTCAAAAAAAAAAAAAAGGACCATACAATCAGTTATAGAACTGCATTTCATATTGAAATTAACAGCCAATAAACAAAATTATGATGATTTGTCATCTCGACATGAGGGGTACTTAGTATCACAAAAATAAGAAAGAGGTACATGGATGTTAAAAGTTTGGGAAACACTGGTTTAAATTATTGCTACATAAAAAGTTGGTCTCAGAGGATTAAAATAATAAATTAATATTGCATAAAAAATATTAAAATATGTGATTGTAACAGATATATAAAATGGCTTTATACCCACCAAACTACATAAAGGAATGAAAACCAAAAAAAAATGTATTCTAAAAGCCAGCAGTTACATTATTTTACTGATTTTTTTGTTAGAATTATTATTTTTTTATAAAAGTCATTAAATTAGAATTAAAAAAATCAATTTGATTCCTTTTCTCAAATTTCTATTAGTCTTTTTAAGCGAAAAATAAAAATTAAATACCATTTTCATGCCCTTTTTTTCTAATTACAATGGGACAAGTATTTTGTTTTTTTACTAAAAAAAAAGTGCTACAAAGGAAAATAATGTTATTTTTTCTCTTCAGAATTTTAATCACTATAAGTAAATGAAAATGAAAAGATTATCATTTAAAGCTGAAAAGTTTACCAATATTGCTTTTAAATTCACTAGAAAATCGAAAAAGAAAGAATGGTACAAACTAGTGAATTAGGCAAGTTGAACAGTAAAAGTAACATGACTAAAGTTTAAAAAAAGGATAAATGTAGGTTAGAGGTAAGGGTTAAAGATTAAAGTGCTTATTGGTATTTGGTGATAATTATGTGTACTAATGCTGACTAGCCTGACCATGTAACAAATAAAATTCATCATCAAGGTTGGATGCACACATGACAAGAGTCTACATATCACTGCACAAGGTTTATCTCGCAAGGTTAATACTAGCACACACAAACAGAAATTATATCATACAAAGGTCACATCCAAAAAAAGTGATTTCAGTGAAAGTCTACTAAAAAAGTTCAGAGGCAAAAGAGCAACACAGACAGTCTGCAGAAGACTCACCAGGCAGTGCATTTAAAAGGCTCAGGGCTAAATATATAGACACACACTGGAGAGGGAGGCAAACGATTTGTTTTTTTTTTCAGCCCAACTGCTTTGGCTGTAAACATATATACCTGTGCTGCTACGACTTCTGTGTGTTGTGGAAGTTGCGGTGGATGAGTCCCCATCCTGTCGGGCACTACTTGTGTCAGACAAGTCCTCTGAACCCATGGTGGTGGGACTGCAGGAGCTTCCTAATGAACTCACGCTAGCAGTGCCGTCCCCCCGAGAACTACTGCCTTGGCCACCTAAGTGAAATGAGCAGTTCAGCTACATGTGCTCCACAGAGGTGAATGAAACATTTTTTTTTTCTTTATTGGCTTAACTGAGAGTATAATGAGCAGCAAGTTGGGAAGTATATAGACAACTACAAAAAGTGACATAGACAATGACACAATATAATTCAGACGTATATTTGTTTTAAAAGAATGGTTTACTGGTTCTAAATAACATTTGTAAAAATGTACCAATTTCTCACTGAAGACATCAACAAATTTCTTGGACTACTTGTATTAAACTTTTATCATACATTTTTTACTTTGATGTAGAATGATAGTTAATTTTATATAAGCAGGTCTGTATAATAAGCAAGGCTACAAAATATGAAACCTATATCTGCTTTAAACTAAAAGCCCACTGATTATAAATATTTTTTTTGTACAGTTCTGTGATAAAATAATCTGCCCAATCTCTTTTTTAAATGAAGATGATTATGAGACCATTATATTGCACACTTTCTGTGTCCCTATAATAATCTATAGCTACAATGGAGGATGATGGAGACCAAAAGTTACTGGTGTCACTGAAGGAGCCCCCCCCCCTCCCAATTGCAAAACACTAGTTGTGCTCTCAACCTCAATACCAGCCAAAGAACAAAATAAATAAATTCAACTTGTATACATGAATCCATTTATTTAGAAAAATAAAAAATAATATCTCATGACCCTATTTAAAGGCACAGAACAATACTTAACAGCCCCATTTATTTTATTCATGGCAGCAATTATCAAGAATTCAACTTATTTTAAGACAAGAATAAACAAGGATGAAAAGAATTTGTTTCATTATAAATATATTATTTTCTCAACATCAGAATTTAAAATTAGATGTTTGTTTAAAGATGACAAATTGTCCATCCAATTAATTTATTTGTGCTCAATTATTGTGAAAATTATACCTGGCACAACACCTATACTGTCATCAAAGTCCAGTTCAGACATGTCACTGTCACTGAGTCCCCTGGTGCTGACAGGTGGTGACAAATGATCTTTTCTTATGTCATAAGGATCCTGACTAATTTTCTAAAAAAAAAGAAAAATTAGATTGACTTTTGCAGACCCTATACATTCATCATTAAAAATATAAAACATTACAAAACCAAACATTCGTTTTAGAAAAAAATATTTTGTTTTGTTTTTTACAATAAATATTATGCAATCACTAATTTTAAAATATTTCAATGTGTTACTATTGCATGACATGAGCAATTGTAGCATCAACAAGGGTGAGTGGGATGCTTGGGATTTCTAAGGTTTAGTGCTTTTTATATTTAGTAAAAATTGTTACAACTGATGAGAAAACGTTTTGAAAAAGTAAAAAAAAACAACTTTACTTAAATTATTTTTATTTATATAAAAAAATAATTATAAGTATTAAGTAGGGTTTTCTTTCCGTGAAAATTTCTGACAATGTGTGCACAACTAGTCCTTGTCTCACTAACAAAAAAAAAACTGGCAGGTGTAGTCTTTTTCTTCACTTACTGTGCGTGGTGAGGAGGCTGGTAATGGAATGCTTGCATTGTCATGGTGATCAAGAGGATACCAGTAAGGTTCATCATTAAGATTGGCAGTGGTTAAATCAATCAAAACCTGCAATAGTTGATGTATTAAATTATTCCAAGCTTGCAATAGATTATTTTTCAAATTAATCACACATACAGATAAAGTATCCAGTTAACTAAACTGTTTATTTAGACCTACCTCACCCAAGAACTCAGATGCTCCAACTCGATCATAATCCCAAACAGTTATTTCCAACAGTCTTTCATGCATATCAGACTCTTTTACAGGACAATAGATAAATGTTTGGTTCCAGGTAGGATCGATTGTGCTAGCCACTGTCTTTGTTCGTCTTTTACTTTTCTCACTAATAAGCAGAAAAAAACAACATACGTCAAAATTAGATGCACCATTTCCAAAAATTATTTTTATGGGACTAATATAGAACAAAATCTATAAATTAGAAATCATATCCACAGAATTTTTTTTTTTAATTTTAATTTTTTCTGTAATATACCAAAATTGTATGTATAACTAAAGTAACAGTTATAATCTTTTATATATGCCAAACTAAGAAAAAAACAGGGCAAATAAATTGACACATGAAACACTTTAGTAAAAGATTTGACAAAACACGTAGATTCAACAGTTTGTAAAGAAAGGAATCATGTGGATTCAACAGTTTGTAAAAAAATTTATTACCAAATAAGGTAGCAATGGCACAGAAAAGAATATCTTTCATAATAGATTTAAAGTATTATTAGGTTTAAAGTTTTGCCTCCCATAGGTAAAAGGTCTGAACATTTCATTTACCACTGTCTTAGTAAATAAAGTGATCACATTTACCTTCTATCTGGCAACATATACATCTTGCAGTAAGGATTTCGAAATTTCCCATTCTCAGTCAAGGGAAGGTCTATGGCACTAATAATAGAAACTATGAGCTGATAACTCTGTACATCATACCATAATTTCACCTGTGGAAAAACAAAAAGTAATCATACCCAGCTGGACTGAAACAGTTTTAAATAAATATTTGGAAAATAAGCTTGCATTATTAATTAACAGAGTTAATTTCAACAAGTTTAAATATATGATTAAAAAATAATAATTTAATGATAATTATACTATATAACTTGGAAAAAAAGGGATACCGTCAAGGAAGTATTAATAAAAATGAATTTTTTTTTTTAATTTTAAACACTAGCCTGCAATTTTCCAGTGATGGGAGGAGAGAGTGGTCTTGAACGCAACCTTGACCTGGGTTGAGGTTCTGGAACCACGGGTCTCCGAGATCTTTGATTATTATCTGGTATTGCCTCTTTCAAACCGTAATCTGATAAAAAAATTTTAATGTGAAAATTATGCATGTACATTTTCAACAAAAGTGATTCCAAACCAACTAAATTATTTATCTCAAAATATAAAAAAGGTTTTATCTTATAGCTTGCGTACATTTTTAATTGATTAATTATTACAACTTGATTTATTTAGGAACGGGCAAGAAAGAGAAAGCGTTTAACTTAATTTACTATTTACTGATGCACAAATAAAAAAGTTTAATGAAAATTTAACATTTTCTCCTAAAAAAAGTTTTTTTTTTTTTTTTAATTTCTGATTCCACCACAAGACAGAGTTTTCCAAATACACTATAACATTTTAACCTATGTTATATTTTAAACCAGCAGTGTTGTGGATTAACCTGTGCTAAACAGTATTGTTTACCTCTGGCATGGTCTGTGAAGGAAGACTGTACAATAGGTGGTGTCTCACCATGTCTGTTATAAAAAGGAAAGAAATCTATCTGATATCCTATAAATTAAAATTAAATTAATTTTTAAACTCTTGAAAAAAAAGTCATGGACATACTTGACATTTCTGTGTACTATCAGTTCCACCTGGGGCTCTTGTTTAGATTCTAAAATAATATCATAAACTTCTTCAAAGGTTGCACCTTGAAGTGAACGACCATTCCACTCAACAACTTCATCCCCTGAAGATGGTAAAAACATATATGAAGATATCGCTGTTTAAAATAAGTGCTCGCTGATTTTTAAAGTAAGTACTGTTAGAGGTAATAACACATGAGATTAGTCAAATAATATGTTTTAAAACTTTTTTTGTATAATTTAAATACAAAGTACCTGGTCTTAAATGGCCAACAGTGTCTGCAATGCTTCCTTTCTTGACTTTTGTGATAAAGGCACCTAGTTTTCCTGTTTCTGACGCTTTACCGCCTATAACTTTTAATCCTTAAAAAAAAAAAGTCAACACATTAAACATATACACATGCATTATAGACCATCATGATGAGTCATCTACAACCAATATCTTAGACTAGTGTTGTACTATATATTGCCTAAAACTTTTATTGAAAGGAAATATTTTTAAAGGCAAAACAAAAAGTTTAATAATTATTATGTATTAATTGGTTAAAACACAGTAAGTATCAAAGCAACAGATTGAACAGTTAATCAACAAGATGGAACAATTTCCATAAAGAAGCATGCTTAGGCAATATTTTTTCTTTACAAATAAACAACAAAGCAAACACAAAGAAATTCTACATAAGGTTCTGGCCATAATCAAATAATGCAAGTGCCGATTGGACCAGGAAATTATAATTTATAAAATCCTGCTTGACGCCCATTAGCCATTAGGGTGGAGTGAAAAAAAATATTTCTAAAATCTTGTTTGGATAGCTATAAAAACTTGCTAACGCATGCAGTTAGTAATGTGGCAAAAAATTAAACAATTTCAAGCATATCTTGAGGTTCCACAGTTGACCTAAAGTATAGGTATATTTCGATAAAAAAACAATAACCTTAAAAAAACCAAGTTCATATATACAACATATTCATGTTGTTGTTTACATTTTTAACAGTCTATACAAACGTTACAAGTAAAAAGAACCATATATTTGAAGGGAAAACACATGCAAACTGTCTAACATGTTTTTATAGCTACAAATGATGTTGGGCTTTGGTGTCCAGTTTTGGCATTTTCGATTTCGATTCCAAGCGTGCTTTTATGAATCCGTCGCGTTTTTCTGGACCACACACCACTTTGCCGACTTTGGAAGCGTCTGTAACTAACTTGATATCTCTCTCTACTGAATGAGTGTGACAAGGATAGCGGGTGAAATCCAGTCTTGGTGTATATTCTTCCCGGAACATGGTTAACAAAGTATCGTCATAAATGTCCAGCGCCGTTTTAAGGTCATCGTAGTCCCTAAGCACTTTCAAATTAGGCCCTCCCCGACTTCATTTTAAATATTTTTCAAGAATGCACCCACACTTCTTTGCGATTTAAAATCTAAGTAATCTTTCCGTATTGATAATTAGTCTGTGCAGACTTTTTGCAGTGATGACGTAATAATTCCGGTGTTACATCATGAACTTCGCATTCTTTGTTTATCGTTAATCGTGTGCTTCTTTTTTCTTACAAAATTTTAAAAAGTAACGAAAGTACTTTTAAATATCTATGTCACATGGATACAAGAGGAAAGACGAGAGTGGATTTGAGAAGCGGATGAAAAAGGAGGAGAAAGAAAAAGCATTGAAAAAATTCGGGGTTCGTTGCTGCAATTTATGAGCAGAGACACTGATTGCATTATTGGTAAAAAAAACTAGTTGTTACGATGTGGGTTATTTTAGCACAATAGTTTACGGTTTAGGAACAAAATGTGCGTGGGGAAGGGGTGCACCATTGTGACCAGATAGAAGAATAATTTACGCGAAAGCACGCCCCATCCTCCCCAATGTTAATTAGTTGTGAGTCACCGGTGGTACTGAGCTCACGGAGACAATTTACCTGGGAAAGAATGTTCGTGACCGTGACACGTAGGATGAAGTTGGTACCGTTACGAAAGTCGTGGGCAGAATCTTCTCACGAGGGATAACTGAGTTGGAGGGTGTCATAGGTTTCCTTATTTAGATTCCCCACCCACAGACCCGTCATATAAATTACCCCGAGTGTAGAGTCAGTTGGACTGAGAATTAATTAGGAATAATTAATCACCGGTGTCTCAGCCAAAGTGTACTGTATATAAGCAGGACGTTTTTGTGTGGAAGTCAGAGAGGAGGAGAGAGAGAAGCGAGACTGAGAACTAGAGAGCAGGAGCGGAAGAGTAGGACTAAGCTGAAGTACTGTATGTGAGAACTGGCGTCTACATAGCTACATAATAAACTTGTTTTATCAGCAAAGAAACCGGTATTTTGTTGACTTATTAGCAGAGACGGTACGTGAGCTGTGAAAATAGAAATATTGTCACCAGAACATCTACATCTACTCTCTCATACACCTAGACAACGATCTGTACGTGGCCAGGATTAGCATTCGGGACAATCCGACGACGTAACACTAGTAATACTAGTAATTATGACATTTCATTTACATCTTCGGCCACAATGTACACAACAATCCCGCAATACCAGAAATAATGTTGCCGGACTGTGCTGAAAAAAGTGAAACAACCGAAACAAGTGTTACAAAGGAAAAGGTATCTGCAAATTCTGTTATGGGTCATGCTGAAGCTGCTGTGTTTGATTTTCCTTACAGACTGTATATTACGTTCAGTAGGAGATGCCGGTTTGAAGCATGAGCTGCATGATAAAGAAGACAGTTATTCAAGTGATCCAGCTGATTGTGAGATAACAGCACATCTAAGAAGTTATTATGCTGAACAATTTCCTTCACAAAATTTGGAGTCAGATTTTACATCAAAGAGTAGACAATATGGTGACAAGATCAGATATGCACACAAAAAATATTTTGCTAGAACGTTAACAAATGGTGAAATTGTCACGCGACTGGCTTCTCTATTCACCTTCAACGGGTAAAGTGTTTTGTTATGTGTGCAAGCTGTTTGTCTACAACACCGGTTTTGCAAATCAGTATATCGATGGTTTTGATGACTGGAAAAACGCCATCGCAAGGATTGCATCACATGAGAAGATGAGAAGTCGAAGGATCACATTGCTACTCTGTCAAGGATATTAGAATGTCAACAGACATCTAGAATTGACGAAAAACTGCAAAAGGAGAAGCGAAAATTGTGCAAATACTGGACTGTTGTTTTAAAGAGAATAATTGCTGTGATAAGATTTCTTGCTGAAAGAGGGTTTGCTTTTCGCGGCGACAGCCATTTTCATAACTGTTATAACAATGGAAATTACCTTGGTTGCATTGACCTTTTAGCTGAATTTGATCCCTTTCTAATGTGAGAGACATGGAAACCCCGGAAAGGGGAATGTATCAAATCACCGGTTTTGCAAATCAGTATATCGATGGTTTTGATGACTGGAAAAACGCCATCGCAAGGATTGCATCACATGAGAAGATGAGAAGTCGAAGGATCACATTGCTACTCTGTCAAGGATATTAGAATGTCAACAGACATCTAGAATTGACGAAAAACTGCAAAAGGAGAAGCGAAAATTGTGCAAATACTGGACTGTTGTTTTAAAGAGAATAATTGCTGTGATAAGATTTCTTGCTGAAAGAGGGTTTGCTTTTCGCGGCGACAGCCATTTTCATAACTGTTATAACAATGGAAATTACCTTGGTTGCATTGACCTTTTAGCTGAATTTGATCCCTTTCTAATGTGAGAGACATGGAAACCCCGGAAAGGGGAATGTATCAAATCTTTCTGCCAGTATATGTGATGAATTTATTGAGTTATTGGGATCCTAAGTATTGACGCAGATACTGTTTTCTTCAGTTATTTCCAATTGAACAACACGATGGTAAATACCTTTTCGATCTGTTGGTGAATACTCTCAGACTTCATGGTATAGATATCGACAATTGCAGATCGCAGTCCTATGACAATGCGAGTAATGTGAGTGGGATTTATTCGGGAGTACAAGCTAGATTTAGAGAGATTAATAAATTAGCGGAAAGGGTGCCATGCGCTGCCTACCGCTAAAATTTGGTAAGCTCATCTGCTGTGGAGAGTTGTTCAGCTGCAGTCAACTATTTTGCTATTGTTCAGTCAGTCTACTCTTTTTTTTTTCGCTTTCACCGCAGCGATGTTTAAAATTGACAGAGTGCCTGAAAGAAAAATCCTTTATGTTGCAAGGGCTATCAGAAACAAGGTGGTCAGCACGAAGTGACGCTACTAGAGCTTTTTATGCCAATTATAAGGAAATTCCACAAGCATTGTCTGATGTTGCTACAAGTGAACGTCAACCACCAGCATCTGTGCATGTAGCCAAATCACTCATAAAGAAGTTGGACCATTTCGAGACAGCGTTAATGTATGTGATTTGGAAAGACTCCGAAAAAATTGATATTGTTAACAAAGCTCTACAGGAGCCTGGAATTGAGTTAACAACCATCATTAACTTGTATGACAGTCTTGTTCTTAACTTTCATTATACACGCGATAGATTTGAAATGTACGAAGGTATAGCAAAATAGCTCTCACAAATGTACTATATAAGAATATACACAAAGCAAACGACAGCGACACCGATTTCATGATGAAGTTGTGGATGATAATGATCCGGTTTTAGGTATGAGTCCTAATGAAAAATTCCGTACTCCGTCTTTTTATGTTATCATAGATAGACTCAGGCCCGTAGCCAGGTCAAAATAAGCAGGGGGACACCAATACCCAGCAAGGGGGTACCTTCTCATTTTAGTTACTTTTTCTTTATTTTTCCTCTTTTTCTTCTTTTTTAAGCGGGGTGGGGGGGCATGCCCCCCCAGTGCCCCCCCCCCTTGGCTACGGGGCTGGATAGACTTATTACTGACATGGGAAAACGGCGAGCAGCCTACACAACACTACATGAAAGGTTCAACTTTCTTCTGGACAGATAACTAATCAGTTTCGAAGAAAAACTGTTTGAATCGCAGGCCACATTAAATTTCTAAATATTACAAAAGATCCTGATCAATAGTAGATAAATAGAGTGGTTTATGCATTAATATGAGCGGCGGACCGGATGAAACAGCATAAATAGCTTTTTCAACAAAAAAATACAAAATATTTTTTCAAGTCAGTTAAAAACAGATGTGGATTTATGTCGCAGCAAAAACAAAAATGGGGTCCCTAAAAAAGAGGACAGGATAACTATAAAATATAGTCTGCATTGTTTATTTTATTGAATTTGCATGATATTGGAAATGAAAACGTCGTATTCACGAGCCTCTCAAACGACGGGGCTTGCTATATGCCAACGCCGTTGATTCAACCTCTGCATGGAAATAAACATGAGCCAATAGCTACCACCATCAGTTTGTCAGTAAAGTATTTTATGTTTAGAAAATTATTTTTTTTTAATCAAAAAAATGAAACAAAACCATACGGACTCCACATCTCTCTCTCTCTCTCTCTCTCTCTATATATATATATATATATATATATATATATATATATATATATATATATATATATATATATATATATATATATATACAGTGCTTTTTTTTCTTTTTTCTGGGGGAACGCACCGTAATGACGTTCCGGCAACTTTTTCCCGAAGACCTTTGTTTACTGCACTATTTTCAGTGTTATTTCTTTATGACACGACGGCGTTCCGGTACCTTTTTTTTTTTGAAAAAAAAACATCACTGTATTTATATATAGGCTATATAGCTTTCAGAGGGCGCACAGTGCACTACTAAACCTAGATACGACTCTGTTAACGGTACGCACATACCAGACGTTTAACACAAATATGCATACTGTGTGTGGCCAGTGCTCCATACTGTGTGTGGCCAGTGCTCCATACAGTGTGTGGCCAGTGCTCCATACTGTGTGTGGCCAGTGCTCCATACAGTGTGTGGCCAGTGCTCCATACAGTGTGTGGCCAGTGCTCCATACTGTGTGTGGCCAGTGCTCCAGTGCTCCATACTGTGTGTGGCCAGTGCTCCAGTGCTCCATACTGTGCGTGGCCAGTGCTCCATACTGTGTGTGGCCAGTGCTCCAGTGCTCCATACTGTGCGTGGCCAGTGCTCCATACTGTGTGTGGCCAGTGCTCCATACTGTGTGTGGCCAGTGCTCCATACAGTCTGTATCCAGTGCTCCAGTGCTCCGTACTGTGCGTGGCCAGTGCTCCATATTGTGCGTGGCCAGTGCTCCATACAGTCTGTGGCCAGTGCTCCATACTGTGTGTGGCTAGTGCTCCATATTACAACATTACACTGTTACATTTGGTACATAATTTACCGTCTGATTAAAATTTTACCACACACAGCCAGTAACTTTTGCCGTATACAGCCAGTATCTTTTGCCGATCACAGCCAGTATCGCTTGCCTCACAACGCCAGTATCTTTTGCGCACATAGCAAGTATCTTTTACCGCACACAGCAAGTATCTTTTACCGCACACAGCCAGTATCTTTAACCGCACACAGCCAGTATCTTTAACCGCACACAGCCAGTATCTTTTACCGCACACATTTTGGGAAATTAAAGGAAACATTTCCAAACGGTCATCAGATTTGACGTGAAAAAAGAAAAGGGATTGGAAATCTCTTCCCGGATAAGGTGATTCCCGGTGGATTTTAACTCAATACAATCTTGCCTAGAAATTCTTATCTCTGGATATCCCGGAGTACCTTCTAAATTCAATATAAGTACTTCAATGTTTGTACTCAGCCATGATCTGGAACATCTTTAGTAGGCCAATATAAGTACTTCAATGTTTGTACTCGGCCATGATCTGGAATATGTCTAGGCTCGGGTTCAAAATAGCGACTGTTAAAACAGCGACTGTCAAAACAGCGACCTCATGATAGCGACTGTATTAAAACAGCGACTATCACAACAGCAACCTCAAGATTGCGACTGTATCAAAAGAGCGATTGTCATAACAGCGACTAATTCATCAGACAACAGGCAACAGCTGAAAACACACAAACACACACATACAATACATCGTTACAACTGTTAATTATAAAAATTCAAGGCAAAAGAAATTACAAATTACATTTCTTTTATTCTCGATGAATTAAATGAATTTAAAAAAAAACATTCAATTTGAATTAGATAGGCAACATACAAAGTCACATGATTTAAAAAGCTGCCTTAAAGCAGGATAGAAATAGATCAATAAGGGATTAAAAATAACATTAATTTGGACTAAATACATAATACAAGCATGATTTAAAAAGAAGATTTAAAATAGAATAGAAAGAGCTCAACGTTAGTCAAATTATGTCACGTTTATTTCTAAACTTGCTGAACAGGCCCGGTATCCGGACCGGCTATTTGGCACTCAGTTGGAGTTGAAAATGGTGACGGCGCTCACAACACCATATCATTGACTAATCTTAATTCATTCATAATATTTTAAAGGACTTTTTCTCAATTGTTATATTTTTAATAATGTATCAATTCTCTTTCACTTAGCCAGACCCGTAGCCAAAGGGGGGCTGGGGGGGGGCTGAGCCCCCCCCCGTGCATGATTTGAGTTTTTTGACAAAGTTTTAATAAATCAATAATAATAAAAACTTAAAAGTTTATATTTTGGCAATCATTCAGGCTATTTATATATACTTACATATATAGCTTATCTAATTTTTGGGCATAAAAGATTGAATCTTATTGAAGTTCACTTCTGGGTATTTTGGGCAGCTTTGACATTTGGTGCTTCAACAGCCGTGTGTGAGAGCAGTTTGTTTCTCAACCCTCACATGAATGCTCACCCCATATCGCAGATCAATGTTACAAAAGCGTCTAAGCAATCTTTTCCTGCTTGCATTTGAAAAAGATTTAACAGACAATCTGAATGCTGAAGCATATTTAGGTAAATTCAGTGCTAAACCCAGACCCGTAGCCAGGTCAAAGTACGCAGGGAGGCACCAAAACCCAGCATCTTTACTTTTTCTTTATTTTTAGAGCATTTTCTAAACAAAATGCTCTATTGTCCCCGTTTTGTCTGTCTGTCTGTTCGTCCGTCCGTCATCACCCTAGATCTCAACAACCATAAGTCCTAGACCCATGATGTATATATCATTTTGTAGGTCTTGGCCTGCCAAAAATGACTTTTTCCATTTCGCGATCTGACCTCTCAGAGCCGTAAAAGGGGCCTTATAAATACCGTTTTTTTTACTATATAAGCTATATTAATAATGGACCGCCCTATATCTCAGCAACCATAAGTCCTAGACCCATGATGTATATATCATTGTGTAGGTCTTGGCCTGCCAAGTGTACATCAAAAGTCCATTTCGCAATTTGACCTCTCAGGGCCAAAATATAAGAGTTTTTTATGTACCGTTTTGCTTATATTTTAAATATAAATAATAAAAGCTAATCAAAGGGGCGTAATCATTATTTATTTTTGTAACAGTTATTCAACATGACTTACTTCACGTACTTTATATAAAACAACAATTGACGGAGTTTTCGGACGATTAAATGACTATAATTTAGAATGTTTCAATTATGAGTCCTATTTCAGTGACCACAAACCACTTGTAGTTAGATTGAAGAGAAAATAATTTTGTTTTCAAATATAAAGAAACGTCCTTTTAATATCTTTTTTCAGATATATGCATTACACAATTGAATTTATAAACATTTCCAAAATTTACAAATATTTACTGAAAGATAACAAACGTACTGATACATAACATGAAAATGCGCTAACACGTCCTGTGTCCAGAATGGAACAGGCTTAATTGCTTGTTTCCTCTTTTTCTTCTTTTTTTTTTTGGCTACGGGGCTGGCTAAACCACGAAGTTTGCAAATTTGAAACGTATAGTAATTTAAGTTCGCAACCAGTGCCGGCTTCTGTGTGTTGTGGAAGTTGCGGTGGATGAGTCCCCATCCTGTCGGGCACTACTTGTGTCAGACAAGTCCTCTGAACCCAGGGGCCCGGCGAGTTTTAGGTACCCGGACTGAGCTGGCCAATCAACTTTTTAAAATATTAATATCAGCCCAGGGGCCCGAAATTTCTGTCGATGGGGCTGTTCGCAACCTTGTAATAGTTTTATATATTGAAATCTTCTGAGGACAACTAGCAACTTAAATAAAATAATAAAATAACATTGGCTTCTGACTTCATTTTTATACATATATATAATAAAATAATATAGTATAAAATCCGTGATTTCTGAGTGATGTTATTTAATTTGCAAATTTACTTTTTAGCAGAATTAATTTTATTTTAAATTGAATAATTGCGACTGTTTTTGTTGATAGATCTGTTCTTTGTTTTCAATATTTTATAAGAAATATCACACAAATAGCTAAGCTTTATTCATGCATTATTGTCGTTCTTCCCGGGTTGTATTTTAAACAAACAGTATAATAATATAAATCAGGTATCTATTATGTAACAATTGTGTAGCAGAACTATTTGTCAATATATTTATAACAGGAATCAGAAATTGCTCAGCCTCAATAAATTTTTATCATTAAAACTCTTTACTATTTAAATTATTTTTAACAAAACTGCAACATGCCATGCATTATTGAAACGTAGTTAGAATTATATATTTCTCATTAATATCTAAACAATCGGTACTAAAATGCACCATTCCAGATATGGAACTGCAAAAAATTTCTTGGGGAGGGGACTCACTGAGATCCCCTCCCCAAACCCCTCCTCTCCGTTCGCCCCCCCCCCCCAAGCATTTCTTCTACCTCCCCCCCCCCTCCCCGTTATCGCAAGTTTAGGTAAGACATCATTAAATTATCGAAATATTTTTTGTTCTAAGACCGATTTTCAACAATGAAAAAATTTTTGCCCCCCCCCCCCCGAGGTAAATGTTTTGCCCCCCCCCCCGTCAAAATTGTCTAGATCCGCCCCGATCATTTCTTCGGCACCCCCTCCCTCCCCGAAAAAAAATTCTTCGCCCCCCCGAAAATGTCTTCGCCCCCCCCCCCAATCCAATATTCTTGGCTACTGGTCTGCACTTAGCCCCACACCCATCCTTCCATCCATCCCTTCCCCGCCCGCCACTCCCCTTTCACTCAAGACATGCCCGACTCGCAGTGGGTCTCAATGTACAAAATTACAAAAAGGGGCATTTAGTATAACTGCATGTTCACCCTGTTAACAATACCACGTGACACCTCTCCCTACCTCTCCCCCCCGTTAAACACTCCTTTCCCAACCCTACACCCCCATTCCAACAGTTCTTTTTTGTCTGTCTGTCTGTCCGTCATCACCCTATATCTCAACAACCATAAGTCCTAGACTCATGATGTATATATCATTTTGTAGGTCTTGGCCTGCCAAGAATACACTTTGGTCCATTTCGCGATCTGACCTCTGAGGGCCGAAAAAGGGGGCGTATTAAGTACCGTGTTTACTATATAAGCTACATTAATAAAGGAGCGCCCTATATCTAACAACCATAAGTCCTAGACCCATGATGTATATATCATTTTGTAGGTCTTGGCCTGCCAAGTAAAAAAATGTGGTCCATTTTGCGATCTGACCTCTGAGGGCCGAAAAAGGGGGCGTATTAAGTACCGTTTTTTTTACTATATAAGCTATATTAACAAAGGAGCGCCCTATATCAAAGCAACCATAAGTCCTAGACCCATGATATATACATCATTTTGTAGGTCTTGGCCTGCCAAGTCTACATCAAAAGTACATTTTGCGATCTGACCTCTGAGGGCCGAAAAAGGGGGCGTTTTAAGTACCTTTTTCCTTATATTTTAAATATAAATAATAAAAACTAATCAAAGGGGCGTAATCATTATTTATTTTTGTAACAGTTATTCAACATGATTACTTCCCTCTCTATTTATCGTAACCGTAGCCACTGCTTACACGAAAATGCTCTAAAATGTCCTTTGTCCGAAACGGAAAAGACTTAAATTGCTTGTTTCTATATGTGACCTCCCCCCCCCCCCCAAGCATTTTTTTGCTTGTTGCGCCACTGCCGTCAGTATTTGGTTCAATTCTCGGATATAAATGCTTCCCCACCCCCTCTTTTGTCGTTTCTTAATCTTATTATTATTTAGTAAATTTGAAATATGTAGGATACTCTGAATTTTTTAAAGTGTGACGCAAAAATGATGGTAAGGAAAAGTTAGGTAATATTTAGGACTAGCTGTAGCCTGCAAAGCCTTTGCAGGAAGATGGACTGTTGTAAAGCCATTGCCGAACCTAGGATTTGGGGGCCTTGCATTTTGACATTCGATACCATGACATGATATTATTTACTTAATATTTAATGAAAAACTAATTTTGGGGTTTCCCTTCAAGCTGGAGCCCGGCGGGACTTTCGATTTTGGACCTCCCCCTGTTACGCCTCTGTGTTCAGCTTTGATACATATTTTCAAAATTATTTTTTTTTAAGTTTTGAAATAGTTAAAAAACCTAATTAGTTGTTGTTTCTTTTTCTTACAACATCCTAAAGGATACATTATTTCAATTAAAAAAAAAAACTGTCAAAGATATCTAGTTAGTTACTTTTCATTAAAACAACTAAAAGGATACATTCTGAAAAAAAAAACACAATAAAAAAGTAATGTTTCTGTTTTTTCTATAATAATTTCAGTTTTCGTCTAGTTTTAGTCTTGCTGCTAATTTTAGCTTTAGTTTTAGTTCTCGTTGACGAAAATTCAACATTTTCGTCAACAAAGGTTTTAGTTTTAGTTTTCGTCAACGAAAACAACACTAGCTGAATGGCTAAGCAACTTATGTTATTCTTTTTATGCTAACTATACAGGTAAGATATTTTTTAGAGCATTTTCTAAAAAAAATGCTCTATTGTCCCCGTTTTGTCTGTCCGTCTGTCCGTGTACACCCTAGATCTCAACAACCATAAGTCCTAGACCCATGATGTATATATCATTTTGTAGGTCTTGGCCTGCCAAGAAATGACTTTTTTCATTTCGCTATCTGACCTCTCAGGGCCGTAAAAGGGGCCTTAGTACCGTTTTTTATTATATAAGCTATATTAATGAAGGAGCGCTATATCTCAGCAACTATAAGTCCTAGACCCATGATGTATATATCATTTTGTAGGTCTTGACCTGCCATGTGTACATCAAAAAGTTCATTTCGCGATAGGACCTCTAAGGGCCGGGCTTCAGGGCTCCTAAGGGGCTTATATATTATATATACACCTTGTACGTTCAATAACCCGTTCATTTGGTGCGAAATACTGCAGCATTTAGTTTCACCAAGATTTATTAAGAAACTCATCAAATGAAATAGTAAGCTTGTGTTCTGAGTTTAATTGAAAGTATCAGAGCTATGCAACAATTGACGGAGTTTTCGGACGATTAAATGACTATAATTTCGAATGTTTTCAATTATGAGTCCTATTTCAGTAACCACAAACCACTTGTAGTTAGATTTAAGAGACAATAATTTTTTTTCAAATTATAAAGTAACGTCTTTATAATTTATTTTTTACAGATATATGCATTACACAATTGAATTTATAAAAATTTCCAAAATTTACAAATATTTACTGAAAGATAGCATACGTACTGATACATAACATGAAAATGCGCTAACACGTACTGTGTCCAGAATGGAACAGGCTTAATTGCTTGTTTTAGAATGTATCCTTTTAGTTGTTTTAATGAAAAGTAACTAATTAGATCTCTTTGACATTTTTTTATTGAAATAATATTTCCTTTAGGATGTTGTAAGAAAAAGAAACAACATTAATTAGGTTTTTTTTTAACTATTTCATAACTTAAAAAAAACGAAATAATTTTGAAAAAGTGTATCAAATCTGAACACAGAGATGTAACTACCTAGGGTGGAGGGGGGTCCAAAATCGAAAGTCCCACCGGGCTCCAGGTTGAGGGGAGACCCCAAAATTATTTTTTACATTAAATATTAAGTACACAATCTCATGTCATGGTATCGAATGTCAAAACGCAGGGCCCCCAAATCCTAGGTTCGGCAATGGCTTTACCAGTCTATCTTCCTGCAAAGGCTTTGCAGGGTACAGCTAGTATTGTAATAATATTGAAGGTCTTGCCATCAAAGCGCAATATGAAAGCAACTCTTCTATTTAATGGAAACACAGTATCATTACTTCCTGTGGCACACTCGGTAAACACTGAAAGAGACTATAAAAACATGAAACTGTTGCTCAGTTCTTTGAATTATGATCAGCACAAGTGGTTGATATGTGGCGATTTAAAGGTCATAACCATCACATTAGGGCTCCAAGGAGAATATGCACAATTTCCATATTTTTTGTGCCTCTGTGATAGAATAGCAGACTGTCGTATCCCACTTGTGCTCTAATTAAATCAGACGACACAACTCCTTGTATTGTAAAATAATTAACTGAACTTTTTAATGCATGATATTTACAGATGAGAATATGATAATCCAATTAAAACACTTGAGAAGATGAATCAATAAATCACACGTATAATTCTATAATTTTACACACACGATAAATACTAAGATCAACATTCGATGAGAGATGTGGCAATAAATTACATGTAGCTGCTATAACTTATAAACCATTACACGAGTTTATAACTATTATTAATTCCGTTTGCACTGTCCACTTAGTCCACGTGTTATACCTAGTATCTATCCCCTACCTGGGTCTCTAGTCTCTCTCTTGGGTGTGTGTCTCCGTCTATCTCACAACCGTTATAACTTCCCCTATATATAGGATATATCACCCCCGCATATTACATCATTTCCCCGCCAAAACCACAGAGGTCAATGTGTAGGCGATTCGCGCCAAACTCCGTGCGTGGGGTGATTGCATCATGCATGTTTGACCCTGCAAGCACTTACATACCATATATGGAAATACGCCGTGACCAACAGTGTGTGGTAGCAAGGGATGGAACAATACCAAATAAGGCAATAACATGAAATGTAAACAAAGCTTAATCACAAGGGATAGGACACAGACTCTGAGCATTATGCCATGAAAGTGTGGCCACCAAGAGAAGAATTCACCCCAGGAAGTTACAGTGTCAAGTTACAGCCTTTGGTAGAAGCACATCGAGTTCTCCTTCCACCACTCCATATAAAATTGGGGTTAATGAAAGGTTTTGTCAAGAATATGGACTATACTGGCTCTGGATTGCTATATTTGTCAAACCAATTTCCACATATAAGTGAAGCAAAGTTGACTGCAGGTATCTTTGTTGGATCAGAGAACAAATGAAAGATGAAGAGTTTACATCTAAATTGGCCGCAGTTGAACTACAAGCCTAAAATGCTTTCAAAGATGTTGTCCACAATTTCTTAGGTAACTTTAAGTTGAACAGTAACAAAAGTCTTGTTAAGAACATGGTAGGCGAAATTCGGGCTTTGGGTTTCTGCATGAGTTTCCAGTCGCACATTTTGGACTCCCACGTTGACTACTTTCATGCAAATCTCGGTGCATACAGTGAGGAGCAGGGTTGAAAGGTTCCATAAGGACATTTGTGCAATGGACAGTCGATATAATATGATGGCCGACTATTGGTGGTCATTTAAACGTCAAAATCCTGGTGCTGCTCAAATTTAAACATCGTATATTTTGTTGCTGGTTTATTGATTTTTCCTATATTATTAAATGTCGAACTGCAAAAAATCTTAACTTGGTACAAAAATGGTGATTACATATTTACATTTGTTTACTTAATCGAGAGTATATACTTATACATTTGTTTATTTAATCGAGAAAACATACGCATACATTTGTTTCATGTATTTTTTTTCCTTTATCTTTTAATTATTTTTTATACTGTTGGTTCTTAAAACACACAAGTTTAAGAACCACTTCTTCACGATCATCAATACTCAATAAATACACGTTTAAGAACCACCGATCTTTATCAATACACGCACTTCACATTTTCGAATTTTTAATCATTAAGTAACAGATTTAAATAAATCAGAGGAAATATATTTAAGGTTTCAGACAAAATATATTGTGACGCAATGCAGAATGATAGCCAATGAGCAGTAATATTTAACATGATAATGTAAAATATTGTTCTGATATTGTTACATATTGGGCTTTATTGATCTCTGTGATGTTAGGCAGATTGAAATCAATTTACTTCTCGGTATGCAATTAGATGACACTTGGGATGTAGAGATTATAAACATAATATTGATAATCAAGAATAATTTAAAATATGTTAAGTATGAGCTTTTTGATTATATTAATGATCAAAGCAACAACACAAAATTATACACATATAAATGTATATGTTCAAGATAAACGATGTAAAGTACGACGCAAATATAATACTTGACACAAAACAAAAATAATGTTTCAGGAAAACTTAGTGAAAAAAAGAACGACATTCTGAGTAAACCAGGGTGAGTTAAGAAGTGTTAATTAGAGTTAGGAAAGGAGAAAAACTTATGAATCCGTCAGTGTTAATCATCGTGAGGAAAGGAGGGAAATATGAAAATACGAAGTCAATGAAAATACATGAAAACTAATTCTACAAATATATCTCTCCGTAGGTACATCCAATATCTTCAGTCGTACACGGATCTAGAGGGGATATTGACTGAGGTAAAAAAAATGTAAATCACGACTAGGTATGAGGTGTAAAATAGAAAAACGGAATCATGTAATAGTATTTTTATGATAGTAAATGTATAAGTATTTTTTTATGATAGTAAGTAAATATAATAGTATTTTTATGATAGTAAGTAAATATAATAGTATTTTTATGATAGTATGTAAATATAATAGTATTATAATGATAGTAAGTAAATATAATAGTATTATAATGATAGTAAGTAAATATAATAGTATTATAATGATAGTAAGTAAATATAATAGTAATATAATGATAGTAAGTAAATATAATAGTATTTTATGATAGTAAGTAAATATAATATGTTTTATAGTAAGTAATATAATAGTATTTTTATGATAGTAAGTAAATATAATAGTATGTTTATGATATTATATAATTGTAATATTATTTTTACGATTTACACAATGAAAAAACATTTAAAAGCTGGAGAACAGATTGGGATTTAAAGTCGCTACTGGGCCTGGGCGCCCGAAAGATATAGAAATACACGTTGTTCTTTATTTTTGTATAAAGTAGATACCTTAAATAGTAAATAACTTTTTTTATAAATTACACAACTTAAATAGTAAAATAAAACTTTCTGTGTCACAGACTTCCAGGAAAAGTGTCTTGTTTGGATTTTACAAACTTTTTTCTATATTAATTTTTTTTAGCTTTTTCCTCTGTTTTATGGTATGTTTTTTGTTTACAAAAATAATCTTATAACAAATTAGCATACTTGATATTCAAATATTCTAATTTTGTGTTAAAGTCGAGAGTATCTTATTAAAAAAAAAGTTTTTAAAAATCGAATTTATAAGGATCTAAGGTTTTTTTATATTTTTGCAACTAAATAAACTACATGTATAGAAATGTGTATAATCTCCGACATAAACAGACTAAAAGAGACCAAATTAGGAACGTTATTTGACCAGGAATTGTTTTAACAACAAGTGGTTTAAAAATATACTCAAGAATGTGTGCGTAATACTTCAACATATACAGGGTATACGAAACAAAATTTTACAAACTGATTAATAAAAATAAAACTTAAACATAAAAAAAAAAATTACTCAATATAAATTCAGTTTAAGCCTCTATTAAGTGGCACATTAAAAATAGAACAGTCAGATAAAATATAACTTAGTTTCTTATAAAGACAGGCATTTAGTGAGAAACACTCCTAAGCTAATAAAGTGACAAAACATGTAAAACTGTGCCTACTGGATATTGAATGCATTTTATTATTAATTTAGTAAATATAGAATGAAATGAAGTGAATAAAAGTTACATGCGAATATAAGAAAATGTAAAAATGAAAGAGTACCTAATGCTTCTGAGCGGCCTAGAGAATAAGAAAAAAAAACAGAATTATAATAAGAGCATTAAAAAAGAAAATATCTTTATATGAAAAGAAAAATGAGACAGAATTTTATCTATGTAATTTGTGTTGTAGCTAAATCAGAAACTTTCATATTCGATTTGTTGGGTTTTATCCAAAGCTGACATAAGTCGTCATTTAGGGCCTACTTATCCTTTAGGCACAGTAGGCCATGTGTTAATGTACAGACAGCCTACAAACACACCTTTGGGCACAGTAGGCCATGTGTCTAGTCTACAGACAGCTTACAAACGTAGGCACAGTAGGCCATGTGTCTAAATACAGACAACCTACACTACAGGTACACTAGGCCATGTGTCTAATCTACAGACAGCCTTCAAACACACCTTTACACAGTAGGCCATGTGTCTAGTGTACAGACAGCCTACAAACACAGGCACAGTAGGCCGTGTGTCTAGTCTACAGACAGCCAACTAACAGACCTTTAGGCATAGTGAGCCATGTGTCTAATGTAAAGACAGCCTACAAACACACCTTAGGCACAGTAGGCCATGTGTCTAATCTACAGACAGCCTACAAACACACCTTTAGGCACAGTAGGCCATGTGTCTAATCTACAGACAGCCCACAAACAAACCTTTTAGGCACAGTAGGCCGTGTGTTAATGTACAGACAGCCTACATACACACCTTTGGGCACAGTAGGCCATGTGTCTAGTCTACAGACAGCCAACTAACAGACCTTTAGGCACAGTGAGCCATGTGTCTAAAGTACAGACAGCCTACAAACACACCTTTAGGCACAGTAGGCCATGTGTCTAATCTACAGACAGCCTACAAACACACCTTTAGGCATAGTAGGCCATGTGTCTAATGTACAGACAGCCTACACACACATCTTTGGGCACAGTGGGCCATGTGTCTAATGTACAGACAGCCTACAAACACACCTTTAGGCACAGTGGGCCATGTGTCTAATGTACAGACAGCCTACAAACACATCTTTAGGCACAGTAGGCCATGTGTCTAATGTACAGACAGCCTACACACACATCTTTAGGCACAGTGGGCCATGTGTCTAATGTACAGACAGCCTACAAACACACCTTTAGGCACAGTAGGCCATGTGTCTAATGTACAGACAGCCTACACACACATCTTTAGGCACAGTGGGCCATGTGTCTAATGTACAGACAGCCTACAAACACACCTTTAGGCACAGTGGGCCATGTGTCTAATGTACAGACAGCCTACAAACACATCTTTAGGCACAGTAGGCCATGTGTCTAATGTACATACAGCTTACACACACATCTTTAGGCACAGTGGGCCATGTGTCTAATGTACAGACAGCCTACAAACACACCTTTAGGCACAGTAGGCCATGTGTCTAATGTACAGACAGCCTACAAACGTAACGAAACTAGTTTCAAAAATGTTTGCATTACAATAATTGCTTAGCCCCCCCCCTCCCCACCAGCTGTGTAAAAGTTCTTATGACCCTGATTCACTTACGTCTTTCCACTTAGCACCATCATAAACATTTCTGTTATTTGTATTATTATTAGTAATAGTAATATAATAAATTATTTGATCATAGAATTATACAATTCACCGACTTCAGGAGACAAGTCCTCGCCTGCCATTTCAAACAATTTTTCCAGATTGTGCTACTTCTCGCTAATTCACTACTTTTGAAGCCATAAACTTTAAACAAGAAAGTAGCACAAAATTGTAGTTTTTTTACAGGTTTTTTTTGGGGGGGGGGGGTTGCGCTACATTTTTATTTAGGTTTTGCGCTACTTCAGTTCAAAACTTTTTGGCAACATTGATTCCATAACAAGCGTCTGTGCTATTATGTCTTCACCGAACATTCAAAAGTCACTAGAAATGGCGTTTAAATTAACCAGATGCTTGGTGGGTAAGACCAATGTATTCAGTTTTATTTAGGAGAGGGAAAGGAGGGGGGTCACATTTCTAGATGGACCAACAATACTAAACTATCCCAATGTGTGTGTGTGTGTTTCTGTGTGTGTAAAGAAAAAAAAAGTTCCCTTAGTCCTAACGGACCATCGGGTCAGATGAAGTGTAGAATTCATCTGTTTCTATAACCTCGGTACATGAAGGGATTGTGTGGTTAGCACAACGCCCAGCCGCCTTTACTTCCCCAACTTAAGTCAGGTACCCATTTAAAGCTGGGTGGACTTGTGGGACGACTTTGCATCAAATTTCACCTGGAAAAATTCCATGGGCTCACCGAGGATCGAACCCAGGACTCTCAGGTCGACAGTCGAGTATCTACACCACTCGGCCATCCGCCCCACTGTGTGTGTGTATTGAGTGTTAATTGTGTGTGTATGTGTCTGAGTTGGAGAACGTGTGTGGGAGAGTGCATTGCAGAGGTCGGTACAGTCGTGCTAGTCTTCAAATTGTTTCAATCCCCCACTGTACCCCACCCTCCACACCGACACCGTCCAGCCCATAAAGGAAGGAGTGTGGGTATCGATCAGGTCAGTGCGAGCGACATACTTTCAGTGGCTACAGACGTCTGCACGGATAAGCGAGTGTGTGCGTATGTGTGTGTGTGTGTGGGGGGGTGCGAACGTGTGTTCCATAGTGTGATTTTCAGGTGACCCAGAAAGGAAAAATAAAATGGAGAAGTCAGACACTAATGGGGAATTAACGTTTTTTTAAAACGATTATTAAAATGAATGTATTTACTGATAGCACATGCATTATGACTTATTATGCAGAAAAAGGTCTGAAAGACTTTGGATATTATAATAAAGGCTTGGAGTATTTATTTATTTATTTTATTTTGTCTTGTCACTCCAACAAAATAATAGCCTCCAATCTAAACGTTGAAAACACGATAATAAACTGTACTTACAGTGGAAACGATGTAAGGTACAGGCGTATTGCTTGTTCGTCTGCTTTTATAACAACATTTGAATACACAGCCGCGTTTTGTGTCAATGTGACAGCTGTGTTGTGTGTTAATTCCCAAAACTATGTTTTGTGTTAATTTGTACAGCTGTGTTTTGTGTTAATTTGTACAGCTGTGTTTTGTGTTAATTTGTACAGCTGTGTTTTGTGTTAATTTGTACAGCTGTGTTTTGCGTTAATTTGTACAGCTGTGTTTTGTGTTAATTTGTACAGCTGTGTTTTGTGTTAATTTGTACAGCTGTGTTTTGTGTTAATTTGTACAGCTGTGTTTTGTGTTAATTTGTACAGCTGTGTTTTGCGTTAATTTGTACAGCTGTGTTTTGTGTTAATTTGTACAGCTGTGTTTTGTGTTAATTTGTACAGCTGTGTTTTGTGTTAATTTGTACAGCTGTGTTTTGTGTTAATGCTTGTTAAGTCTAAAATGATGCGCATCACATAATATAATTACATTCAATTGTTAGGACAAATGCGTATCCCAAAACCAGTTCAATAAATCATCTAAGACCGTGGTTCTCAAACTGCTTGACCCACTTAGACAACAGTACTGTTTTGTTTTTGCGACTAACAATGATGTATGGCAACCAGAGATGAGCTTGCGGACGCAGATCCGCAGACTTTTCCGAATCCACGGACTGACAGCGGACGCTTCGTATGGTTAAGTTGCGGACTGACGCGGATCCTCGCGCCCTTGCCTATAATAATTTAGTTTTAATAGATACTTTACTTATTCGTAAACTTATGCCACTGATTTTCTTCTCCTCAGTTTTTAATATTACCGTTTAATGTTTGAATCTTTGAAAACTTTGTTTTGCTTACAGTTGAATACAAAAATCTTGTGTTGCTTTTTACTTCATGTTTTAATAATTTTCTTTAGCGTTACCATACAAAATTTCAAGTCATTTAAACAGCTAAATTTCAGCAATGCGGACGCGCACTGACTGCGGACCAGTGTTGTAAGATTCCGCGGACGCGGATCATTGATAGAAATCCATGGACGGACGCGGACGCTAAATTTCAAGATCCGTACACCTCTGATGGCAACCCACTTGCAAAGAAAAACCACAATAAAGAAAGAGACTAAAGGCACTAAACAAAGAGAGAGAGAGAGAGAGAGAGAGAGAGAGAGAGAGAGAGAGAGAGAGAGAGAGAGAGAGAGTGTGAGAGAGAGAGAGAGAGATATGTAAAATATATAGATAGATAAATAAATAGGTACATATATATAAATAGACAGATAGATATAGATAATCCCATTGCACCAAGCAGATTAACAAACTTTAACTTTTTTAGTAGAAAGAATTGTTTACATTCCTGAGCCTTGAATTATATATTGTCATTATGTCACCATCATGCAGGATTCATCAGTGGGTCGCACTTTGAGAACCACTGATCTAATACATCTTTATATGAGGATTAAATATATACAACATGATGGGGTATGAGATACATGAGAAGGACTGTGAGAGATGGGAATGAAATAAAAAATAAAGTCTAACATAAAGAAACAGACAGATATATATGCACACAGACATATGCAATATCATAACTTTCATAATGGGGCAACAATAACACACAGTATTATAACGGGGCAACAATAACACACAGTATCATAATGGGGCAACAATAACACACAGTATCATAATGGGGCAACAATAACACATAATATCATAATGGGGCAACAATAACACAATATCATAATGTGGCTACAATAACACACACAATATCATAATGGGGCAACAATAACACACAGTATCATAATGGGACAACAATAACACACAATATCATAATGGGACCACAATAACATACAGTATCATAATTGACAAAAAAACTATAGTTGAGGGATGGAGTAACATAATGACAGACAGACTACCTAAGTACCACTTTTTAGTAACATAATGACAGACAGACTACCTAAGTACCACTTTTTAGTAACATAATGACAGACAGACTACCTAAGTACCACTTTTTAGTAACATAATGACAGACAGATTACCTAAGCTGAGACAGAAACACTACTTAGGCTGAGACATAAATACTACTAAGCCTGAGACAGACAGACTATTTTGACTGAGATAGACAGACTACTTAGACAGAGAAAGACAGACTATTTAGTCTGAGATAGACTACTTAGACTGAAATATACAGCCTACTTACCTAATATGGCTATTGAATCACGTTTCTCCTCCCCTCCTTCTAACACAGTTTTCTTCAAGATCATATGACCTATCCATTTGGAGCCGTCTGCAGATAATTGCCACGTTACCGGATGCTTTTAATTCAAGAAAAAAATAATTACAGTAAATTGAAAATGAACAATGAAGGTCAAGGTCAATGTTACTCACGATCTTTCCAACCCCCAAACCACACCTGCCACTCAGTCATTTTCCAAACGAACTAAAACTTAAACCAGAGGTTCTAAAATGTTTACTTTTAGATATCCCCACCCTCTAACTTTTTATAAAAGGTTCACAATTTCAAGTGTGTTTTAGCTAAGTTCTATTTTTGGGGTCACTCCCAAAAATTGAAACCGGGGACGGAGGAGGCGTAGGGTTATTGTGTGACATTTAGAACCATTGATATTAAGCTTTACAATGATTATATATAATCAAATCTAAGAGTGGCGGCTCGTGTATAAGCACTGTAAAATTGCAGCATCCAGCCCCTTAATATTAACGATAACATTCAATTATACAAAAATAATTTCTTTCTTTCTTTGAACCATATGTCATAGTCACCCCCCTGTGTAAACAATATATAATCCTTCAGCTTGATATCCTTGTCATCCCCAGTGTGTACGATATATATTCCTTCAGCCTGATATCTTAATCAACCCCAGAGTGTACAAGATATAATCCTTCAGCTTAATATCCTTGTCATCCCCAGTGTGTACAATTTATAATCTTTCACCTTGATATCCCAGTCATCCCCTAGTGTGTACAATATATGATCCTTCAGCTTGATATCCCAGTCATCCCCCGTGTGTTCAATATATAATCCTTCAGCTTGATATCATAATCAACCCCAGAGTGTACAAAATATAATCCTTCAGCTTGATATCCTTGTCATCCCCAGTGTGTACGATATATAATCCTTCACTTTGATATCCTAATCAACCACAGAGTGTACAATAAATAATGCTTCTGCTTGATATCCCAGTCACCCCTAGTGTGTTCAATATATAATCCTTCTGCTTGATAACCTTGTCATCCCCAGTGTGTACAATTTATAATCTTTCACCTTGATATCCCAGTCATTCCCAGTGTGTTCAATTTATAATCTTTCACCTTGATATCCCAGTCATTCCCCAGTGTGTACACAAAGATACAAAAATCTTTATATGTGCGTTTGGCAGTTACAGCGGCGTGGTGTTCTGTGTGCATCCTCACAGCTCACATGGCGAGGCTGCACTGCGAGGCTGCAAGGAAGAGAGAGCAATGTCGCTGGATCAGTGCCAGCCCTTTTCTAAATTGATAGAAAAAGCTTGAACTGTAACAATTAAGATTATAAATGTAGTGAGTTGTGGTATGGTCATAGTAAGGTCATTGTAAGGTCATAGTAAGTAAAAAATGTTTGATTTTGTTCTTCTATAATTATATCAAGTTTCTTAATAGATTTTTAAAAATTTATACATGCTTCATGATGATTGTTTCGTTGTATACAAATTTACCACAAATGATTAAACTGCAAAGCACTCTCCTCCACTTCTCTCCCTCTACCTCGTATTTTAATTCTGAGCCGCCACTGTTATCTAATGTATTATTAAACTTAAATAATTCTTTATCATTAGTCATTTAATTCGCTGATTTTTTTCAAATATCAGTTATATCTCCAGTACCTTGCCAATGACATACATACACTCACACCAACATACACTCACACAAACATACACATATACACACACACATTAACACACACTCACACTCACACTAACATACACTCACACTAACATACACTCACACTCACACTAACATACACACATACACATTAACATACGCTCACAATAACATAAACTCACACTAACTTATACTCACACTAACATACACATAAACATATACTCACACTAACATACACACTAACAAACAAAGAAACATACACTACTCACACTAACATACACACATACACTAACATACACTCACATTAACATACACACATACACACACACTAACATACACACATACACACACACTAACATACACATTAACTTACACTCACACAAACATACACACTAATATACACAAATATACACTTATACTAACATACAATAGCACTAATCTACACTCACACTAACATACACACATACACATTAATTTAACTCACACTAACATACACTCACACTAACATACAGATTTACACACACGTACATTAACATACACTCACACTAACAAACACTCACAAAAACTTACATTCACATAAACATACACTCACAATAACATAAACTCACACTAACATAAACTCACACTAACATAAACTCACACTAACATAAACTCACACTAACATACACTCACATTAACATACACTCACATTAACATACACTCACACAAAAATACACATTAACATACAAACAAACATACACTAACATACACTCACACTAACATACACACATACACACTAACATACTCTCACACTAACATAAACTCACACTAACATACATTCACACTAGCATACACTCACACAGACATACAAACATACACACACACACATTAAAATGCACTCACACTAACATACACTCACACTAATATACACACACACACACTAACATACACTCACACTAACATACACTCACACTAACATAGACAAATTAATATAAAAAAAATAGAAAACACACATGTAAAATGATAAAATAGCACTGCTTTCAATCTAAATACTTTTAACTTAGCACCGTTAAACTAGTATGGAACTCATTACATTAAACTAATGTTTAATTCAT
Source organism: Bulinus truncatus (assembly GCA_021962125.1). Taxonomy (NCBI): domain Eukaryota; kingdom Metazoa; phylum Mollusca; class Gastropoda; family Planorbidae; genus Bulinus; species Bulinus truncatus. The sequence continues at coordinate 1,706,475 of JAGDYQ010000116.1, forward strand.
TACATTAAATTCATATTTCATTCATTAAATTAAAATAATAGAATGCCTGCATGCTTCTAAGGTAAAAACATTTTTTATAATCAATTTTGATAATTTAGAAATATTATCGATATAAATGATGATAAATATTAGAAGGTTTTAATCTCTGTTCATAAATGAAAAAGAAACAATGTGGAAGAAAAATTGAAGCCTTGGAGAAAGGTGCTAGAATAGATGATTTGAATACATTTTTACAATGGAGACAACATCGAATAAACCAAAAATTAAAAGCACCCAATAAATTAAGAATACCAACTACAGTGCAACCATTAAAGAATACAACAACTAAAAAACACTGCCATGCAATCAGGGATGAATACACACAACTAAATAACATTGCAACCATCAATTAATACGTAAAACAGTAATAGTACTAATACAACAATGCTAAGCAGAAACGCACACACAATTTTACACCATAAAAATTCAATGTGGTCGAGGACATTGATGCATGCAATGTTGGTGCGATGAATCAACCACAGCAGCAATAACGTTCATTAAGCACTGCTAACACAAGTAGAATACAGTGGTTCTCAATATTTAAAGCTTTGCGAACCACTATGACACCAGTTTTGGTTTCTGTGACACACTATACATTTTTTTTTCGTTTAAGCGACACACCTGCAAAGAAAAACTACCATAACAGATACAGAAAGTGTCATTAATGGTACACATTGTACTGTCATTGTACACATTGTACAGTACACATTAATTTTACAGATTTCCCTTTTTTATTGTACAGAACAACAAACTGTCAGTTTTGTAACATAGCGGAAAAGACTTCTAAATATAGACTATTCATCATATAGTTATAAATTTCAATTTTGTCGCGACCGCCTCGAGCCACGCTTTGAGAAGCACTGGTATAACACAGCTCAACAAAAAATTTTTTTTTTCGAATTGCCAAGAATATTTGAATGAATTTATAGCAATTCATGGGTGCTGATTTCAAAACTGCCACTGTTTTTGCTGAATTGGCTCTAGTTTCTGAGATATTGGACAATCTTGAAAATATGATTGTACCCTTTGTGTAAAACAAATGCAATACGTTTGGTGTCTGTTGTTTTATTTAACTATACCAAGTTATAACTTGGTTTATTTTTTCTCTTTTATAGCTGCTTTCTAAAGACATCATGAGTTCATCATGAAGATGCTGCAAAAATAATCCGAATGTATTCTGTTACATCTGTGGAGAATACATGATTGAAAAGCAAAGAAGAAATATAACTGGCTTTGTGTAGCAGGCATATTTGGCTTATTTCGGTGTGAAGCTGGAAGACCAAGACAAGTCTTGTGTTCTCTATAAGGTCTTCAAAAACTGCGTGGAGAGCCTACGGCAGTGGACAAATAGTGAGAAGAAAAGTCTAAGTTTCGGTGTACAAATGATATGGCGAGAGCCGAAAGACCATTTTGGTGATTGTTATTTTTGTATTGTGAATGTTAAAGGCTTCAATCGCCACAAGAAATCTGAGTGGGGTTATCCTGATCTTGAATCAGCAATGAGACCAATTCCACATAGCAGTGAAGTTCCTATACCAGTGTTTACTGGATTATTAGAGCTTTCACCATCAGACTCCGACGAGGGGCAAGATCTGGAGTTTTTGGGAGGTGAAAACAGTGGAAGCGATTATGAAGGAAGTTCTTCAACACCTCAACCATTCAGCCAAGAAGAACTCAATAACCTAATACGAGACCTAAATCTGTCCAAGCAAGCATCTGAGCTTTTAGTGTCCAGGCTCAATGAAAGAAATTTTCTCAAACCAGAAGTTAAAATAACATTTTATCGGAAAAGAGAAGATTTTCTTCTTCAATATTTAAGTTTACTGTAATAACATCCCTGGACTTCCGCTCCAAATTGGACTACAAGACTACCATTCCAAAGACTTGCGTCTTTTTATAGACAGTTCCATCACAAGCTTGAAATGTGTTCTGCTACGCAATGGTAACCGTTACGCATCTCTTCCCAATGCTCACTCAACAACACTTAAAGAAGAGTATGAGAATATCAAAACAGTATTGCAGAAAGTCCGTCATTATGAGCATCAGTGGTCAATTTGTGTTGATCTAAAAATGGTAAACTTCTTGCTTGGGCAGCAGTCAGGATACACAAAATACCCATGCTTCATGTGCCTTTGGGATAGCAGGGCAAAGCAAGATCTTTGGACAAAAGTAACATGGCCTGCAAGGGAAACCATGACTGTAGACAAAAATAAGATCATTCTCCCACCGCTTTATATCAAATTAGGTTTAATGAAACAATTTGTTAAGGCTTTGGACAAATCTGGCAAATGCTTCAAGTATATTTGCAGATCATTCCCCGGATTGAGCATGGAGAAGCTGAAAGCTGGGATTTTCGACGGTCTTCAGATTCTGAAACTCATCAACGATCGACATTATACTAATTTCATGGATCACCTTGAAGCTTCTTCATGGAAACAGTTTTGTTTCAGTGGTCATGAACTTCTTAGGTAATAACAGAGCATAGAATTACGAAGAACTGTTGCAAGATATGCTCGCTAACTTCAGAAACATTGGAGCAAATATGAGCATCAAGGTACATTACCTGCACAGTCATTTAGACAAATTCCCAGGTAACCTTGGGGACTTCAGTGAGGAACAAGGCGAGAGGTTCCATCAGGATATGATGGTGATGGAGGAGAGATATCAAGGAAGTTGGGACATACATATGATGGCTGACTACTGTTGGAGCCTCCAGCGCAATTGCACCAACGACACATACAAAAGGAAGTCGAGCAAATAGCGATTTGCTAATGCATTACTATAGACAATTAACATATTAATTAATTAATTAATTAGACATAATTAGTTTTTCAAATGAAAATGTTTTCTTCTATAACACTATTACACATATTTTTGAACAAATTTCTGCATGACTATTAACAGTTTCACTACTTTTTGTTAGTATACTATTATACTTCATGCTATTCTTGACAAATTCCAAACACGGTGCATACATTATTTAATTAATTTTAATTATCTCGTAAAATAGAGCCAATCTAGCAAAAGCACTTACATATTCTAAATCAGCATGGTTGACTTTGTATAAAATGATTCAAATATCACTGGCAACGAAATCACTGTTTACCAGTGTAATATTGTTCATCAGAAATGTGCACAACCTACTCTCAATTGTGATTAAAACAAATAATTACACATTAACGCGATTAACTGTTAATATTGGCAAAGACAGTAAAAATATTGAATTTTAAATCTTTTAGTACAAAATTAACCAACGGAAAGAATTAAATACTATCCAGTATTAGAAACATTGTATTTATGATTGCCCTCATTAAACACTATCCAGTATAAGAAACATTGTATTTATGATTGCCCTCATTAAACACTATCCAGTATTAGAAACATTGTATTTATGATTTCCCTCATTAAACACTATCCAGTATTAGAAACATTGTATTTATGATTGCCCTCATTAAATACTATCCAGTATAAGAAACATTGTATTTATGATTGCCCTCATTAATCACTATCCAGTATTAGAAACATTGTATTTATGATTGCCCTCATTAAACACTATCCAGTATTAGAAACATTGTATTTATGATTGCCCTCATTAAACACTATCCAGTATTAGAAACATTGTATTTATGATTGCCCTCATTAAACACTATCCAGTATTAGAAACATTGTATTTATGATTGCCCTCATTAAACACTATCCAGTATTAGAAACATTGTATTTATGATTGCCCTCATTAAACACTATCCAGTATAAGAAACATTGTATTTATGATTGCCCTCTCATGTACTGCAGTACGCAGGCCCGTAGCCAGGAATATTGGATTGGGGGGGGGGGGCGAAGAAATTTTTTTTGGGGGGGGGGGGTGCCGAAGAAATGAGCGGGGCGGATGTAGACAACTTTGACGGGGGGGGGGGCAAAACATTTACCTCGGGGGGGGGGGGGCAAAACTTTTTTCATTGTTGAAAATCGGTCTTAGAACAAAAAATATTTCGATAATTTAATTTAGGCCTAAACTTGCGATAACGGGGGGGGGGGGGGGCATGGTCTCCCCCGGCCCCCTCCCTCTAAATCCGCCCCTGGTGGGGTAGAAGAAATGTTCGGGGGGGGGGCGAAAATGGAGGCGCGAAGCACCGAAAGATTGCGACGGGAGAGGAAGAAATTTTTTGCAGTTCCATATCTGGAATGGTACATTTTAGCTATTAATTAGAAGTATATAATTTTAACTACGTTTCAATAATGCATGGCATGTTGCAGTTTTGTTAAAAATAATTTAAATAGTAAAGAGTTTTAATGATAAAAATTTATTGAGGCTGAGCAATTTCTGATTCCTGTTATAAATATATTGACAAATAGTTCTGCTACACAATTGTTACATAATAGATACCTGATTTATATTATTATACTGTTTGTTTAAAATACAACCCGGGAAGAACGACAATAATGCATGAATAAAGCTTAGCTATTTGTGTGATATTTCTTATAAAATATTGAAAACAAAGAACAGATCTATCAACAAAAACAGTCGCAATTATTCAATTTAAAATAAAATTAATTCTGCTAAAAAGTAAATTTGCAAATTAAATAACATCACTCAGAAATCACGGAGTTTGTACTTTATTATTTTATTATGCATATGTATAAAAATGAAGTCAGAAGCCAATGTTATTTTATTATTTTATTTAAGTTGCTAGTTGTCCTCAGAAGATATCAATATATAAAACTATTACAAGGCTGCGAACAGGCCCATCGACAGAAATTTCGGGCCCCTAGGCTGATATTAATATTTTAAAAAGTTGATTGGCCAGCTCAGTCCGGGTCCCTAAAACTCGCCGGGCCCCTGGGCATTGGCCCTCCCCAGCCCCCCCCCCCACTCGTCGGCACTTGTTGCGAACTTATATTATTATACGTTTCAAATTTGCAAACTTCGTGGTTTAGCCAGCCCCGTAGCCAAGGGGGGCACTGGGGGGGGCGTGCCCCCCCCGCTAGGTGTGGAGTGCCCCCCCACACTTAAAAAAGAAGAAAAATAGGAAAAAATAAAGAAAAAGTAAAGGTGCCCCCTTGCTGGGTATTGGTGCCTCCCTGCTTACTTTGACCTGGCTACGGGCCAAGATTTAGCACTGAATTTACCTAAAAATGCTTCAGCATTCAGATTGTCTGTTAAATCTTTTTCAAATGCAAGCAGGAAAAGATTGCTTAGACGCTTTTGTAACATTGATCTGCGATATGGGGTGAGCATTCATGTGAGGGTTGAGAAACTGCTCTTACACACGGCTGTTGAAGCACCAAATGTCAAAGCTGCCCAAAATACCCAGAAGTGAACTTCAATAAGATTCAATCTTTTATGCCCAAAAATTAGATAAGCTATATATGTAAGTATATATAAATAGCCTGAATGATTGCCAAAATATAAACTTTTAAGTTTTTATTATTATTGATTTATTAAACAAAATGATTGATGTTTTATAGCCGTTATTATTAAAATTTTGTGAAACAACTCAAATCATGCATGGGGGGGGGGGCTAGCCCCCCCCCCTCTGGCTACGGGCCTGGCAGTACTCTGTTGACATAATCAACTAAACTAAAATCGAAATAAACAACTGACGTATTTGAAATTCGGATAATGCTAGATAGTGTCCTAGGAGATTTTAATTTTCAAGCTTTTTGTTAAAAAAAAGATGAAAAAAATGTTATAGCTGTTCAATTTATATCCGTTTCTATGATTTTGTATTATAAAGTCAGCTAAGGCTCAAAACTATTCGATTTCAAATAATTGCGATCATTGACCTGTGCCCTTCCCCCCCACCCCACCCCATGATTGTTGTTCATATTGATGTGGTGCAATCAAGGTTTTTTTCTCCAAACAGATGTACAAAGAATATGCACTAGCTGCCCCCCCCCCTTCCTTACACCACCAGACATAAGTTAAAAAAAATCTAACGTTTGCTTTCTATAGTTTATAATTATAATTCAGCGAACCCTTTGTGTTGGGGGTCATGAGAAAATAATAAAATATTATCGTCAATTAGCTGGTTGGGGCAGGGCATATACTTTTAGCAAGTGCCCATGCGGGGCTTTGCGCCCCACACCCCTCCAAAGGGTGATAATAGCACTTGGCATTATGGCTTATCCTTTTATATAATTTACGAAAAACTCAGTGAAGGCGATTATTCTACAGAACCACATTTTTGTATGCTGATGAAGCTTGTATTTACAAGTATTAGATAACGTCAATTGTTCGCCCCAAGGTTACTTTAATATAACTTACATTTTTAACTAAGTGACTAAACATTTCAAAGATCGTCTTTCATGATGAGCGGATTGGAATCGCGGCCATTTTGTGTCCTTGAATTTGACTGACCGGCCGGACCAATATTAGATGGATGAAATGTATATTGACAGGCAGGCCGGACCAATATTAGATGGATGAAATGTGTATTGACAGGCAGGCCGGACCATGATTAGATGGATGAAATGTGTATGGACAGACAGGCCGGACCATGATTAGATGGATGAAATGTGTATTGACAGGCAGGCCGGACCATGATTAGATGGATGAAATGTGTATTGACAGACAGGCCGGACCATGATTAGATGGATGAAATGTGTATGGACAGACAGGCCGGACCATGATTAGATGGATGAAATGTGTATTGACAGAAAGGCCGGACCATGATTAGATGGATGAAATGTGTATTGACTGACAGGCCGGACCATGATTAGATGGATGAAATGTGTATTGACAGGCAGGCCGGACCAATATTAGATGGATGAAATGTGTATTGACAGACAGGCCGGACCATGATTAGATGGATGAAATGTGTATTGACAGACAGGCCGGACCATGATTAGATGGATGAAATGTGTATTGACAGACAGGCCGGACCATGATTAGATGGATGAAATGTGTATTGACAGACAGGCCGGACCATGATTAGATGGATGAAATGTGTATTGACAGGCAGGCCGGACCATGATTAGATGGATGAAATGTGTATTGACAGGCAGGCCGGACCATGATTAGATGGATGAAATGTGTATTGACAGACAGGCCGGACCATGATTAGATGGATGAAATGTGTGTTGACAGACAGGGGCCGGACCATGATTAGATGGATGAAATGTGTATTGACAGGCAGGCCGGACCATGATTAGATGGATGAAATGTGTATTGACAGACAGGCCGGACCATGATTAGATGGATGAAATGTGTATTGACGGACAGGCCGGACCAATATTTAAATGGATGAAATGTGTATTGACAGGCAGGCCGGACCATGATTAGATGGATGAAATGTGTATTAACAGACAGGCCGGACCATGATTATATGGATGAAATGTGTATTGACGGACAGGCCGGACCAATATTTAAATGGATGAAATGTGTATTGACAGGCAGGCCGGACCATGATTAGATGGATGAAATGTGTATTGACAGACAGGCCGGCCCATGATTAGATGGATGAAATCGCGTATGGACAGACAGGCCGGACCATGATTAGATGGATGAAATGTGTATTGACAGGCAGGCCGGACCATGATTAGATGGATGAAATGTGTATTGACAGGCAGGCCGGACCATGATTAGATGGATGAAATGTGTATTGACAGACAGGCCGGACCATGATTAGATGGATGAAATGTGTATTGACAGACAGGCCGGACCATGATTAGATGGATGAAATGTGTATTGACAGGCAGGCCGGACCAATATTAGATGGATGAAATGTGTATTGACAGACAGGCCGGACCATGATTAGATGGATGAAATGTGTATTGACAGACAGGCCGGACCATGATTAGATGGATGAAATGTGTATTGACAGACAGGCCGGACCATGATTAGATGGATGAAATGTGTATTGACAGACAGGCCGGACCTATGATTAGATGGATGGGAAATGTGTATTGACAGACAGGCCGGACCATGATTAGATGAATGAAATGTGTATTGACAGGAGGCCGGACCATGATTAGATGGATGAAATGTGTATTGACAGACAGGCCGGACCATGCTTAGATGGATGAAATGTGGTGTTGACAGGCAGGCCGGACCATGATTAGATGGATGAAATGTGTATTGACAGGCAGGCCGGACCATGATTAGATGGATGAAATGTGGGTATTGACAGACAGGCCGGACCATGATTAGATGGATGAAATGTGTATTGACAGACAGGCCGGACCATGATAAGATGGATGAAATGTGTATTGACAGACAGGCCGGACCATGATAAGATGGATGAAATGTGCATTGACAGACAGGCCGGACCATGATAAGATGGATGAAATGTGCATTGACAGACAGGCCGGACCATGATAAGATGGATGAAATGTGCATTGACAGACAGGCCGGACCATGATTAGATGGATGAAATGTGTATTGACAGACAGGCCGGACCATGATTAGATGGATGAAATGTGTATTGACAGACAGGCCGGACCATGATTAGATGGATGAAATGTGTATTGACAGGCAGGCCGGACCATAATTAGATGGATGAAATGTGTATTGACAGGCAGGCCGGACCATGATTAGATGGATGAAATGTGTATTGACAGACAGGCCGGACCATGATTAGATGGATGAAATGTGTGTTGACAGGCAGGCCGGACCATGATTAGATGGATGAAATGTGTATTGACAGGCAGGCCGGACCATGATTAGATGGATGAAATGTGTATTGACAGACAGGCCGGACCATGATTAGATGGATGAAATGTGTATTGACGGACAGGCCGGACCAATATTTAAATGGATGAAATGTGTATTGACAGGCAGGCCGGACCATGATTAGATGAATGAAATGTGTATTGACAGACAGGCCGGACCATGATTAGATGAATGAAATGTGTATTGACAGGCAGGCCGGAACAATATTAGATGGATGAAATGTGTATTGACAGACAGGCCGGACCAATATTAGATGGATGAAATGTGTATTGACAGACAGGCCGGACCATGATTAGATGGATGAAATCTGTATTGTCAGACAGGCCGGACCATGATTAGATGGATGAAATGTGTATTGACAGACAGGCCGGACCATGATTAGATGGATGAAATGTGTATTGACAGACAGGCCGGACCATGATTAGATGAATGAAATGTGTATTGACAGGCAGGCCGGAACAATATTAGATGGATGAAATGTGTATTGACAGACAGGCCGGACCAATATTAGATGGATGAAATGTGTATTGACGGACAGGCCGGACCATGATTAGATGGATGAAATGTGTATTGTCAGACAGGCCGGACCATGATTAGATGGATGAAATGTGTATTGACAGACAGGCCGGACCATGATTAGATGGATGAAATGTGTATTGACAGACAGGCCGGACCATGATTAGATGGATGAAATGTGTATTGACAGACAGGCCGGACCATGATTAGATGGATGAAATGTGTATTGACAGACAGGCCGGACCATGATTAGATGGATGAAATGTGTATTGACAGACAGGCCGGACCATGATTAGATGGATGAAATGTGTATTGACAGACAGGCCGGACCATGATTAGATGAATGAAATGTGTATTGACAGGCAGGCCGGACCATGATTAGATGGATGAAATGTGTATTGACGGATAGGCCGGACCAATATTTAAATGGATGAAATGTGTATTGACAGGCAGGCCGGACCATGATTAGATGGATGAAATGTGTATTGACAGACAGGCCGGACCATGATTAGATGGATGAAATGTGTATTGACAGGCAGGCCGGACCATGATTAGATGGATGAAATGTGTATTGACAGGCAGGCCGGACCATGATTAGATGGATGAAATGTGTATTGACAGACAGGCCGGACCATGATTAGATGGATGAAATGTGTGTTGACAGACAGGCCGGACCATGATTAGATGGATGAAATGTGTATTGACAGGCAGGCCGGACCATGATTAGATGGATGAAATGTGTATTGACAGACAGGCCGGACCATGATTAGATGGATGAAATGTGTATTGACGGACAGGCCGGACCAATATTTAAATGGATGAAATGTGTATTGACAGGCAGGCCGGACCATGATTAGATGGATGAAATGTGTATTGACAGACAGGCCGGACCATGATTAGATGGATGAAATGTGTATTGACAGACAGGCCGGACCATGATAAGATGGATGAAATGTGTATTGACAGACAGGCCGGACCATGATAAGATGGATGAAATGTGCATTGACAGACAGGCCGGACCATGATAAGATGGATGAAATGTGCATTGACAGACAGGCCGGACCATGATAAGATGGATGAAATGTGCATTGACAGACAGGCCGGACCATGATTAGATGGATGAAATGTGTATTGACAGACAGGCCGGACCATGATTAGATGGATGAAATGTGTATTGACAGACAGGCCGGACCATGATTAGATGGATGAAATGTGTATTGACAGGCAGGCCGGACCATAATTAGATGGATGAAATGTGTATTGACAGGCAGGCCGGACCATGATTAGATGGATGAAATGTGTATTGACAGACAGGCCGGACCATGATTAGATGGATGAAATGTGTGTTGACAGGCAGGCCGGACCATGATTAGATGGATGAAATGTGTATTGACAGGCAGGCCGGACCATGATTAGATGGATTAAATGTGTATTGACAGACAGGCCGGACCATGATTAGATGGATGAAATGTGTATTGACGGACAGGCCGGACCAATATTTAAATGGATGAAAAGTGTATTGACAGGCAGGCCGGACCATGATTAGATGAATGAAATGTGTATTGACAGACAGGCCGGACCATGATTAGATGAATGAAATGTGTATTGACAGGCAGGCCGGAACAATATTAGATGGATGAAATGTGTATTGACAGACAGGCCGGACCAATATTAGATGGATGAAATGTGTATTGACAGACAGGCCGGACCATGATTAGATGGATGAAATCTGTATTGTCAGACAGGCCGGACCATGATTAGATGGATGAAATGTGTATTGACAGACAGGCCGGACCATGATTAGATGGATGAAATGTGTATTGACAGACAGGCCGGACCATGATTAGATGAATGAAATGTGTATTGACAGGCAGGCCGGAACAATATTAGATGGATGAAATGTGTATTGACAGACAGGCCGGACCATGATTAGATGGATTAAATGTGTATTGACAGACAGGCCGGACCATGATTAGATGGATGAAATGTGTATTGACAGACAGGCCGGACCATGATTAGATGGATGAAATGTGTATTGACAGACAGGCCGGACCATGATTAGATGAATGAAATGTGTATTGACAGGCAGGCCGGACCATGATTAGATGGATGAAATGTGTATTGACAGACAGGCCGGACCATGATTAGATGGATGAAATGTGTGTTGACAGGCAGGCCGGACCATCATTAGATGGATGAAATGTGTATTGACAGGCAGGCCGGACCATGATTAGATGGATGAAATGTGTATTGACAGACAGGCCGGACCATGATTAGATGGATGAAATGTGTATTGACAGACAGGCCGGACCATGATAAGATGGATGAAATGTGTATTGGCAGACAGGCCGGACCATGATAAGATGGATGAAATGTGTATTGACAGACAGGCCGGACCATGATTAGATGGATGAAATGTGTATTGACAGACAGGCCGGACCATGATTAGATGGATGAAATGTGTATTGACAGACAGGCCGGACCATGATTAGATGGATGAAATGTGTATTGACGGATAGGCCGGACCAATATTTAAATGGATGAAATGTGTATTGACAGGCAGGCCGGACCATGATTAGATGGATGAAATGTGTATTGACAGACAGGCCGGACCATGATTAGATGGATGAAATGTGTATTGACAGACAGGCCGGACCATGATTAGATGAATGAAATGTGTATTGACAGGCAGGCCGGAACAATATTAGATGGATGAAATGTGTATTGACAGACAGGCCGGACCAATATTAGATGGATGAAATGTGTATTGACGGACAGGCCGGACCATGATTAGATGGATGAAATGTGTATTGTCAGACAGGCCGGACCATGATTAGATGGATGAAATGTGTATTGACAGACAGGCCGGACCATGATTAGATGGATGAAATGTGTATTGACAGACAGGCCGGGTCATGATTAGATGGATGGATGAAATGTGTAATGAAATGGCAGGCCGGACCATGATTAGATGGATGAAATGTGTATTGACAGACAGGCCGGACCATGATTAGATGGAAGAAATGTGTGTTGACAGGCAGGCCGGACCATGATTAGATGGATGAAATGTGTATTGTCAGACAGGCCGGACCATGATTAGATGGATGAAATGTGTATTGACAGACAAGCCGGACCATGATTAGATGGATGAAATGTGTATTGACAGACAGGCCGGACCATGATTAGATGGATGGATGAAATGTGTAATGAAATGGCAGGCCGGACCATGATTAGATGGATGAAATGTGTATTGACAGACAGGCCGGACCATGATTAGATGGAAGAAATGTGTGTTGACAGGCAGGCCGGACCATGATTAGATGGATGAAATGTGTATTGACAGACAGGCCGGACCATGATTAGATGGATGAAATGTGTATTGACAGACAGGCCGGACCATGATTAGATGGATGAAATGTGTATTGACTGACAGGCCGGACCATGATAAGATGGATGAAATGTGTATTGACAGACAGGCCGGACCATGATTAGATGGATGAAATGTATATTGACAGACAGGCCGGACCATGATTAGATGGATGAAATGTGTATTGACAGACAGGCCGGACCATGATTAGATGGATGAAATGTGTATTGCCAGGCAGGCCGGACCATGATTAGATGGATGAAATGTGTATTGACAGGCAGGCCGGACCATGATTAGATGGATGAAATGTGTATTGACAGACAGGCCGGACCATGATTAGATGGATGAAATGTGTGTTGACAGGCAGGCCGGACCATGATTAAATGGATGAAATGTGTATTGACAGGCAGGCCGGACCATGATTAGATGGATGAAATGTGTATTGACAGACAGGCCGGACCATGATTATATGGATGAAATGTGTATTGACGGACAGGCCGGACCAATATTTAAATGGATGAAAGTGTATTGACAGGCAGGCCGGACCATGATTAGATGGATGAAATGTGTATTGACAGACAGGCCGGACCATGATTAGATGGATGAAATGTGTATTGACAGGCAGGCCGGACCATGATTAGATGGATGAAATGTGTATTGACAGACAGGCCGGACCATGATTAGATGGATGAAATGTGTATTGACAGACAGGCCGGACCATGATTAGATGGATGAAATGTGTATTGACAGGCAGGCCGGACCATGATTAGATGGATGAAATGTGTATTGACAGACAGGCCGGACCATGATTAGATGGATGAAATGTGTATTGACAGACAGGCCGGACCATGATTAGATGGATGAAATGTGTATTGACAGACAGGCCGGACCATGATTAGATGAATGAAATGTGTATTGACAGGCAGGCCGGACCATGATTAGATGGATGAAATGTGTATTGACAGACAGGCCGGACCATGCTTAGATGGATGAAATGTGTGTTGACAGGCAGGCCGGACCATGATTAGATGGATGAAATGTGTATTGACAGGCAGGCCGGACCATGATTAGATGGATGAAATGTGTATTGACAGACAGGCCGGACCATGATTAGATGGATGAAATGTGTATTGACAGACAGGCCGGACCATGATAAGATGGATGAAATGTGTATTGACAGACAGGCCGGACCATGATTAGATGGATGAAATGTGTATTGACAGGCAGGCCGGACCATAATTAGATGGATGAAATGTGTATTGACAGGCAGGCCGGGCCATGATTAGATGGATGGATGAAATGTGTAATGAAATGGCAGGCCGGACCATGATTAGATGGATGAAATGTGTATTGACAGACAGGCCGGACCATGATTAGATGGAAGAAATGTGTGTTGACAGGCAGGCCGGACCATGATTAGATGGATGAAATGTGTATTGTCAGACAGGCCGGACCATGATTAGATGGATGAAATGTGTATTGACAGACAGGCCGGACCATGATTAGATGGATGAAATGTGTATTGACAGACAGGCCGGACCATGATTAGATGGATGGATGAAATGTGTAATGAAATGGCAGGCCGGACCATGATTAGATGGATGAAATGTGTATTGACAGACAGGCCGGACCATGATTAGATGGAAGAAATGTGTGTTGACAGGCAGGCCGGACCATGATTAGATGGATGAAATGTGTATTGACAGACAGGCCGGACCATGATTAGATGGATGAAATGTGTATTGACAGACAGGCCGGACCATGATTAGATGGATGAAATGTGTATTGACTGACAGGCCGGACCATGATAAGATGGATGAAATGTGTATTGACAGACAGGCCGGACCATGATTAGATGGATGAAATGTATATTGACAGACAGGCCGGACCATGATTAGATGGATGAAATGTGTATTGACAGACAGGTCGGACCATGATTAGATGGATGAAATGTGTATTGCCAGGCAGGCCGGACCATGATTAGATGGATGAAATGTGTATTGACAGGCAGGCCGGACCATGATTAGATGGATGAAATGTGTATTGACAGACAGGCCGGACCATGATTAGATGGATGAAATGTGTGTTGACAGGCAGGCCGGACCATGATTAAATGGATGAAATGTGTATTGACAGGCAGGCCGGACCATGATTAGATGGATGAAATGTGTATTGACAGACAGGCCGGACCATGATTATATGGATGAAATGTGTATTGACGGACAGGCCGGACCAATATTTAAATGGATGAAATGTGTATTGACAGGCAGGCCGGACCATGATTAGATGGATGAAATGTGTATTGACAGACAGGCCGGACCATGATTAGATGGATGAAATGTGTATTGACAGGCAGGCCGGACCATGATTAGATGGATGAAATGTGTATTGACAGACAGGCCGGACCATGATTAGATGGATGAATTGTGCATTGACAGACAGGCCGGACCATGATTAGATGGATGAAATGTGTATTGACAGGCAGGCCGGACCAATATTAGATGGATGAAATGTGTATTGACAGACAGGCCGGACCATGATTAGATGGATGAAATGTGTATTGACAGACAGGCCGGACCATGATTAGATGGATGAAATGTGTATTGACAGACAGGCCGGACCATGATTAGTTGGATGAAATGTGTATTGACAGACAGGCCGGACCATGATTAGATGGATGAAATGTGTATTGACAGACAGGCCGGACCATGATTAGATGAATGAAATGTGTATTGACAGGCAGGCCGGACCATGATTAGATGGATGAAATGTGTATTGACAGACAGGCCGGACCATGCTTAGATGGATGAAATGTGTATTGACAGGCAGGCCGGACCATGATTAGATGGATGAAATGTGTATTGACAGGCAGGCCGGACCATGATTAGATGGATGAAATGTGTATTGACAGACAGGCCGGACCATGATTAGATGGATGAAATGTGTATTGACAGACAGGCCGGACCATGATAAGATGGATGAAATGTGTATTGACAGACAGGCCGGACCATGATAAGATGGATGAAATGTGCATTGACAGACAGGCCGGACCATGATAAGATGGATGAAATGTGCATTGACAGACAGGCCGGACCATGATAAGATGGATGAAATGTGCATTGACAGACAGGCCGGACCATGATTAGATGGATGAAATGTGTATTGACAGACAGGCCGGACCATGATTAGATGGATGAAATGTGTATTGACGGACAGGCCGGACCAATATTTAAATGGATGAAATGTGTATTGACAGACAGGCCGGACCATGATTAGATGGATGAAATGTGTATTGACAGACAGGCCGGACCATGATTAGATGAATGAAATGTGTATTGACAGGCAGGCCGGAACAATATTAGATGGATGAAATGTGTATTGACAGACAGGCCGGACCAATATTAGATGGATGAAATGTGTATTGACAGACAGGCCGGACCATGATTAGATGGATGAAATGTGTATTGACAGACAGGCCGGGCCATGATTAGATGGATGGATGAAATGTGTAATGAAATGGCAGGCCGGACCATGATTAGATGGATGAAATGTGTATTGACAGACAGGCCGGACCATGATTAGATGGAAGAAATGTGTGTTGACAGGCAGGCCGGACCATGATTAGATGGATGAAATGTGTATTGACAGGCAGGCCGGACCATGATTAGATGGATGAAATGTGTGTTGACAGGCAGGCCGGACCATGATTAGATGGATGAAATGTGTATTGACAGGCAGGCCGGACCATGATTAGATGGATGAAATGTGTATTGACAGACAGGCCGGACCATGATTAGATGGATGAAATGTGTATTGACGGACAAGCCGGACCAATATTTAAATGGATGAAATGTGTATTGACAGGCAGGCCGGACCATGATTAGATGAATGAAATGTGTATTGACAGACAGGCCGGACCATGATTAGATGAATGAAATGTGTATTGACAGGCAGGCCGGAACAATATTAGATGGATGAAATGTGTATTGACAGACAGGCCGGACCAATATTAGATGGATGAAATGTGTATTGACAGACAGGCCGGACCATGATTAGATGGATGAAATCTGTATTGTCAGACAGGCCGGACCATGATTAGATGGATGAAATGTGTATTGACAGACAGGCCGGACCATGATTAGATGGATGAAATGTGTATTGACAGACAGGCCGGACCATGATTAGATGAATGAAATGTGTATTGACAGGCAGGCCGGAACAATATTAGATGGATGAAATGTGTATTGACAGACAGGCCGGACCAATATTAGATGGATGAAATGTGTATTGACAGACAGGCCGGACCATGATTAGATGGATTAAATGTGTATTGTCAGACAGGCCGGACCATGATTAGATGGATGAAATGTGTATTGACAGACAGGCCGGACCATGATTAGATGGATGAAATGTGTATTGACAGACAGGCCGGACCATGATTAGATGGATGAAATGTGTATTGACAGACAGGCCGGACCATGATTAGATGGATGAAATGTGTATTGACAGACAGGCCGGACCATGATTAGATGGATGAAATGTGTATTGACAGACAGGCCGGACCATGATTAGATGGATGAAATGTGTATTGACAGACAGGCCGGACCATGATTAGATGAATGAAATGTGTATTGACAGGCAGGCCGGACCATGATTAGATGGATGAAATGTGTATTGACAGACAGGCCGGACCATGATTAGATGGATGAAATGTGTGTTGACAGGCAGGCCGGACCATCATTAGATGGATGAAATGTGTATTGACAGGCAGGCCGGACCATGATTAGATGGATGAAATGTGTATTGACAGACAGGCCGGACCATGATTAGATGGATGAAATGTGTATTGACAGACAGGCCGGACCATGATAAGATGGATGAAATGTGTATTGACAGACAGGCCGGACCATGATAAGATGGATGAAATGTGTATTGACAGACAGGCCGGACCATGATTAGATGGATGAAATGTGTATTGACAGACAGGCCGGACCATGATTAGATGGATGAAATGTGTATTGACAGACAGGCCGGACCATGATTAGATGGATGAAATGTGTATTGACGGACAGGCCGGACCAATATTTAAATGGATGAAATGTGTATTGACAGGCAGGCCGGACCATGATTAGATGGATGAAATGTGTATTGACAGACAGGCCGGACCATGATTAGATGGATGAAATGTGTATTGACAGACAGGCCGGACCATGATTAGATGGATGAAATGTGTGTTGACAGGCAGGCCGGACCATGATTAGATGGATGAAATGTGTAATGACAGACAGGCCGGACCATGATTAGATGGATGAAATGTGTATTAACTAGGGCTGTACCGGAATCCGATTCAGGTTCCTGTTAAGCAGGATTCCGGCAGTTTTAACAAATCCGGTTCCGATTTCGGTTCCAGTTAAAATTTGCCGGATTTAAGCCGGATTTCTTTGTTGTTTGAAATTTGTAAGAAATTTTTTTAGCGCAACATGATTTTGAAATATTTAGCGCTATACAATTGAATTAAAACAATAACTACCTTTGCTTTTATAAAACTACAATAACGTCGATCGCTTTTAGTTCTATATGTAAGTAAAAATATATTAAAAAGGAAGATTTCAATCGTATTTAGTCTTGTACAGGGGTCGACAACCTGCGGCTCGCGAGCCGCATGAGGCTCTTTCGATGTCAAGTTGCGGCTCTTTCGATGTCAAATTGCGCCCTAATCAAATACCATAATATTGAAACGAAAAAAATTAGTGACTCTTTAAAAACTGAGAAAATTGTAAATTATAACTTTAGGTTCTTTCGTCTCAAAAGGTTGCCGACCATTGATCTAGTAATACGACACCTTATCTTCCGCTACTTTTGATTCCGAGTTTTCTATAAACATATTTAGCTATCAAAGTTTAACTTCTTTAAAGAGCAGACAACGATCTATTTTTGGGTGTTTACATTTTAAAAATAGTTAAATAATTTATTTTTCTGCACATTTTTTAATTTAGTGGATTTTGTCACGATTTGGATAAAATTCCTCGCATATTTAGATAAATAACTTGAAGATACATTTTTAATAAAACATTAAAGTGATATTTATTTAGATTTGAATTGCATTTTAATTTGTGTTTTTATGGGAAATAGTCATATAATGGTTTAAATGAAAGTATGAATGAAATAACACGGTTCGGTGACGTTACTAAGGAAAACTAAAGAAAAAAAACTATCGGGTGGTGCCACAGTATATATATATATATATATTGGAATTCATTTATTAATAAACATATTTATTATACTTTCTAAGATTTGTTGCCCATTTATTTGTTTGATTGTAATAGAAATCAAGTTAAATTAGGTATAGCTTTATTAAAATAAATTTTTAAAACGAAGAACCTGTTATGTTGACAGAGTTATCTTTCTTAACTCAAGATTGGGGAAGGGTTTTTAGTCACAGTCTTCAAGATCTAAATAGTTAATACTGTTTTTTGCTATTTAGAACTTAAAAACTAAATTTTTATTCTATTTTTCATTCTTATATCTTTTTTATGTTATGCGAGAAATTACTACTTCGTTCTGAAAAATTACTATTTGATTCGGTAAAACCCGGTTCCTGTTCCGATTCCGGCAGGATTCAAATATTAAATCCGATTCCGGTTCCGATCCTGCAGCCCTGCAATCCGGTACAGCCCTAGTATTGACAGACAGGCCGGACAATGATTTTTTATAGATTGTTTATTGAAAATTTGAAACGTTTTGAACGGATATTGCTGAAGTCCGATGAGGGGAGCAGGTCGCGTGTCGAATCAAATAGCCAAACGACCGTACTTTGATCGCGGAATGTAGTTTGGCCACCCCACTTCTAGCTGGTACTAATTGAGTTGGCCACCCCACTTATAGCTGGTACTAATTGAGTTGGCCACCCCACTTCTAGCTGGTTATAATTTTAGTTGGCCACCCCACTTCTAGCTGGTACTAATTGAGTTGGCCACCACACTTCTAGCTGGCACTAATTGAGTCGGCCACCCCACTTCTAGCTGGTTATAATTTTAGTTGGCCACCCCACTTCTAGCTGTACTAATTGAGTCGGCCACCCCACTTCTAGCTGGTACTAATTGAGTCGGCCACCCCACTTCTGGCTGGTACTAATTGAGTTGGCCACCCCACTTCTAGCTGGCACTAATTGAGTCGGCCACCCCACTTCTAGCTGGTTATAATTTTAGTTGGCCACCCCACTTCTAGCTGGTACTAATTGAGTCGGCCACCCCACTTCTAGCTGGTACTAATTGAGTTGGCCACCCCACTTCTAGCTGGTACTAATTGAGTTGGCCACCACACTTCTAGCTGGCACTAATTGAGTCGGCCACCCCACTTCTAGCTGGTTATAATTTTAGTTGGCCACCCCACTTCTAGCTGGTACTAATTGAGTCGGCCACCCCACTTCTAATTGGTACTAATTGAGTTGGCCACCCCACTTCTAGCTGGTAATAAATGAGTTGGCCACCACACTTCTAGCTGGCACTAATTGAGTCGGCCACCCAACTTCTAGCTGGTTATAATTTTAGTTGGCCACCCCACTTCTAGCTGGTTATAATTTTAGTTGGCCACCCCACTTCTAGCTGGTACTAATTGAGTCGGCCACCCCACTTCTAGCTGGCACTAATTGAGTTGGCCACCCCACTTCTAGCTGGTACTAATTGAGTCGGCCACCCCACTTCTAGCTGGTACTAATTGAGTTGGCCACCCCACTTCTAGCTGGTACTAATTGAGTTGGCCACCACACTTCTAGCTGGCACTAATTGAGTCGGCCACCCCACTTCTAGCTGGTTATAATTTTAGTTGGCCACCCCACATCTAGCTCGTACTAATTGAGTTGGCCGCTGGGAAACATAAGTTCAGCCTTCAAGCGATATAAATGCTAACTTTTAATTCCCGAAAGTAAAAATACAGACACAAACTCAAAACATAAATAAGGCAGTGATTCTCAAATATTTACACTTCACGACCCACAATGCAACCGCCTCTTTCCGCGAGCGACCTGAGAAGAAATATTGCGATAAAGAAATAAATAGGGACAAACTTTTAGTTTTGGTAAAACTAGGAAATAGAGTTGAAATTTTGTACACTGATTTTGTCGATCAATCAAATATTATAAATCTAAAAGTGTGTCACAAGACTCTCAAGCCACCTAAAATTCGTCCTCGACATACTAGTTTTGAGAACCACTCAATTAATATATGGTGACCGGATCTTTAGCTTGGATACAGTGCTGGAAACTTGACTGAAAGATGCGCTTTCCCGAAGAGCTAATGACAAATTCATTTATAGGCATTATGTTTTGTATTATACAGAGACCTCAGATTCCTGACCGTCAGGAAGAGCGCATAGTTTAGGACAAATTAGTTCAAACTTTAGGTTTACATATATTAGATTTGAATAGCTTGTGAGATGCATTAAATCACTAGTTTTGTTTGAATTTTTTCTCATTGCGATGTTTGTTCCTTTGTACATTCATGTATCTTCTTACAGCTCATATTTTAATGCCATAATATCTATACAAAGCATGGTCATGGGTGTCTGCCACTTTATCACGTGATACTTTCTTCTCGTTATTTTAAAGAAGACAAAGGGTAGAAAATATCTTAAAAAAACTTATTTCGATTTTCTGACAATTAACGTTTTAAGTGTATATCTATAATCTTTCTTTTTTCTCCCCTCCTCTAAACTACAACGAATTACTCTATAATAAAACTTATTATAATACAACTTATTATAATACAAATAATTTCTAATTTAAGAAATTTTTTTCCTATTGTGATGAGAAAGAATAAAACAACCCATGGGTGGGAAGTTTGCGGTGGCTTAGAATGGGGAAAATAATCGATAACATTGTTGGTTCCTTTCCAACAATCAATATTTTTGTTTGCATAACACGCAACTTTTTGCCACATGTTTTGTTTGGTCGGTGCTGGGAATGAGAGTTTGTGAGTGTGTGTTGGGTCTAGGGATGCCTTCTATCCATGCTATATAAACATTGAAACAATCTCTCGGTATACAATTGTATCCGGTACTGATTAAGGGGATGCTACTAGAGTTGCGTAGGTAGCGTTGGTACTATAGTATTGTAAGTGCCGCCCCTGGTTGTTGGCAAAGTAATCAACGCCCGGGGAGAAATTCCCCACCCCTCTTCGTCTAATTACGCCACTGACTATTAGTTCTGCAGCGTTAAAACAGTTTCGGAACTAAATTACGCTGTTGAGTGAAAAAATCCAAACGGCCTTTGTCAAACTGCAGCGTCACGCCCTGTTTCTGCAATGTAGACTATACATAACTTATGAGATTTAACATATGTGATACGTGTACATAACGTAATAGTTTGTGATAGAAAGTAGGATCAATCAGTACTGGGCCCCTTTTCTCTTGGCAAGTATCCAGTGACGATGCGTGCGTTAAGACGCATATCGAAAGTTACTGGCGCAATGAAACAATGATACATCCCATACAAGGTCTGTAGGCTATAGAATTAAGGATTACTAGGGTTCATTCTAGTATCGGTCAATGTAAAGCCTTAACCTATATATATATATATATATATATATATATATATATATATATATATATATATATATATATACATATATATAAAGAAACGTCTTACATTTTCTACGAATAAGTAAAAGCTCCATCATAACTGTAACCAACTCAATAAAAAAATGAATGGCATAACATTTTCTCATTGGTCAAAGTTCTCCAATCTACTAGCATTAACGTCTAGTATTTCAAAAAGTAAATAAGCATAGATAATTAAAAAAAAGCAGGTAAGTGTAAATTTACAACAAAAAAAAATAGATAAAAAAGATACAAATTGCATATTATAAGAAAAAAAAGTGATAAAAAGCGCATGCGTGAATGTAACATTCAAAGCAACTTTAGGGGAACTAGAATTGTTTCCATTTTGTTATTTAACGATCGTGGGTAGCCAGGTGCAAATATATTCATTCTGAGGGTGTCTTGTAAACTTGATATGGTTTGAAGGAAGGCAGAGGCGTTAAAAGATTTTTAAAACTATAACGATTTGTAATTCAAGCGTTAGGATTCTGGGGTATTCTTATACTTAAGTAAAGAGATCCTGCAACAGATCAAACTAGTTTACGGAGATCTTGCAACAGATCAAACTAGTTTACGGAGATCCTGCAACAGATCAAACTAGTTTACGGAGATCTTGCAACAGATTAAACTAGTTTACGGAGATCCTGCAACAGATCAAACTCGTTTACGAAGATCCTGCAACAGATCAAACTAGTTTACGAAGATCCTGCAACAGATCAAACTAGTTTACGAAGATCCTGCAACAGATCAAACTAGTTTACGGAGATCCTGCAACAGATCAAACTAGTTTACGAAGATCCTGCAACAGATCAAACTAGTTTACGGAGATCTGCAACAGATCAAACTAGTTTACGAAGATCCTGCAACAGATCAAACTAGTTTACGAAGATCCTGCAACAGATCAAACTAGTTTACGAAGATCCTGCAACAAATCAAACTCGTTTACGAAGATCCTGCAACAGATCAAACTAGTTTACGGAGATCCTGCAACAGATCAAACTAGTTTACGGAGATCCTGCAACAGTTCAAACTAGTTTACGAAGATCCTGCAACAGATCCATCCAATTAAATAGTTTTATTTCCGCCTGTCTATTTCACCTTCGAAGAAGGGGGGGGGGAGATACTTTCGGAAGAATAATTTTTTAACTTGGATCATGTGTGCGTGAGGTCACTGAATGTCGGAAATAGTTGTAACTTGTATTGAGGTATTTGAGAAATAGGTGTAATTTGTATTGAGGTATTTGAGAAATAGTTGTAACTTGTATTGAGGTATTTGAGAAATAGCTGTAACTTGTTTGAGGTATTTAAGAAATAGTTGTAACTTGTTTGAGGTATTTGAGAAATAGTTGTAATTTGTTTCGAGGTATTTGAGAAATAGTTGTTACTTGCTTAAGGTATTTGATAAATAGTTGTATCTTGTTTTGAGGTATTTTAGAAATAGCTGTAACTTGTTTGAGGTATTTGAAAAATAGCTGTAACTTGTATTGAGGTATTTGAGAAATAGTTGTAACTTATTTTGAGTTATTTGAGAAATAGTTGTAACTTATTTTGAGGTATTTGAGAAATAGGTGTAACTTGTTTGAGGTATTTGAGAAATAGTTATAACTTGTTTGAGGTATTTGAGAAATAGTTGTAACTTGTTTTGAAGTATTTGAGAAATAGTTGTAACTTGTTTGAAGTATTTAAGAAATAGTTGGAACTTTTTCTGAGGTATTTGAGAAATAGTTGTAACTTGTATTGAGGTATTTGAGAAATAGTTGTAACTTGTTTGAGGTATTTGAGAAATAGTTGTAACTTGTTTGAAGTATTTGAGAAATAGTTATAACTTGTTTGAGGTATTTGAGAAATAGTTGTAACTTGTTTGAAGTATTTAAGAAATAGTTGGAACTTTTTCTGAGGTATTTGAGAAATAGTTGTAACTTGTATTGAGGTATTTGAGAAATAGTTGTAACTTGTTTGAGGTATTTGAGAAATAGGTGTAACTTGTATTGAGGTATTTGAGAAATATGTGTAACTTGTTTGAGGTATTTAAGAAATAGTTGTAACTTGTTTGAGGTATTTGAGAAATAGTTGTAATTTGTTTCGAGGTATTTGAGAAAAACGTTTTTTTTTGTTTACGATTTTCTGTATCTGCTCTAGTAAAGATGCTGCAGTCATGAGAAAATAACGAAAAAAAAAAGAGAAGGTGTTCAAAATGAAAATGGGTTAGGGTTATTAATTGAAGTGTCGCGAAGGGAGTTAATTAAAGATGGTTGACATTTTTTAAAGCTAATGGGGGGGAGGGGGGTAATGAATGGTTCGTTTGAAACGATTAGGCCTACAAAACATGGCGAGACGTGACACGCGTGGTATTTAGAAAAACTATTAATTTTAAAAGAGGCTAAGAATGTGTTATCACTGTGAGCTATTGTATTAACAATCATATTTAGTTCAGAAATTAACTGATACACTTTAACAGTGGTTCTCAAAGTTTTTGCCATTAGCAACCCATAAAGAAACATGTTCGGAGTGTCGCTACTCACTTGTAAACACATGAAATATGATATAAGAAATTAAAAAAAATATGTAATTAATGTTATATATTCTCGGTTAATTACCCGTTGTTTATAATTACCTGTTGTTTACAATTACCTGTTGTTTATAATTACCTGATGTTTACAATTACCTGTTGTTTATAATTACCTGTTGTTTACAATTACCTGTTGTTTATAATTAACTGTTGTTTACAATTACCTGTTGTTTATAATTACCTGTTGTTTATAATTACCTGATGTTTACAATTACCTGTTGTTTATAATTACCTGTTGTTTACAGTTACCTGTTGTTTATACTTATGCGACCCCATTCAAATCAGCCCTTTGAGAACCACTGCCCTAAAATAAGTTCTTTAACAATATCTTGGTACAAGAGATCTGTAATTCGAATACTTATAAGTACGTGATATCTTCAAATGAGATTGTCTTATTACATTTGATATCAAACTATTTAAGCCCAATGACAGTTTACCATTGTCATTACATGGTACAATCGTAATTTTGAAAAAGGTGGGCGTTAGAACAACAAATGAACTGAATGAGAAAAAATAAAAAAATAAAACAACCAAACAGACAGACAGACAGACATGTTGGAAATTGAATGAAAAGTGGCAAGTAAAAAAAAAATCGAAATGAAGAACTTTATTTACCTCTGGCTTATTGACTACCTACGAAACAAATGTTAAAAATTAATGAAACAATTGAAAAAAAAATGCAATCTCTAGGTAACAGAAGTGAACAAAAAAAAAACTATAAAAAGAAAAAAAAACTTTTGTATTAATCTGATCCTTTTTTGTAAACAATACATTAGGATGGTTCATCTCAACAATACATTGGGATGGTTCATCGCAACAATACATTGGGATGGTTCATCTCAACAATACATTGAGATGGTTCATCTCAACAATACATTGGGATGGTTCATCTCAACAATACATTGGGATAGTTCATCTCAACAATACATTGGGATAGTTTATCTCAACAATACATTGGGATGGTTCATCTCAACAATACATTGGGATGGTTCATCTCAACAATACATCGAATTATTAAAGAATATATCGAGGTGTAGGTCATGTTATTTACTTGGAATAGTTTGTTTTGCCTCCTGCAATTAGTTTGATCTCCGTTCTAAAATATCCCGCCATTTTCTGACGTTTGTATTGCGAATACATTTATTGTGGTTTATAAATAAATTCACGGGGGAAAATGATAACATTTAATAACTAAACATTTGTGTACAAAAATGAAATTCGTTACAACCAATCTTTTTGTTGTGCAACCATTGCTTTAAATTTATCTTTCAGACATTAGTTTTCGGTCACCTCAAATGATATACTAAAATAAAATTACCGTAATATTACTCAGAACACCACCAATAGTATTATATATTGAAGACATTTGTTGATTTCTGCATACATTTTATAATATTCATAAATGCACTTTAATAATTTAACATATCAATGGGTTGTATTAGCCAGAGTATCAATTCGACTGTCCAATATATACAATGACAGAGTGTCAATTCGACTGTCTCATATACAATGACAGAGTGTCGATTTGACTGTGTAATATATACAATGACAGAGTGTCAATTTGACTGTGTAATATATACAATGACAGAGTATCAATTCGACTGTCCCATATATACAATGACAGAGTATCAATTCAACTGTCCCATATATACAATGACAGAGTGTCAATTTGACTGTGTAATATATACAATGACAGAGTGTCAATTTGACTGTCTCATATATACAATGACAGCAGTGCTCGATTTAAGAAAAAACAAATTTTTCTGCAGAGCCGGGCGTAAATGTCTATGATTTCATCCCCGGCTTGGATATATTATCGAAAGCAGAGCCGGGGATGACAGGTCTCAGTGCCGGGGGTATCCCCGGCGGTAAATCGAGCCCTGAATGACAGTGTCAATTTGACTGTCTCATATATACAACGACAGAGTATCAATTTGACTATCCCATATATACAATGACAGAGTGAGATTCAAAAAAGGTAAATATTAGGTTCGGGCAGTAGAAATGTAAATTGCTGTGAAAGAGGGTGCGGGGTAGGATTAGACAATGTCCCATTTTTAAATCTATCTACCTTGCTCTGGCGCTTGGACAATACCTCATCCACGTTGTTGAGGGTCTGGTTGCTACTGGACGACAGTCCCGTGTCATTGCCGCTGTCCTTGACGTGCGGGTCCGAGGATCCGCTCTCTGTCTCCAGGCTCGTGCCACGCCCTGTATCGTACAATGTGGGCTTGTGGAGGCTATCGTACAAGGTAGGCCAATCGTGTTTCGGGCGTGTTTGCCTGGAGGACCTAAATGACCGCTGGCTACCATTTCCGCTATCTAGCTCCCCTATAGTGAATAGCATGATGGACCGATATCAGAGGCCAACGTAAAACATACACAAATAAAATATGAACACAAAGAGTATACATAAAAGAGACAACAAAGCTTTAAATGAAGGATACAACTAAGTACATTAATATGAAATAGCCGTTGGGGAAATTTGAGGTTAAATCTTTGGGTTTGTTAATCTTACCTTTAAAAAAACACAAAATATTGCGATATAAAAAACCACTATAATTTATTATATGTATCTCCCTGCTCGTTTCATTCTTAATGAACATGTCAGATCGTTGTTATAGGAACTGACACGTTTAAATGTGTTGTTTAGACTTGATTTCTAGTGTAGACTTTATTTTGCTTCACAGAGAATGAAGCTAAAGTTTTGTCTGTAATGGTAAAACTGTGTTTTGGTATGTATGTACTTCACTTATTTCAATTTACAATAATAACTGAAACACATTTATATGTACTTTAAAGGTTTGATTTTTATTTTCTTGGGTTAAGAGAATTAGTTTGTACCTTGCCTCTTTGGCGATACTAATCTGTATAGAAAATTGTCTATTCATGTTAATACCAAAAGTTAGTTTTTTGTTGCAATAAGAAGATTGACTAAACTTTTTGATCGCATGAGAAACCCAGATTTAATGACGCCATATTATTCTAATTTGGCATTCAGGAAAACGTTTGGCTTAAAAATTATTTCCCTTAATTTGGATCATATAGTAGATGTGGTTTGGTACATGTGGTATAGTACAATATAATATAAACTGCATATATTCTGTGGTATAGTGCAATTTGAAAACTGACTGAATGAAAATGCTGTCGCTGTGTATTTGTTATAAGTTATAGTTGATTAGTCCGTCATGTCTTTGAATATTATGATCAATAATATTAGAGATCTTTCATTACGTTGAATATATATATATATATATATATATATATATATATATATATATATATATATGTTTACATCATTGTCTATTTTCAAGGATTATTTTTAAACTAGCTTTATGTTTGCTTCACACCATCACAAACAATGCCGATGGCTAACTATGTTTATTGATGCTGACTTGTTTTTGTTTTTTTAGGATTCTATACTAAAATACTAAAACTAGTGATTTATGTACGTAGTGATTTATGTAGGCTACGTAGTGATGTATGTACGTAGTGATTTATGTACGTAGTGATGTATGTACGTAGTGATTTATGTACGTAGTGATGTATGTACGTAGTGATGTATGTACGTAGTGATGTATGTACGTAGTGATTTATGTACGTAGTGATGTATGTACGTAGTGATTTATGTACGTAGTGATGTATGTACGTAGTGATGTATGTACGTAGTGATGTATGTACGTAAATCGAGGGAGTGGGGGCAGCTATTTATACTATAGTACACATTTGTATCCAACTAATCTACTGAGCATTATAATAGAATAAATACATTAGCACAGCGACGAACTGCCAGATGATTATATATATATATATATATATATATATATATATATATAAAGAGAGCAAGAGAGAGAGAGAAAGAGAGAGTGAGTACAGCTACTGAACAAAACATGCAGATTGAGGAACTCAAGTCACATTGCCACAGCTCCCCTCCCCTATTTCCATCCCTTCCTCCACGCACTCCTTCCTCTATGGTTAAGGTAGTGTGTGGGTAAAGGTAGTGTGTGGGTAAAGGTAGTGTGTGGGTAACATTGTGGAAATTGGAAGAGGGGGGGGCCGGGCGTCATTTGACTTTAAAAAAATAAAAAATAAAAAACAACTAAAAAAGTACTATGGATACTACGATGATAGGAGGGCTCTGTTGATATGAAGACTCTGTTCATTGGCAACATAATACGATGATAAGAAGACTTTGTTCATTGACTCACCGATAGAAATTTCTTAATTTTGGCAGCTAGAATCTCATCTTTCTTCCAGCGCTCGTCCGTGTGAGTGAGGTCAGCACCTCCATAGTACTCACTCGTTTTCACGGACATGGCTGTGTTGATGTTTTGTGTATTTTTTAAATTTTGTTTGAGTGTGTGTGTGTGTTTGTGTTAAGCGTTTCGTTAGACAGAGACAAATAAAAACAAAAACAAATACTTAAGTAAATAATAATATCAACAATAAAAACATCTTTTTCTATGTCAGTGCCGGCCCACGGTATTGTCCAGGGCTTACCATGTGGTTATGGTCACCATCAATATATCTAGTGATTTATTTTATCATTGCAATAAAAATGGGCACCAAGGTTTGTCTTGCCCAGGGCACCAGCAACCATCGAGCCGGCACTGGGCATAGTATAAAATCTAAACATGAGAATTGTCACACAGTGGAATGAATGAATTAAACCAAGAGGGTGAGTATAGCGACCTAATCTCTGCTGATAAGTGGAGCTGGAGGGGAAATGTGCTTTTTTTTTATGAGATTTGAGGCTGCTCGGAAAAGGGCAGGAGTTAGGACTGTCAGAGCAGGAGTAAGTACTGTCAGAGCAGGAGTTGGGACTGTCAGAGGAGGAATTAGGTCTATAATCAGGCTTACCAGAGCAGCAGGAATAACGGATTTTCTTTTAAATGAATATCTTATTATGACTCATATCCCCCAGTACCATAACTGTGATCTCATCATTAGATGAGAGAAAATAAGGTTGTATTATCTTATTGTGACTCATATCCCCCAGTACCATAACTGTAATCTCATCATTAGATGATAGAAAATAAGGTTGTATTACTGCGGGGGTATTCATTTTGTAAAATAGTCATAGAAATAGATCAAATGCAGTTAATAAATAATTCTTTTTTCACCATGATGTGTAACAATAAGTTTACTTTCACCATGATGTGTAGCAAGAAGTTTACTTTCACCATGATGTGTAGCAAGAAGTTTACTTTCACCATGATGTGTAACAATAAGTTTACTTTCACCATGATCTGTAACAATAAGTTTACTTTCACCATGATGTGTAACAAGAAGTTTACTTTCACCATGATGTGTAGCAAGAAATTTACTTTCACCATGATGTGTAACAAGAAATTTACTTTCACCATGATCTGTAACAAAAAATTTACTTTTCCACTTTTCCCACAACTATCCTCCCTTCACCACACCTTATTTTTTCTACAGGAAGTCAAGGCGGGTCCATTGAATGGTCTATTGATGAGGGTAAGTTAAAACAGGTGATATGGTATAATAATTGTTTTATGTAAACAAGCAGAGCGTTTCACATCCTAATGGGAGAAAAAAAAATGGACAGAAAAGTCTACTGACAAACTGATTAGAAAGAAGGATGTCAAATTATTTGGTCAAGTTATGTAGATCAATTACACATGAAGATTATTTAAACTTGTATCCAACAGAATTCAATTACAGTAGGGCGGGGCGTTGGTAAAATACTACAGCATGTCAGTAACTTGAGATGTCAACCAGGGTACAGTACTACAGCATGTCAGTAACTTGAGATGTCAACCAGGGTAAAGTACTACAGCATGTCAGTAACTTGAGATGTCAACCAGGGTACAGTACTACAGCATGTCAGTAACTTGAGATGTCAACTAGGGTACAGTACTACAGCATGTCAGTAACTTGAGATGTCAACTAGGGTACAGTACTACAGCATGTCGTTAACTAGAGATGTCAACTAGGGTACTGTACTACAGCATGTCAGTAACTTGAGATGTCAACTTGGGTACTGTACTACAGCATGTCAGTAACTTTAGATGTCAACTAGGGTACTGTACTACAGCATGTCAGTAACTTGAGATGTCAACTTGGGTACTGTACTACAGCATGTCAGTAACTTTAGATGTCAACCAGGGTACTGTACTACAGCATGTCAGTAACTTGAGATGTCAACCAGGGTACAGTACTACAGCATGTCAGTAACTTGAGATGTCAACCAGGGTAAAGTACTACAGCATGTCAGTAACTTGAGATGTCAACCAGGGTACAGTACTACAGCATGTCAGTAACTTGAGATGTCAACTAGGGTACAGCATTACAGCATGTCAGTAACTTGAGATTTCAACCAGGGTACAGCATTACAGCATGTCAGTAACTTGAGATGTCAACCAGAGTACAGTACTACAGCATGTCAGTAACTTGAGATGTCAACCAGGGTACAGTACTACAGCATGTCAGTAACTTGAGATTTCAACTAGGGTACAGTACTACAGCATGTCAGTAACTTGAGATTTCAACCAGGGTACAGTACTACAGCATGTCAGTAACTTGAAATGTCAACCAGGTTACAGTACTACAGCATGTCAGTAACTTGAGATGTCAACTAGGGTACAGTACTACTACTACTACTAATGTTATAAAAAGACGCGCACCTATTGAAAACAGGCGCTCAACACAGCACTAGCCGATCAACTCATCAATATAGTTTCTTAATGCTTGGGTAGGGTGCTAATGACAGCATTTCTGATGAGTTATCTTCAAGATATCTGTCTACTTCAGCAGAACTTTACTATTAAGCCGGTTCTGCCGCCGTGCAGTAAAACTGCACAGCTGACTGTATTGAAGCTGCATCACCCTGTCGAGTAGCCCAAGTGGAGTGGAAACTGCACCCAGTGTACTGCAAGAACGCTTTAAGTTTTGTTCAACTTCAGCCTTTTGTTCCAAGTTGTCTTGGTGTTAATAGTTGTAGGGTTGATGGTAATCATTACAAGCAGTGATTGAATTTATGAAAATTACTTTAAAAAAAAATCTAGTAAAATCGCTATTGTTATTCTACAATTAGCTAATAGTGGCAACAGAAAAGTATTGGTATCGAGTATCGAAAATTTTTCGTTTAAAATGTATCGGCGATACACAAATCAATACTTGATACAAAAAGGATCGGCAATACAGCAACCAATACTGAAAAAGTATCGGCGATACTGTATTGGCCGATACCGATACTTCGATACTAACAACCCTGGTAACTTGAGATGTCAACTAGGGTACAGTACTACAGCATGTCAGTAACTTGAGATGTCAACCAGGGTACAGTACTACAGCATGTCAGTAACTTGAGATGTCAACCAGGGTACTATACTACAGCATGTCAGTAACTTGAGATGTCAACTTGGGTACAGTACTACAGCATGTCAGTAACTTGAGATGTCAACTATGGTACAGTATTACAGCATGTCAGTAACTTGAGATGTCAACTAGGGTACAGCATTACAGCATGTCAGTAACTTGAGATGTCAACCAGGGTACAGCATTACAGCATGTCAGTAACTTGAGATGTCAACCAGAGTACAGTACTACAGCATGTCAATAACTTGAGATGTCAACCAGGGTACAGTACTACAGCATGTCAGTAACTTGAGATTTCAACTAGGATACAGTACTACAGCATGTCAGTAACTTGAGATTTCAACCAGGGTACAGTACTACAGCATGTCAGTAACTTGAAATGTCAACCAGGTTACAGTACTACAGCATGTCAGTAACTTGAGATGTCAACTAGGGTACAGCATTACAGCATGTCAGTAACTTGAGATGTCAACCAGGGTTCAGTACTACAGCATGTCAGTAACTTGAGATTTCAACTAGGGTACAGTACTACAGCATGTCAGTAACTTGAGATTTCAACTAGGGTACAGTACTACAGCATGTCAGTAACTTGAGATTTCAACCAGGGTACAGTACTACAGCATGTCAGTAACTTGAAATGTCAACCAGGTTACAGTACTACAGCATGTCAGTAACTTGAGATGTCAACTAGGGTACAGTACTACTACTACTACTAATGTTATAAAAAGACGCGCACCTATTGAAAACAGGCGCTCAACACAGCACTAGCCGATCAACTCATCAATATAGTTTCTTAATGCTTGGGTAGGGTGCTAATGACAGCATTTCTGATGAGTTATCTTCAAGATATCTGTCTACTTCAGCAGAACTTTACTATTAAGCCGGTTCTGCCGCCGTGCAGTAAAACTGCACAGCTGACTGTATTGAAGCTGCACCACCCTGTCGAGTAGCCCAAGTGGAGTGGAAACTGCACCCAGTGTACTGCAAGAACGCTTTAAGTTTTGTTCAACTTCAGCCTTTTGTTCCAAGTTGTCTTGGTGTTAATAGTTGTAGGGTTGATGGTAATCATTACAAGCAGTGATTGAATTTATGAAAATTACTTTAAAAAAAATCTAGTAAAATCGCTATTGTTATTCTACAATTAGCTAATAGTGGCAACAGAAAAGTATTGGTATCGAGTATCGAAAATTTTTCGTTTAAAATGTATCGGCGATACACAAATCAATACTTGATACAAAAAGGATCGGCAATACAGCAACCAATACTGAAAAAGTATCGGCGATACTGTATTGGCCGATACCGATACTTCGATACTAACAACCCTGGTAACTTGAGATGTCAACTAGGGTACAGTACTACAGCATGTCAGTAACTTGAGATGTCAACCAGGGTACAGTACTACAGCATGTCAGTAACTTGAGATGTCAACTAGGGTACAGCATTACAGCATGTCAGTAACTTGAGATGTCAACCAGGGTACAGTACTACAGCATGTCAGTAACTTGAGATTTCAACTAGGGTACAGTACTACAGCATGTCAGTAACTTGAGATTTCAACTAGGGTACAGTACTACAGCATGTCAGTAACTTGAGATTTCAACCAGGGTACAGTACTACAGCATGTCAGTAACTTGAAATGTCAACCAGGTTACAGTACTACAGCATGTCAGTAACTTGAGATGTCAACTAGGGTACAGCATTACAGCATGTCAGTAACTTGAGATGTCAACCAGGGTACAGTACTACAGCATGTCAGTAACTTGAGATGTCAACCAGGGTACAGTACTACAGCATGTCAGTAACTTGAGATGTCAACCAGGGTACAGTACTACAGCATGTCAGTAACTTGAGATGTCAACCAGGGTACAGTACTACAGCATGTCAGTAACTTGAAATGTCAACCAGGGTACTGTACTACAGCATGTCAGTAACTTTAGATGTCAACTAGGGTACAGTACTACAGCATGTCAGTAACTTGAGATGTCAACCAGGGTACAGTACTACAGCATGTCAGTAACTTGAGATGTCAACCAGGGTACTATACTACAGCATGTCAGTAACTTGAGATGTCAACTTGGGTACAGTACTACAGCATGTCAGTAACTTGAGATGTCAACTATGGTACAGTATTACAGCATGTCAGTAACTTTAGATGTCAACTAGGGTACAGCATTACAGCATGTCAGTAACTTGAGATGTCAACCAGGGTACAGCATTACAGCATGTCAGTAACTTGAGATGTCAACCAGAGTACAGTACTACAGCATGTCAGTAACTTGAGATGTCAACCAGGGTACAGTACTACAGCATGTCAGTAACTTGAGATTTCAACTAGGGTACAGTACTACAGCATGTCAGTAACTTGAGATTTCAACCAGGGTACAGTACTACAGCATGTCAGTAACTTGAATTGTCAACCAGGTTACAGTACTACAGCATGTCAGTAACTTGAGATGTCAACTAGGGTACAGCATTACAGCATGTCAGTAACTTGAGATGTCAACCAGGGTTCAGTACTACAGCATGTCAGTAACTTGAGATTTCAACTAGGGTACAGTACTACAGCATGTCAGTAACTTGAGATTTCAACTAGGGTACAGTACTACAGCATGTCAGTAACTTGAGATTTCAACCAGGGTACAGTACTACAGCATGTCAGTAACTTGAAATGTCAACCAGGTTACAGTACTACAGCATGTCAGTAACTTGAGATGTCAACTAGGGTACAGTACTACTACTACTACTAATGTTATAAAAAGACGCGCACCTATTGAAAACAGGCGCTCAACACAGCACTAGCCGATCAACTCATCAATATAGTTTCTTAATGCTTGGGTAGGGTGCTAATGACAGCATTTCTGATGAGTTATCTTCAAGATATCTGTCTACTTCAGCAGAACTTTACTATTAAGCCGGTTCTGCCGCCGTGCAGTAAAACTGCACAGCTTACTGTATTGAAGCTGCACCACCCTGTCGAGTAGCCCAAGTGGAGTGGAAACTGCACCCAGTGTACTGCAAGAACGCTTTAAGTTTTGTTCAACTTCAGCCTTTTGTTCCAAGTTGTCTTGGTGTTAATAGTTGTAGGGTTGATGGTAATCATTACAAGCAGTGATTGAATTTATGAAAATTACTTTAAAAAAAAATCTAGTAAAATCGCTATTGTTATTCTACAATTAGCTAATAGTGGCAACAGAAAAGTATTGGTATCGAGTATCGAAAATTTTTCGTTTAAAATGTATCGGCGATACACAAATCAATACTTGATACAAAAAGGATCGGCAATACAGCAACCAATACTGAAAAAGTATCGGCGATACTGTATTGGCCGATACCGATACTTCGATACTAACAACCCTGGTAACTTGAGATGTCAACTAGGGTACAGTACTACAGCATGTCAGTAACTTGAGATGTCAACCAGGGTACAGTACTACAGCATGTCAGTAACTTGAGATGTCAACTAGGGTACAGCATTACAGCATGTCAGTAACTTGAGATGTCAACCAGGGTACAGTACTACAGCATGTCAGTAACTTGAGATTTCAACTAGGGTACAGTACTACAGCATGTCAGTAACTTGAGATTTCAACTAGGGTACAGTACTACAGCATGTCAGTAACTTGAGATTTCAACCAGGGTACAGTACTACAGCATGTCAGTAACTTGAAATGTCAACCAGGTTACAGTACTACAGCATGTCAGTAACTTGAGATGTCAACTAGGGTACAGCATTACAGCATGTCAGTAACTTGAGATGTCAACCAGGGTACAGTACTACAGCATGTCAGTAACTTGAGATTTCAACTAGGGTACAGTACTACAGCATGTCAGTAACTTGAGATTTCAACTAGGGTACAGTACTACAGCATGTCAGTAACTTGAGATTTCAACCAGGGTACAGTACTACAGCATGTCAGTAACTTGAAATGTCAACCAGGTTACAGTACTACAGCATGTCAGTAACTTGAGATGTCAACTAGGGTACAGTACTACAGCATGTCGTTAACTAGAGATGTCAACTAGGGTACTGTACTACAGCATGTCAGTAACTTGAGATGTCAACTTGGGTACTGTACTACAGCATGTCAGTAACTTTAGATGTCAACTAGGGTACAGTACTACAGCATGTCAGTAACTTGAGATGTCAACCAGGGTACAGTACTACAGCATGTCAGTAACTTGAGATGTCAACCAGGGTACAGTACTACAGCATGTAAGTAACTTGAGATGTCAACTAGGGTACAGCATTACAGCATGTCAGTAACTTGAGATGTCAACCAGGGTACAGTACTACAGCATGTCAGTAACTTGAGATGTCAACCAGGGTACAGTACTACAGCATGTCAGTAACTTGAGATGTCAACCAGGGTACTATACTACAGCATGTCAGTAACTTGAGATGTCAACTTGGGTACAGTACTACAGCATGTCAGTAACTTGAGATGTCAACTATGGTACAGTATTACAGCATGTCAGTATATTGAGATGTCAACTAGGGTACAGCATTACAGCATGTCAGTAACTTGAGATGTCAACCAGGGTACAGCATTACAGCATGTCAGTAACTTGAGATGTCAACCAGAGTACAGTACTACAGCATGTCAGTAACTTGAGATGTCAACCAGGGTACAGTACTACAGCATGTCAGTAACTTGAGATTTCAACTAGGGTACAGTACTACAGCATGTCAGTAACTTGAGATTTCAACCAGGGTACAGTACTACAGCATGTCAGTAACTTGAAATGTCAACCAGGTTACAGTACTACAGCATGTCAGTAACTTGAGATGTCAACTAGGGTACAGCATTACAGCATGTCAGTAACTTGAGATGTCAACCAGGGTACAGTACTACAGCATGTCAGTAACTTGAGATTTCAACTAGGGTACAGTACTACAGCATGTCAGTAACTTGAGATTTCAACTAGGGTACAGTACTACAGTATGTCAGTAACTTGAGATTTCAACCAGGTTACAGTACTACAGCATGTCAGTAACTTGAAATGTCAACCAGGTTACAGTACTACAGCATGTCAGTAACTTGAGATGTCAACTAGGGTACAGCATTACAGCATGTCAGTAACTTGAGATTTCAACTAGGGTACAGTACTACAGCATGTCAGTAACTTGAGATTTCAACTAGGGTACAGTACTACAGCATGTCAGTAACTTGAGATTTCAACCAGGGTACAGTACTACAGCATGTCAGTAACTTGAAATGTCAACCAGGTTACAGTACTACAGCATGTCAGTAACTTGAGATGTCAACTAGGGTACAGTACTACTACTACTACTAATGTTATAAAAAGACGCGCACCTATTGAAAACAGGCGCTCAACACAGCACTAGCCGATCAACTCATCAATATAGTTTCTTAATGCTTGGGTAGGGTGCTAATGACAGCATTTCTGATGAGTTATCTTCAAGATATCTGTCTACTTCAGCAGAACTTTACTATTAAGCCGGTTCTGCCGCCGTGCAGTAAAACTGCACAGCTGACTGTATTGAAGCTGCACCACCCTGTCGAGTAGCCCAAGTGGAGTGGAAACTGCACCCAGTGTACTGCAAGAACGCTTTAAGTTTTGTTCAACTTCAGCCTTTTGTTCCAAGTTGTCTTGGTGTTAATAGTTGTAGGGTTGATGGTAATCATTACAAGCAGTGATTGAATTTATGAAAATTACTTTAAAAAAAAATCTAGTAAAATCGCTATTGTTATTCTACAATTAGCTAATAGTGGCAACAGAAAAGTATTGGTATCGAGTATCGAAAATTTTTCGTTTAAAATGTATCGGCGATACACAAATCAATACTTGATACAATACAAAAAGGATCGGCAATACAGCAACCAATACTGAAAAAGTATCGGCGATACTGTATTGGCCGATACCGATACTTCGATACTAACAACCCTGGTAACTTGAGATGTCAACTAGGGTACAGTACTACAGCATGTCAGTAACTTGAGATGTCAACCAGGGTACAGTACTACAGCATGTCAGTAACTTGAGATGTCAACTAGGGTACAGCATTACAGCATGTCAGTAACTTGAGATGTCAACCAGGGTACAGTACTACAGCATGTCAGTAACTTGAGATGTCAACCAGGGTACAGTACTACAGCATGTCAGTAACTTGAGATTTCAACTAGGGTACAGTACTACAGCATGTCAGTAACTTGAGATGTCAACCAGGGTACTATACTACAGCATGTCAGTAACTTGAGATGTCAACTTGGGTACAGTACTACAGCATGTCAGTAACTTGAGATGTCAACTATGGTACAGTATTACAGCATGTCAGTAACTTGAGATGTCAACTAGGGTACAGCATTACAGCATGTCAGTAACTTGAGATGTCAACCAGGGTACAGCATTACAGCATGTCAGTAACTTGAGATGTCAACCAGAGTACAGTACTACAGCATGTCAGTAACTTGAGATGTCAACCAGGGTACAGTACTACAGCATGTCAGTAACTTGAGATTTCAACTAGGGTACAGTACTACAGCATGTCAGTAACTTGAGATTTCAACCAGGGTACAGTACTACAGCATGTCAGTAACTTGAAATGTCAACCAGGTTACAGTACTACAGCATGTCAGTAACTTGAGATGTCAACTAGGGTACAGCATTACAGCATGTCAGTAACTTGAGATGTCAACCAGGGTACAGTATACAGCATGTCAGTAACTTGAGATTTCAACTAGGGTACAGTACTACAGCATGTCAGTAACTTGAGATTTCAACTAGGGTACAGTACTACAGCATGTCAGTAACTTGAGATTTCAACCAGGTTACAGTACTACAGCATGTCAGTAACTTGAAATGTCAACCAGGTTACAGTACTACAGCATGTCAGTAACTTGAGATGTCAACTAGGGTACAGCATTACAGCATGTCAGTAACTTGAGATTTCAACTAGGGTACAGTACTACAGCATGTCAGTAACTTGAGATTTCAACTAGGGTACAGTACTACAGCATGTCAGTAACTTGAGATTTCAACCAGGGTACAGTACTACAGCATGTCAGTAACTTGAAATGTCAACCAGGTTACAGTACTACAGCATGTCAGTAACTTGAGATGTCAACTAGGGTACAGTACTACTACTACTACTAATGTTATAAAAAGACGCGCACCTATTGAAAACAGGCGCTCAACACAGCACTAGCCGATCAACTCATCAATATAGTTTCTTAATGCTTGGGTAGGGTGCTAATGACAGCATTTCTGATGAGTTATCTTCAAGATATCTGTCTACTTCAGCAGAACTTTACTATTAAGCCGGTTCTGCCGCCGTGCAGTAAAACTGCACAGCTGACTGTATTGAAGCTGCACCACCCTGTCGAGTAGCCCAAGTGGAGTGGAAACTGCACCCAGTGTACTGCAAGAACGCTTTAAGTTTTGTTAAACTTCAGCCTTTTGTTCCAAGTTGTCTTGGTGTTAATAGTTGTAGGGTTGATGGTAATCATTACAAGCAGTGATTGAATTTATGAAAATTACTTTAAAAAAAAATCTAGTAAAATCGCTTTTGTTATTCTACAATTAGCTAATAGTGGCAACAGAAAAGTATTGGTATCGAGTATCGAAAATTTTTCGTTTAAAATGTATCGGCGATACACAAATCAATACTTGATACAAAAAGGATCGGCAATACAGCAACCAATACTGAAAAAGTATCGGCGACACTGTATTGGCCGATACCGATACTTCGATACTAACAACCCTGGTAACTTGAGATGTCAACTAGGGTACAGTACTGCAGCATGTCAGTAACTTGAGATGTCAACTAGGGTACAGTACTACAGCATGTCAGTAACTTGAGATGTCAACTCGGGTAAAGGGTAAATGTGGTAAGGAGGTTACAGTGGGGTCGGGAGTATTAAGTTCAGAGAATAATGGCGGTATAAATAGATGTATAAATAAAGGGGAAGAGGGTGTCAGATGTCCCTATGAAGAAAGATACTAAAATTTAATGTGATAGGGGTGCATTTATTTTTACTGCTTAGTCATCCAAGTACATGATGGTATTTCCGATTCTTTAATATACAGTACTCTAACGGCAGTACGTCTATCTGTTTTATTTTTACAAAAGTATACCAGCCAATAAAAATGTATTGATGCTTCAGTAAAGCGACGACGTACCTTTCTCGCTGACGCTCTCGCTCTCTAGATCCACCTCCTCCTCACAGCTGGAGCACTCTGGAGTAGACTGCAGCTCATCCTCGCTGCTGCTCAGGCTGTGCTGTCTCTGCTTTTTGCCGCGTTTATGTTTGTGAGGCTTAGGCGGAGGGGGCCGAACGCAGTCCGAAGGGTCGGAGCTCAGTGAGTCGTTCCTGAGCATGGTCTCCATCTTCTTGCGATTGTTCCTGCTGCGGCCTCCTCCGGCCGAGCTAGGGTCCAGGTGCTGCTTCTTGTCGCTGGGGTCCTTGGTGGCGCTCTCCCGACCGTCGTCCACCTGGTTGTCGCTGGCGTGCTCAATGAGTATCCGGTGCCTTGAGAACTGGAGGTCCTCCTGCGAGTCCTGCGAGCCAAACCTCTCCCGGTCGCTATCCCGGCTCGGGGACCGGCGCTGGTCCTTGACGGTGGTGCGGTCCCGGTGGTGGCGACTGCCCCCTCGCCTGTCGTGCCTACCTGCCGAGTCTAGTTCTTGCTCGGAGACGCTTTGCTGTTGTAGCTGCTGCTGTTGTGATTGTTGCTGCTGCTGTTGTTGGAGGTCATTCAAGCGCTCGCGCGATCCTCGGTAGCTATCCTTATCCGAGTAATCGCGGCGACCGTTCACTGGGCTCTGTCGGTACCTGTCCACCTGTTCTCCGCGTCCATCCTTACGCCGGTCCTTGGTTTCTCGCCTCCTATCTGCCTGCTCCCGGTCATCATGTCGCCGGTCATGCTGTCCATCCCTGAAAGAAAAAGAAGTTAATTTGTTAAGAACGTATGAGATGATCAATTAAATATGGGCAAACTAAGGCCAAGTACGGCCCATGTTTTAAGAACGGCCCTCGTGCCAAGTACGGCCCGTTTTGAGGCTTGACCCGGCCCGCGAAATAAATTTTAAGAATATTTTAATCATATTAGTTTATATGAGTTAGGCTCACTGATCTTATAATCTTATTATTACATACAACCTACACTACTCGGCCCAGGTAACAATACGGCATGCAAGATAAGCGAATAAACCAGGCCTGGGTTATTTAAATCCGATGTTTATATACTAGGCCTGGGTTATTTAAATCCGATGTTTATATACTAGGCCTGGGTTATTTAAATCCGATGTTATATACTAGGCCTGGGTTATTTAAATCCGATGTTTATATACTAGGCCTGGGTTCTTTAAATCCGATGTTTATATACTAGGCCCGGGTTATTTAAATCCGATGTTTATATACTAGGCCAGGGTTATTTAAATCCGATGTTTATATACTAGGCCTGGGTTATTTAAATCCGATGTTTATATACTAGGCCTGGGTTATTTAAACCCTTTCTTTCTGCTTACCGATTAAATCAGAAATTGGTATTTTAAAATCCTGATTTATTACTTTCAATTATTAGTCTGGTGTAGTATATTGTACGATAGAAAGTAACTATTGTTTATGTATATACAACAGATATTGTTTCTGTATATTCAACAGATATTGTTTATGTATATACAACAGATATTTTTTATGTATATACAACAATTATATTACATCATGATAACAGATTGCAAGTGACAGATTCAAAAACAGAAATAAAAATTCAAGGTGAGTTGTCATGTTTTTTTTTATTGTTTTCGATTTTTGTACAGTTTTAAAGCCGCCGAGTTTTTTTTTTATATTTCACACACATCGAACAACAAATACGTTTGTTTGTTTGTTTGTTTGTTCGTTTGTTTGATCCAGAAACCTAGGAACACAAAGAAAATAAATTAAAAAATTGAAATTAATTTTAATTTAACAAACGCCAGAATAAGTAAAATCATCACCATTAGCAGAAATTATTTTCGTCTGCTTATTTACAGGAGAGACACATCGCCGCTGCATTGATGTAGCGTGACTTACTATGTATGATACATATAGTGTGACTCTCTATTTGTGATACATGTGTGATACATGTAGCATGACTTTTTAATGTGTGATACATGTAGCATGACTCTCTATGTGTGATACATGTAGCGTGACTTACTATGTATGATACATGTAGTGTTACTCTCTATTTGTGATACATGTGTGATACATGTAGCATGACTTTTTAATGTGTGATACATGTAGTATGACTCTCTATGTGTGATACATGTAGCATGACTTTTTAATGTGTGATACATGTAGCATGACTCTCTATTGTGATACATGTAGCATGACTCTCTATGTGTGATACATGTAGCATGACTCTCTATGTGTGATACATGTAGCATGACTCTATGTGTGATACATGTAGCATGACTCTCTATGTGTGATACATGTAGCATGACTCTCTATGTGTGATACATGTAGCGTGACTCTTTATGTGTAATGCATGCAGCAAGACTCTCTATGTGTGATACATGTAGAGTGAATCTCTATGTGTGATACATGTAGCGTACTCTCTATGTGTGATACATGTAGCGTGGCTCTCTATGTGTGATACATGTGGCGTGACAAACTATGTGTGATACATGTAGCGTGGCTCTCTATGTGTGATACATGT
Source organism: Bulinus truncatus (assembly GCA_021962125.1). Lineage (NCBI taxonomy): Eukaryota > Metazoa > Mollusca > Gastropoda > Planorbidae > Bulinus > Bulinus truncatus. Next base: position 1,749,234 of record JAGDYQ010000116.1, read on the forward strand.
ATCGTGATAAACTATGTATGATAATGTTGCGTGGCAAACTATGTGTGATACATGTAACGTGACTCGCAATCTGTGATACATGTAGCGTACTCTCTATATTTGGTACATGTAGCATGACTCTCTATGTGTGATACATGTAGCGTACTCTCTATGTGTGATACATGTATCATGGCTCTTTAAATGCGATACATGTAGTGTGGCTTTCTATTGTGATAATGTAGTGTGACTCTCTATGTGTGATACAAGTAGCATGACTCTCTATGTGTGATACATGTAGCATGACTCTATGTGTAATGCATGTAGCATGACTCTCTATGTGTGATACATGTAGCGTGACTCTCTATGTGTGATACATGTAGAGTGAATCTCTATGTGTGATACATGTAGCGTACTCTCTATGTGTGATACATGTAGCGTGGCTCTCTATGTGTGATACATGTGGCGTGACAAACTATGTGTGATACATGTAGCGTGGCTCTCTATGTGTGATACATGTATCGTGATAAACTATGTATGATAATGTTGCGTGGCAAACTATGTGTGATACATGTAACGTGACTCGCAATCTGTGATACATGTAGCGTACTCTCTATGTTTGATACATGTAGCATGACTCTCTATGTGTGATACATGTAGCGTACTCTCTATGTGTGATACATGTATCATGGCTCTTTAAATGCGATACATGTAGTGTGGCTTTCTATTGTGATAATGTAGTGTGACTCTCTATGTGTGATACAAGTAGCATGACTCTCTATGTGTGATACATGTAGCGTGACTCTCTATGTGTGATACAAGTAGCTTGACTCTCTAGTGTGATACATGTAGCTTGACTCTCTATGTGTGATACATGTAGCGTGACTCTCTATGTGTGATACAAGTAGCTTGACTCTCTATGTGTGATACATGTAGCGTGACTCTCTATGTGTGATACAAGTAGCTTGACTCTCTAGTGTGATACATGTAGCATGACTCTCTATCTGTGATACATGTAGCGTAACAAACTATGTGTGATACATGTAGCGTGACAAACTATGAATGATACATGTAGTAAAAAAATTAAGTTCCCTAATGGACCATCGGAACTAATGAAGTGTATAATTCATCTGTTTCTATAACCTCGGCATATAGAGGGATTATGTGGTTAGCACAACGCACAGCCGCCTTTTCTTCCCCAACTTACGTCAGGTACCCATTTAAAGCTGGGTGGACTTGTGGGACGACATTTCGCTCCAAACTTCATATGGAAAAATTCCATGGGACTCACCCAATATTGAACCCAAGACTCTCAGGTCGACAGAGGAGTATCTACACAACTTGGCCATCCTTCCCACGTGATACATGTAGCGTGACTCTCTATGTGTGATACATGTAGCGTGACTCTATATGTGTGATACATGTAGCGTGACTCTCTATGTGTGATACATGTAGCGTGACTCGCTATGTGTGATACATGTAGCGTGACTCTCTATGTGTGATGCATGTAGCGTGAATCTCTATGTGTGATGCATGTAGCGTGACTCTCTATGTGTGATACATGTAGCGTGACTCTCTATGTGTGATACATGTAGCGTGACTCTCTATGTGTGATACATGTAGCGTGAATTTCTATGTGTGATACATGTAGCGTGAATCTCTATGTGTGATACATGTAGCGTGAATCTCTATGTGTGATACATGTAGCGTGACTCTCTATGTGTGATACATGTAGCGTGAATTTCTATGTGTGATACATGTAGCGTGAATCTCTATGTGTGATACATGTAGCGTGAATCTCTATGTGTGATACATGTAGCGTGAATCTCTATGTGTGATACATGTAGCGTGAATCTCTATGTGTGATACATGTAGCGTGACTCTCTATGTGTGATACATGTAGCGTGAATTTCTATGTGTGATACATGTAGCGTGAATCTCTATGTGTGATACATGTAGCGTGAATCTCTATGTGTGATACATGTAGCGTGACTCTCTATGTGTGATACATGTAGCGTGAATTTCTATGTGTGATACATGTAGCGTGAATCTCTATGTGTGATATATGTAGTGTGACAAACTATGTGTGATACATGTAGCGTGAATCTCTATGTGTGATATATGTAGTGTGACAAACTATGTGTGATACATGTAGCGTAATTTCTATGTGTGATACCAACAGGGTGCACGTCTTAGGCCCACTGGGCGCACTACTTGGGCCCAGACGTAAAAAAAGACTCCCAGCGCACATACTTTTCACGTGTATGTTTATTAACTCGTCGCTCTGTTTCACATTTTTCTACTGCGCCCAGGCCTGAACCCACCTCTGATCAAAGCATCAACTTTCTAACAGCATCAACTTTCTAACAGCATCAACTTTCTAACAGCATCAACTTTCTAACAGCATCAACTTTCTAACAGCATGAAAGAGTTGTTGTATGTACAGGAATAAGATGTCTAAAAAAAGATAAACCTAGCTATGACAGAATTAAAGAGCAGCAGTATTATTAAGTTAAAACAGAATTAAGGAGCAGCAGTAATGTTAAGTTAAGACAGAATTAAGGAGCAGCAGTAATGTTAAGTTAAGACAGAATTAACGAGCAGCAGTAATGTTAAGTTAAGACAGAATTAAGGAGCAGCAGTAATATTAAGTTAAGACAGAATTTAGGAGCAGCAGTAATATTAAGCTAAGGCAGAATTTAGGAGCAGCAGTAATGTTAAGACATAATTAAGGAGCAGCAGTAATATTAATTTAAGACAGAATTAAAGAGCAGCAGTAATGTTAAGACATAATTAAGGAGCAGCAGTAATATTAAGTTAAGACAGAATAAAGGAGCAGCAGTAAAGTTACGTTAAGACAGAATTAAGGAGCAGTAGTAATATTAAGTTAAGACAGAATTAAGGAGCAGCAGTAAAGTTAAGTTAAGACTGAATTAAGGAGCAGCAGCCATATTAAGTTAAGTAATATAACATTCTGAACATAATCAAGAACCCTCAGACATATTAAACTAAGGACAGAATCAAAAACCCTCAGACATATTAAATTAAGGACAAAATCAGGAACCCTTAGACATATCAAGTTATGACATAATATTATGAAATAATCATGAACTCTCAAACATATCTTTAAAGTGATGAGAGAAAAAAAGCACTTCAGTGTTATAAATCAAAGATTTAAGAAGTATCTCTTATACTTACGTAATAATCAATAAAAGGCAGTAATAACATAACAACAGAAACAATAAGGAGATTCTTTTATAAACACGGAAAAAAAATAAATGGGTAGGGAAAGGGGGGGGGGACATGACAGAATACAAATAGGTGTGGAATGATATATCTATATACGTATATATTATATGAACGGAATACAAATAGGTGCGGAATGATATATCTATATACTTATGTATTATATGAACAGAATACAAATAGGTGCTGAATGATATATCTATATACTTATGTATTATATGAACAGAATACAAATAGGTGTGGAATGATATATCTATATACGTATATATTATATGAACAGAATACAAATAGGTGTGGAATGATATATCTATATACGTATGTATTATATGAACATAATACAAATAGGTGTGGAATGATATATCTATATACTTATGTATTATATGAACAGAATACAAATAGGTGCGGAATGATATATCTATATACGTATGTATTATATGAACAGAATACAAATAGGTGCGGAATGATATATCTATATACTTATGTATTATATGAACAGAATACAAATAGGTGTGGAATGATATATCTATATACTTATGTATTATATGAACAGAATACAAATAGATGTGGAATGATATATCTATATACTTACGTATTACATGAACAGAATACAAATAGGTGCGGAATGATATATCTATATACGTATATATTACATGAACAGAATACAAATAGGTGCGGAATGATATATCTATATACGTATATATTATATGAACAGAATACAAATAGGTGTGGAATGATATATCTATATACGTATATATTATATGAACAGAATACAAATAGGTGTGGAATGATATATCTATATATGTATATATTATATGAACAGAATACAAATAGGTGTGGAATGATATATCTATATACTTACGTATTATATGAACATAATACAAATAGGTGCGGAATGATATATCTATATACGTATATATTATATGAACAGAATACAAATAGGTGCGGAATGATATATCTATATACGTATATATTATATGAACAGAATACAAATAGGTGCGGAATGATATATCTATATACGTATATATTATATGAACAGAATACAAATAGGTGCGGAATGATATATCTATATACTTACGTATTATATGAACATAATACAAATAGGTGCGGAATGATATATCTATATACGTATATATTATATGAACAGAATACAAATAGGTGTGGAATGATATATCTATATACGTAAATATTATATGAACATAATACAAATAGGTGCGGAATGATATATCTATATACTTATGTATTATATGAACGGAATACAAATAGGTGCGGAATGATATATCTATATACTTATGTATTATATGAACAGAATACAAATAGGTGCGGAATGATATATCTATATACTTATGTATTATATGAACAGAATACAAATTGGTGTGGAATGATATATCTATATACGTATATATTATATGAACGGAATACAAATAGGTGCGGAATGATATATCTATATACTTATGTATTATATGAACAGAATACAAATAGGTGCGGAATGATATATCTATATACTTATGTATTATATGAACAGAATACAAATAGGTGTGGAATGATATATCTATATACGTATATATTATATGAACAGAATACAAATAGGTGTGGAATGATATATCTATATACTTATGTATTATATGAACAGAATACAAATAGGTGCGGAATGATATATCTATATACGTATGTATTATATGAACAGAATACAAATAGGTGCGGAATGATATATCTCTATATGTATATATTATATGAACAGAATACAAATAGGTGTGGAATGATATATCTATATACTTATGTATTATATGAACAGAATACAAATAGATGTGGAATGATATATCTATATACTTACGTATTATATGAACAGAATACAAATAGGTGCGGAATGATATATCTATATACGTATATATTATATGAACAGAATACAAATAGGTGTGGAATGATATATCTATATACTTACGTATTATATGAACAGAATACAAATAGGTGCGGAATGATATATCTATATACTTATATATTATATGAACGGAATACAAATAGGTGTGGAATGATATATCTATATACTTACGTAATATATGAACAGAATACAAATAGGTGCGGAATGATATATCTATATACGTATATATTATATGAACAGAATACAAATAGGTGTGGAATGATATATCTATATACTTACGTATTATATGAACAGAATACAAATAGGTGCGGAATGGTATATCTATATACATATATTGTATATATTCTATGAACAGAATACAAATAGGTGTGGAATGATATATCTATATACGTATATATTATATGAACAGAATACAAAAAGGTGTGGAATGATATATCTATATACTTATGTATTATATGAACAGAATACAAATAGGTGTGGAATGATATATCTATATACGTATATATTATATGAACAGAATACAAAAAGGTGTGGAATGATATATCTAAATACGTATATATTATATGAACAGAATACAAATAGGTGTGGAATGATATATCTATATACGTATATATTATAAGAACAGAATACAAATAGGTGCGGAATGATATATCTATATACTTATGTATTATATGAACAGAATACAAATAGGTGTGGAATGATATATCTATATACGTATATATTATATGAACAGAATACAAATAGGTGCGGAATGATATATCTATATACGTATATATTATATGAACAGAATACAAATAGGTGCGGAATGATATATCTATATATGTATATATTATATGAACAGAATACAAAAAGGTGTGGAATGATATATCTATATACTTATGTATTATATGAACGGAATACAAATAGGTGCGGAATGATATATCTATATACTTATGTATTATATGAACAGAATACAAATAGGTGCGGAATGATATATCTATATACTTATGTATTATATGAACAGAATACAAATAGGTGTGGAATGATATATCTATATACTTATGTATTATATGAACAGAATACAAATAGGTGCGGAATGATATATCTATATACGTATGTATTATATGAACAGAATACAAATAGGTGCGGAATGATATATCTATATATGTATATATTATATGAACAGAATACAAAAAGGTGTGGAATGATATATCTATATACGTATATATTATATGAACAGAATACAAATAGGTGCGGAATGATATATCTATATACTTACGTATTATATGAACAGAATACAAATAGGTGCGGAATGATATATCTATATACGTATGTATTATATGAACAGAATACAAATAGGTGCGGAATGATATATCTATATATGTATATATTATATGAACAGAATACAAATAGGTGTGGAATGATATATCTATATACTTATGTATTATATGAACAGAATACAAATAGATGTGGAATGATATATCTATATACTTATGTATTATATGAACAGAATACAAATAGATGTGGAATGATATATCTATATACTTACGTATTATATGAACAGAATACAAATAGGTGCGGAATGATATATCTATATACGTATATATTATATGAACAGAATACAAATAGGTGCGGAATGATATATCTATATACGTATATATTATATGAACAGAATACAAATAGGTGCGGAATGATATATCTATATACTTACGTATTATATGAACATAATACAAATAGGTGCGGAATGATATATCTATATACGTATATATTATATGAACAGAATACAAATAGGTGCGGAATGATATATCTATATACTTATGTATTATATGAACATAATACAAATAGGTGCGGAATGATATATCTATATACGTATATATTATATGAACAGATACAAATAGGTGTGGAATGATATATCTATATACTTATGTATTATATGAACAGAATACAAATAGGTGTGGAATGATATATCTATATACTTATGTATTATATGAACGGAATACAAATAGGTGCGGAATGATATATCTATATACTTATGTATTATATGAACAGAATACAAATAGGTGCGGAATGATATATCTATATACTTATGTATTATATGAACAGAATACAAATAGGTGTGGAATGATATATCTATATACGTATATATTATATGAACGGAATACAAATAGGTGCGGAATGATATATCTATATACTTATGTATTATATGAACAGAATACAAATAGGTGCGGAATGATATATCTATATACTTATGTATTATATGAACAGAATACAAATAGGTGTGGAATGATATATCTATATACGTATATATTATATGAACAGAATACAAATAGGTGTGGAATGATATATCTATATACTTATGTATTATATGAACAGAATACAAATAGGTGCGGAATGATATATCTATATACGTATGTATTATATGAACAGAATACAAATAGGTGCGGAATGATATATCTATATATGTATATATTATATGAACAGAATACAAATAGGTGTGGAATGATATATCTATATACTTATGTATTATATGAACAGAATATCAAATAGATGTGGAATGATATATCTATATACTTACGTATTATATGAACAGAATACAAATAGGTGCGGAATGATATATCTATATACGTATATATTATATGAACAGAATACAAATAGGTGCGGAATGATATATCTATATACGTATATATTATATGAACAGAATACAAATAGGTGCGGAATGATATATCTATATACTTACGTATTATATGAACATAATACAAATAGGTGCGGAATGATATATCTATATACGTATATATTATATGAACAGAATACAAATAGGTGTGGAATGATATATCTATATACGTATATATTATATGAACATAATACAAATAGGTGCGGAATGATATATCTATATACTTATGTATTATATGAACATAATACAAATAGGTGCGGAATGATATATCTATATACGTATAGATTATATGAACAGATACAAATAGGTGTGGAATGATATATCTATATACTTATGTATTATATGAACAGAATACAAATAGGTGTGGAATGATATATCTATATACTTATGTATTATATGAACGGAATACAAATAGGTGCGGAATGATATATCTATATACTTATGTATTATATGAACAGAATACAAATAGGTGCGGAATGATATATCTATATACTTATGTATTATATGAACAGAATACAAATTGGTGTGGAATGATATATCTATATACGTATATATTATATGAACGGAATACAAATAGGTGCGGAATGATATATCTATATACTTATGTATTATATGAACAGAATACAAATAGGTGCGGAATGATATATCTATATACTTATGTATTATATGAACAGAATACAAATAGGTGTGGAATGATATATCTATATACGTATATATTATATGAACAGAATACAAATAGGTGTGGAATGATATATCTATATACTTATGTATTATATGAACAGAATACAAATAGGTGCGGAATGATATATCTATATACGTATGTATTATATGAACAGAATACAAATAGGTGCGGAATGATATATCTCTATATGTATATATTATATGAACAGAATACAAATAGGTGTGGAATGATATATCTATATACTTATGTATTATATGAACAGAATACAAATAGATGTGGAATGATATATCTATATACTTACGTATTATATGAACAGAATACAAATAGGTGCGGAATGATATATCTATATACGTATATATTATATGAACAGAATACAAATAGGTGTGGAATGATATATCTATATACTTACGTATTATATGAACAGAATACAAATAGGTGCGGAATGATATATCTATATACTTATATATTATATGAACGGAATACAAATAGGTGTGGAATGATATATCTATATACTTACGTATTATATGAACAGAATACAAATAGGTGCGGAATGATATATCTATATACGTATATATTATATGAACAGAATACAAATAGGTGTGGAATGATATATCTATATACTTACGTATTATATGAACAGAATACAAATAGGTGCGGAATGGTATATTTATATACATATATTGTATATATTCTATGAACAGAATACAAATAGGTGTGGAATGATATATCTATATACGTATATATTATATGAACAGAATACAAAAAGGTGTGGAATGATATATCTATATACTTATGTATTATATGAACAGAATACAAATAGGTGTGGAATGATATATCTATATACGTATATATTATATGAACAGAATACAAAAAGGTGTGGAATGATATATCTAAATACGTATATATTATATGAACAGAATACAAATAGGTGTGGAATGATATATCTATATACGTATATATTATAAGAACAGAATACAAATAGGTGCGGAATGATATATCTATATACTTATGTATTATATGAACAGAATACAAATAGGTGTGGAATGATATATCTATATACGTATATCTTATATGAACAGAATACAAATAGGTGCGGAATGATATATCTATATACGTATATATTATATGAACAGAATACAAATAGGTGCGGAATGATATATCTATATATGTATATATTATATGAACAGAATACAAAAAGGTGTGGAATGATATATCTATATACTTATGTATTATATGAACGGAATACAAATAGGTGCGGAATGATATATCTATATACTTATGTATTATATGAACAGAATACAAATAGGTGCGGAATGATATATCTATATACTTATGTATTATATGAACAGAATACAAATAGGTGTGGAATGATATATCTATATACTTATGTATTATATGAACAGAATACAAATAGGTGCGGAATGATATATCTATATACGTATGTATTATATGAACAGAATACAAATAGGTGCGGAATGATATATCTATATATGTATATATTATATGAACAGAATACAAAAAGGTGTGGAATGATATATCTATATACGTATATATTATATGAACAGAATACAAATAGGTGTGGAATGATATATCTATATACTTACGTATTATATGAACAGAATACAAATAGGTGCGGAATGATATATCTATATACGTATATATTATATGAACAGAATACAAATAGGTGTGGAATGATATATCTATATACGTATATATTATATGAACAGAATACAAATAGGTGCGGAATGATATATCTATATACTTACGTATTATATGAACATAATACAAATAGGTGCGGAATGATATATCTATATACGTATATATTATATGAACAGAATA